>JAXQQM020072445.1:0-89181 GCA_034641835.2 Pinus albicaulis | reverse complement strand
AAGAACCAGCAAACTAAGTTCCTTATCCATTGGGTTGATCCCAATCTCTTGTCATATTCTTTATTCTGCGTTCGTCCCTTTACATGCTCTTGAAGAAAAACAACGTACAAACCAAAAATTACAACTACAATATTCAAAATAAATTTTGAAAGAAATGCTTGCCCAACAAGCTTATTTATGTACCAATAAGCTTACTCTAATAGTTGAAAACCTAACTTTCAATTTGAAGAAATATGAAATTTCAAGCATACTCATTCAAAGACTTGATTCAACACCTTGGCTTCTTGATTGTGCTTGAACAACATCAGAAGTGAATTGTCTATTGGCAACTCGGAATAAAAATTGAATACATGCTACATAAGAAACACAAAAATTGTCTTGAATGATGACTACAACAGACTTACCGTTGGATCTTTGAGACCATAAAAAATAACCTTTTCTTGATGATTAAAACCATGAGAGTTGAATTAATTCATAATTGATAGCTTCTTTAGTCCTATGTCTTTAATTCCAAGAACATCATCAAATAAAAAGGCCACGATAAATTTGTCTTTCCTTTCATGTAAATAAAAAAAACCATCCATGCATCCTTGAACATATTCAAACATGACATCCATATTGTGTGTATCAAAACTACTCTTTTTCTTATCAAACAAATCAGATATAACCTTTGGTAGTTTTGCATGAGGACTGTCATCTTGATTCTGAACACTAGCATCTCCTATACAAACAATTGTATGCCTATCATTCATGTCATTTTGATGATCCCAAAATAGAATAGGTAAAACATGTATACTCAGCTCTTCATGTAGCTCGGTTTTACCTAAAAGTGAACTTTCATCACATGTTACCTCACTTTTCAGAATTTTCATGCATGTATTTTCAACAACCTGATCTTGAGGATTTTCTTCTTGACATTAGAACTCCAGAAAAGTAATGGTTTGAAAAACAATTTGAATTATTTGACTCATACCTTTGGTTGCATATAGATTTACAAGGCTGAAAATCCTCATAAATTTTATGTAATATGACTTGAATATCAAATTGTTGATCTATTTCAGCTTCAACTAAAGAAGAGACATCTACTTGTTGAAAACCTTCTTGATTATCATGAAAACTGGCCTGAGAGAATTTATAAAGTGCCTTTGACATATCCTCATCTAAGCACTCTCCATTATCACCAAGAGTTCTAATATATGGAATAAACACCTCACCAAAATCACAACAGGCTTGTAACAGTGATAAAGGAGAATGGGATTTCTCATAATGTTCACAGAACGTTATATGGAAATATTTATGATAGAACAAGCTTCTCGATTGCAACCCTTCATCCCATGTTCCGGCTTCATCATCTAAGGTGGCCATAAACATTTTTATGAGACAATCCTCATGAAACTAAACTAGAAACATATGTACATTCATATGGAATCTAAACAAGTGAAGAGAAACAATATCTTTCTTTTCATCCTTAAATATAGGAAGATAAGTCAACCAATCAACTCTAGGCATAGGATTTTGAAAACCAGGGACATGAGACTGATTCATAGGGGCATACCTGCCCTTCTTTCTTGCAATAGAAGTCATCTCCGAACTTCATCAAGTTACTGATCTTAAAGCAGTGGAGTCACTCTGAAGATTTGAATTTGTGAATTCTTCGAGAATGCAATCGCCAAGGTAGAAGTACAACCTCGAATATTTATGATCTCCTGCTACCTTCAAGATTTTAGTTTCTTTTATTGAACACAATTTTCAAGGGAACTGCAACTTTGAGCTCCCAGCAGATGCACGAAAATGTTATCACCAAACTGTTGGCATTATGATGTAATATGCTGCCCTTTATGGCCAGCTACTCGATGAAGTTGTCCTTGATGGAATCCTACTTGATGAGTTTCCTTTTGATAGCAACCTATTTATTAAAGATGTAAAAATGATGTTTCTACAGGTTAGTTCAGAAGTGACAACAAAAGGAATTCTAGTAAGTGACAGAGAAATGATAAAGGTAGTATTTCACAATGTATACAAAGGTTTGATGAAGGCAACCTGCATACATACGTAGGTTTGTATATAGGAAACTCGTGTTTACATCTAGAATTAGTATTATACACACTTTTCATGAATCAAAGTCGCATATACACACAAGTAAAAAGAGGCCAAGTTGTGTACTCCTTTTGCATTATAAAATTATGATATTAGGGGGAATTACCATGGTATTAGCCCACAACATTGAGCGTTGATTCATCTATTTGATTCTGTCCAATAATACCATAGGTACTTGTGTGGTTTTGGTTCATGGTATTAGGGAAGGCTAAGTCTATATAAGGAGAAGAAGATCATAACACAAAGGTGTGCATGTGTTTGGGTATTGAATACATACTTTGCTCTTAAGTATATATGCATGGAATGGGCTATAGTTTCTTGATAGATTTGAAATAATAATGCACCTATGAATAAAATGATGGATCGGGATCTCTAGACCTAAAATGACAATGTATTTGCTAGATCTGTTTATGAAATGTCTAGATATGTGATCTGGCGAATGTTTGTTGAAGTTTAGGGTAACATCTGAGTTGATTATTTATTCTAAAGAGTTACGCAGTTTTGAAACGTTTGTAGATCTATACGTAGGTTCATCATTGTAAAAGCACGTATATACGCAGGTTCAGCTAAGAAAAACTGCATATGGGATCTAGGGTTTTGTTGAAGTGTGGAGAAGGAAATTTCTGATTTGTTTTGTTTTATTACAACTATTTGTCAATGACATCTTCATATATATCTGGGTTGTTTGAATATTGATTATGCTTCTAGATGAATGTGATTAAATATCAGTGGTTTGTTGTTTTATTGATGACTCAATGAATGAGTTGATGTGGTTATGATTTTCATTTTGATATATGTTCTTTGAGCTTAAATGTGTGGAGTAGGTTTAGTCTGGAAATATGATGAAAAGAGGCCTACAATTTGTGATGTGTTGAATTTGTTGGATCCATTGTGAAAATTTACAAAACGTGGTCTGCGGTGGTGCTGAGGGTCGAAGCCTTTAGTGAGGGGGCTATAGCTCCCTTCCAGTGGTTTCTGGTAAATGAGATCAGGGAATAGTACTTCCCTTATAGGAGTGGCTGGTAAACGAGAAGCAGGGGGTTGTAACTCCCTTCTAGTGGTAGCTAGTACATGAGATAAGGGGGTTGGAGCTCCCTTCTAGTAGTATATGGAGAATGAGAGAAGTTTGTAGCCTTCTGCAGGTGGGTTCCTGAGTGCTGGTATGAGACTATGCCAGTACAAGATTGTAAGCAGTTTTCTTTATTAAAAATATTTAAGACAGAGATGACAAAGTAGTGGTTTTCTCCTGAATTCGGTTTCCACTGTAAATCCTGGTGTTCATGTGTATTTATTATGTGTGATGATTTATTATTTTCTTACTGTACATGTTTACTACTTGCTAAACATATGATGAATGAATGATGCACTGATCTAAGTAAATAATTATTTGCATAATAAAATATTTGGACATACGCAAGTTGGGTTCATTAAAGTCACATATAGAATTTAGTAAAGAAAAAGTAAAAGTTTACAGTGAGTTATAAATATTGATTCAACCCCCCCCCCCCCCTCCCCCGCTTAGTATTTTTCCCAAAAATTGGTATCAGAGTAGGTCCTTCAGAAGAAGCTTGATCACATGAAGGAGATCCGTCAAAATGGGTAGTCAGGAAGGAGTATTTTCTATCAAGCCTCCACTGTTCAATCGAAGTAATCTATTATTCTGGAAGATACACAAGAGATTATTTGCAAAGCCTTGGAACACATGTATGGGGAATCATGGAAGTAGGTTACCACTATCCAACAATTTTTCCTACAGATGCAACAGAAAGGAAGAGATATGAAATGAATGAAAAAGTTGTCAATGCTTTATTAGGGAGTTTGTCAGAAACATAATTTGTCAAAGTAATGCAACTAAATTCAGCAAAGGAAATATGGGATAATATCATTCAAAGCTATGAGGGTGATGCAAAGGTAAAAAGTGCCAAACTTTAAACTCTTAGAATGCAATATGAAAATTTTGAAATGCATTATGATGAAAGTATTGGAATTTTATTCCTAAGATTAGATGAGATTGTGAATTCTATGAGGAATATGGGTGAAGATATAGAAGACTAAACTTTAGTAGAATATATATTGAGATCTCTAACTCCAAAGTTCGAGTAAAAAGTGACAGTTATTGAAGAAAAGCAAGATCTGCAAAATATTACTATTATTCAACTACATGGTATCCTGACTGCTTTTGAAATGAGAAGAGGAGGTCCCACAAAAGTTAGAGAAGATGCTTTTAAAGCCTGTGAAAAAGGAAAAGAAAAGGAAGTTCTCAAGGAATCAAGTTATATATCAGAAGAAACAGAAGAAAATTTTGTGAGAAGACCTCAACCAGGTACTATAAGATTCAGAGGTAAGCTTCCCTTCAAGTGTTTTTCTTGTGGTAGAGTTGGTCATTATGCTGCTAAATGTCCTTATAAAGAAAATCATGATAAAGGGAAACAATTTGAAAAAGGGAGGAGTTATTATACACATGAAGATAATGATGGATTGTTAAATGAAGAAGAATATTCTAATCAATATTTGCGAGTATTCCTGGCATGTACCATGGATGATGATAATTCCATAAAAGAAAGGGATTCAGTTATTCAAGAATTGCATAGATCAAGAAAGAAATGATGCTTTCATGGATGTTTCTATTGTAACTCATTTGGGCATAAGGCCACTCATTTCAGGTTAAGTATGATGAATAGATCTGAGAAATTGGAGAATTTCCAGCACACAATAAGAGATTTCAAGCAAAGCTGGAAAAAGAAGAAGCATCGGTCAAAAACGTAGGGAATATTGACCCTACTACAGTCATATGTTTATAAAGTTTACTTCTGATAATGAATTCAAGAGTAATGTGAGATACATTATAGGAATCAGTGATGTATCATCACAGGGGAGAAAAATATGGTGATTCCCATGGTTCATTTGGTAATTCTGGTTGTATTTATTTCTAACAGTGCACATGATGTGACAACAAAAGACAGGTACAAAATGTATAAGTCTATGGGGAGATGGATATGTGAAATTTCCATTATTTTACTTTCTATACATGGGCTGCATGAATTAAAGCCGTGTATACATGTGAATTCCATTGGAGACAGTTGTGTATGTTTTTCTCTGATAAGAAAAATAGTGAGACAACTCAACAACAATTTCTGATATGCCGCTGACAGTTCTAATTTTCTTGATCTGATGGTTATATTTGCTGATATGATATCAAATTTTTATTATCTACTTGATGAATATTCTTTGATAAATTATTTGGTGAAGGTGTTGAGGATGCGTAGGTTTACGGTGAGCATTAGCCTTGCTGAGAAGAATGCATTGTTGCTATTATGTTGATTGTTGAATTATGATCTCTCTCTTAAGGTCTTTTGGTCTTGGTTATACAAAGCCACATATGTTATGTGATGAAAAAGGTCATGTTGAGACCTATGATGTAAAATTGTTATATTTAGTCAGTAAGGGCTTGTTCAAATTTGTAAACCCACTTGGTTGGGTAGTTGAGTCAAAATTTGTAAACCCACCTGGTTGGACTATTGATGTAAGTATGAGTCCTTGGTCATAGGAAAGGTCATACCCAGTTGAGTTATAGATTCATGTACTTGATTGAAAAATCTGTCTGAAGGTTCATCATGAACTAAGGGGGAGCATGGTTACTAAGGTGCACATCAAATCTGCAGAGCTCTTCTTTCTACAAGGAAAGAGAAACCTTGTTTTGGTATCGATTTTCCCTTTGCTCTTGATTTCAAAGGGGGAGAGTAGCTTGGTGTTTGATTAATGTTTATGATTAATTTATCTATCTATTGTAGTGCTCAAAAACCAACATGGTTGCCATCTAGTCCAAAGGGTGAGATTGTTGGCATTATGATGTAATATGTTCTCCTTGATGGGAACCTCCTCGATGAAGTTTTCATTAATGGAATCCTACTTGATGAGTTTCCTTTTGATAGCAACCTATTTTTTAAATATGTAAAAATGATGTTTCTACAGGTCAGTTCAGAAGTGATAGCAAAAGGAATTCCAGTAAGTGAGAGAGAAATGATAAAGGTACTATTTCACAATGTATACAAAGGTTTGAAGAAGGCAACCCATGTACATATGCAAGTTTGTATACAGGAAACCTGTGTATACATCCAAAATTAGTATATACGTAGTTTTTATGAAGCAAAGTCGTGTATACAGGCGGGTATGAAGAGGCCAAGTTGCGTATGCCTTTTGCATTCTAAAATTATGATACCAGGGGATACTAGCATGGTATTATCCTACATGATTGAGAATTGTTTTGTCTATTTGGTTCTGTCAAAGAATACCATTAGTACTTATGTTGTTTTGGCTCATGGTATTAGGAAAGGCTAAATCTATATAAGGAGAAGAAGATCATAGTGCAAAGGTGTGCATGTGTTTGGGTATTGAATAAATACTTCGCTCTGAAGTATATCTACATGGAATGGGCTACATTTTATTTATAGATATGAAATAATAATGCACCTATGAATATAATGATGGACCAAGATATATAGACCTGAAACGAATATGTATTTTGTAGATCTGTTTATGAAATGTTTAGATTTGCGATCTAGTGAATGTTTGCTAAAATGTAGGGTAAGATATGAACTGATTATTTATTCTGAAGAGTTACGCAGTTATGAAATGTTTGCATATCTATATGTAGGTTCATCTCTGTAAAAGTGTGTAGATACACATTTTCAATTAACTGAAAGCGCGTATGGGATCTAGGGTTTTTCTAAAGTGTGTGGAAGGAAATTTGTAATCTATTTTGTTGTATTATAGTTGTATATCAATGATGGCATCATACAGATCTTGGTTGTTTGAATATTGATTATGATGCTAGATGAATGTAATTAAACATTAGTGGTTGGTTTTTTTATTGATGATTCAATGAATGAGTTGATGTGGTTATGAGTTTCATTTTGATGCATGTTCTTTGAGCTTAAATGTGTGGAGTCGGTCCAATCTGAAAATCTGATGAAAAGAGGCCTACAAGTTGTGTTGTGTTGAAGTTGTTGGATCCAGTGTGAAAATTTATGAAATGTGGTCTGCGGTGGTGCTAAGGGTCGAAGCCTTCAGTGAGGGGGTCGTAGCTCCTTTCCAGTGGTTACTGGTAAATGAGATCAGGCACTAGTAGCTCCCTTACAGGAGTGTCTAGTAAACGAGAAGAAGAGGTTTGTAGCTCCCTTCCAGTGGTAGCTAGTAAATGAGATCGGGAGGTTGGAGATCCCTTCCAGTAGTAGCTAGAGAATGAGAGAAGGTTGCAGCCTTCGGCAGGTGGGTGCCTGTGTGCCAGTATGAGTCTGCGCCAATACAAGATTGTAAGTAGTTTTCTTTATAATAAATATTGAAGATAGAGATGACAACATTGCTGGTTTTCTCCCGAATTGTGTTTCCACCTTAAATCCTTATGTTCATGTGTATTTCTTATGTGTGATGATTTATTCTGTTCTTATTGCACATGATTACTTCTTACTAAACATCTAATTAAATAATGATGCACTAATCTAAGTAAAGTATTATCTGCATAATGAGATATCTGGAGATATGCATTTTTTCTTAAAGATAGCCATGCGTATACGCTAGTTGGGTTCATTAAATTCGAGTATAGAGATTAGTAAATAAAAATTAAAAGTTTACAGTGAGTTATAAATATTGATTCACCCCCCTCTTAGTAATTTTCCCAACAATTGGTATCAGAGCATGTCATTCAGAAGCAGCTTGATCGCTTGAAGGAGATTTGTCGCAATGGGAAGTCATGAAGCAGTATTTTTATCAAGCCTCCACTCTTCAATGGAAGTAATCTATTATTATGGAAGATATGAACAAGAGCTTATTTGCAAAACATTGGAGAATATGTATGGGTAATTGTGGAAGGAGGTTACCAGTATCCAGGAAGTGTTCCTACAGATGCAACAGAAAGGAAGAGATATGAAATAAATGCAAAATATTTCAATGTTTTATTAGGAATTTTGTCAGAAATATAATTTTTCAAAGTAATGTAGCTAAATTCAACAAAGGAAATATGGGACAAGATAATTCAGATCTATGAAGGTGATGAAAAGGTAAAAAGTTCCAAACTTCAAACTCTTAGAATGCAATATGAAAATTTCAGAATGCATGATGATGAATTAATTGCAAGTTTGTTCCTAATATTAGATGAGATTGTAAATTCTATGAGGAATATGGGTGAAGATATAAAATACTGGACTTTACTAGAAAATATATTGAGATCTCTAACTCTTAAAGTTCGAGTCAAAAGTGTGTCACTATTGCGAAAGATGATCCGCAAAATCTTACCGTTATTCAACCGCAACCTATCCTCGATCACTTTTGAAATGAGAAGAGGAGGTCCCTCATAAGTCATAGAAGCTGCCTATTTTTCTTTAAGGTCTGGTGGGCTCCACGGAAAAAAAAAGGAAATTCTCATGAATCAGTGTTATATATCGAAGAAGAAGAAGAAAATTTTGGTGAGAAGACTTCAACGAGGCAATTGGAAGATTCAAGAGGTGCTTCCCTTCAAGTGTTTTCTGTGGTAGAGTTGGTCATTATGCCGGCTAAATGTCATTTTAAATAAATTAAGGAAAATCATGATAAAGGGAAATTTTTTGAAAAAGGAAGGAGTTATTATACAACTGAAGATAATGATGGATTGTCAAATGAAGAAGATGATTCTGATCAAGATCTACAAGTTCTCATGGCATGTACCATGGATGATGATAATTCCCTAAAAGAAAGGGATCTGGTTATTCAAGAATTTCATAGATCAAGAAAGAAAGGATGCTTTCATGGATGTTGTTTCTATTGTAACTCTTTTGGGCATAAGGCCATTAATTGTAGGTTAAGTATGATGAACAGATCTAAGAAATTGGGTTAAAGATAGTCGTGTGTATACGCTAGTTGGGTTCATTAAAGTTGCGTATAGAAATCAGTAAAGAAAAAGTAAAAGTTTACAGTGAAATATAATTATTGATTCACACCCCCCCCCCCGGAAGTATTTTTCCCAACAAAAGATGTGATTAATTGGGCTATTCAAAATTCAATTTTATGTAGCTATTTCAAACAACTTTGGGCTGGAAGTTAACCCTTCCAACTAGAGAGGGGTCTCTAAAGAAAATGGTAAGATATTCAAGAAACAAACTTATAATGAAGATGTCTAACTCTTATATGTTTTTAGATGGTTTCTTGTAGGTGAAATATTAGTGATGGATACCATTGGGCATGGAGTCATCATGGAAATTCAATTAAAAATGATTATAATTCATGGAAGCTAAGGCGCCTGTGCTTTTACAATAACTCTGACAGCTAACATAACACATAAAGGGTCTTGGAGCATAAGATTTTGTGAATTCCAAGTAATCATGTATAATCAAGATGAATCATATTCAAAATATAAATGGACACAAACACATAAAATCTCAATAAGAATCTTAGGACTTAACAAACACTTATGCAAATGTGTATTAGATGTGTGAAAGAAAATTACATGTTAGTGTAGTCATCTACATTGATCAACCCATCCTCTAATTCTAAAAATCACTCATTTATAGGGTGAGGACTCATAAAAATGGTTTTCCACATGAGCTAGCTTCGAGTTCCTAACTAAGATACCTATTTCAAATAGTATTACATCACTTGGAGACTTCCTAGGGATATTTTTTGTTTGGCAGAGTTTGAATACAAAATTGACTCTTCTTTCATTAAATAGACCAATAAATCCCTTTAATAACCCTCATCAAATGCAACCAACTAATTTTTTGAGTGTATTGGACTATTGATGTGTCATTATGACATGTGTATGCTCAGTTGGACCTCTTTCAAGTTGAATTTTAAGTTTTTTACACATATATCGGGCCTAGTGAAAATTATGAAACATAGGCCTCAAAGATGAGTGCATCATTACCAAAACCTAATGTATCTTCAAAAAACTGATAGAATTTTTTGTAGATGGGCTTGTACTGAACAAAAGTGTCCTTCATATTTTGAAAATCCTTTTTCATTTGGTCATAAATTGAACTTGAAGTTGACTACAAAAACAGTCATGTACAGGAAATTTCGTAGCGCTCATTTCATAGCAAACTCCAAAATCCACTTTTTTCATAACCTTTGACCTTTTTGATTGTTGGAGGTTTTTCCTTGGGACTAGTGTGGTAAGCACATGCTCTAATCCGCCTCTGTTCTGAAATTTTTGCATAAGTTTTTCCTCAAAGATACCTACAGCGATTTCGTAGAAAAACTCTACCTCAAGTCTCGATCTTACTACAAACTTGCCCAGTTTCATAAAAAATTTCTCCCTCTTCCCTTTTTATCCTCAAAAAAATTTCTAAAGCCTGTATATGCCTGTTTATGATAGCATAAGAAAAAATGTGATAAAAAAATGCGTGGCCTACCATGTTTCATGGTGTAACATCAACATATTGCATAATCATTTTATGACCCTCTTCTCCAATTCGGCTTGTACCATCTCTATCAAACCAAAATGACATGCAAAGGTATTCGCGAGCTAATACAATAGAGTTAAGACCTTCTAAATTTAAGTTGAGATGGTGAGTTTTCCAACTGGTGAGTTGGCATTGCTTTGTTGACTTGATGAGTTGTTATCCAAATGGAGTTTGACTGTTGAGCTGCCCCCTTAACAAAATTGCCCAATGATATTCCTGGTCTCATTTGATGACTTAGCTTCCTCCTTTAATTCGTTGAATGCCCCAAAAATATCACAAATTCATAACGCTGAAAAAAGAGAGGATTAGTCAGTTTCATAACGAATTCTGACCAGTTTACATTGATTTCGCTACGGATTTTTCTAAAAGTTTCAAATTCACTGTAATAACCAGATTTTCTCATGCATGAGATATTTTTGGATTTGTCTTTGGCATTGACTCCTATCACATGAATGATGACCTTAATGACCCCTCACATATGTGAATATTTTTTTTTAATTACAAATTTGAAATATCCTATTCAAATTCGGTTGGGTTGAAGTTGCCACTTACGCAAATGATTATTGGGTTGAAGTTGTGACATACGCAACATATATCATTCATATGTGTCCAAAAAAAAGTGTTATGAATATGGTTCCTGAAGAGACATGTAGCAGAAGAAAGCATAGTGTCACTCACATGAGAGTGTTTGGATGTGTGGCTTATCCACATGTCCCATATCATTTAAGGAAGAATTTGGATAGTAAGGGCAAGAAATACATATTTTTTGTATATAGTGATGAATCCAAGGCATATGAGATCTCCAATCCATCAATGAAGAACGTCATAATCAGCAGAGATGTGCAGTTCATAGAAGAGGAAGCATGGGATGGAATTTTAGAGAAGAAAGTCAACGTGAAAACATGCATACCATAGGAAGAAAAAGAGGAATTGACTATAGCAAGTGATTCCTCAACTATGACTCCTCCTACTTCTATTCAAGTTCAACAAAGAAGTCAACATGTGACACCGTCAAAAAATAATAGGGCAGTGTCGTGAAGCCAAGAAAGTGTTTCTCCAAGAACACTAGAAAGACCCACAACGCCATCTACTTCAAGTGAAACACCAAGTGACATGTCAAGTTGATCTTCGACAAGCATAAGAGGACAAAAATTCAGAAATTTAAGTGAAATTTATGAGAAAAATGAACTTGATAGTAGTGTTGGTCTGAATTCCTTGTTCACATTGTTTTGTCACGTAAATGACCCAATCCATCTTCAAGATGTAGTCAAAGAAGAAAAATGGGTTGCGACATTGGATGAAGAAATAGAAAAGAATGGCACATGGGAGTTAATGGACCTTCCGCAAGAAAAATAAGCCATTCATTAGAGTAAATTTTAGCCTAAAAGTGGCCTCCTAAGGAAAAATTATAAAATAATAGGAAAATAAAAAAATAATAGTTATGAATTTTGAAGGGAAAATTAAAAATCATGAGAAATTAATGAGTTATGACTACCTCTCATATGAGTGGTTATAGATGAATGGTTAAAATAACGCGATTGAATCAAAAATGATATCTAAAAAACTATATTTTTTCATTGTATTGTTGACTTATCTCCTTATAGAATTACTCAAATTTCACGAGTAAACATTTGTTAGATGTGGAATTAAATTTTGCATCCAATGAGTACCCATTTTAATTGGTTTACATATTATGTACGTGAAAATGTCATGGGCACTTTTAGGCTAAAATTTCCTATAATAGCACTGAAGTGAGTCTATAAGACCAAGAGAAATGTTGAAGGAAATATTTAAAGGCATAAAGCAAGGCTAGTTGTTAAAGGATACAAGAAACAACATGGAAGAGATTATGTAAGGAAATTTGCAGCAGTCGTAAGGGTGGAGATAGTACATAAAATGTTGTCAAATGCCACACAATATAAATGGAAAGTGTATCAAATGGATGCAAAATCAGTGTTCTTGAATGGAGTTCTCAAAGAGGAAGTATATGTTGCACAACCACCTAGTTATGAGTTAGAAGGCCAAGAAGACAGAGTGTATTGGTTGAGGAAATATCTTTATGGGTTGAAGAAAGCACCGCATGCATGGTACAACAGGATAGATACTTACGTGATGGACAATGGCTTTGACAAATGTGATCGTGAAACTAATATCTACATCAAAGAGAGTGACAATAAGCTTATTATTGTTTTTTTATATGTATATGATTTGATTTTTAGAAGGAGTGATGATTTCCTCATCATTGATTTCAAATAAGTCATGAAAAGTGAGTTCAAAATAACTGACTGGGGGTTTTGAAGAATTTTTTGGCCATGGAAGTGAACCAAACAGAAAATGGTATTTTTAGTTTCCAAGCAAAATATGTAGGAGACATTTTAGAGAGGTTTAATATGAAAAAAAACAATCCTGCACCAAATCCAACTGTCATGGGGTTGAAGTTGAGCAGATAATATTGCAGCAGCAATGCCAATCCAACATTATACCAAAGTATGGTGGGAAGCTTAATATATTTGACCACAACTAGGCATGCTATAATTTATGCATTGAGTTTGGTGTCAAGGTTCATGTAGACACCCAAGGAGACACAATGGAAAAAAACTAGAAGGATTTAATGTATATCAATGGGTCAAAGGAGTATGGTATTTTATACATTGCTACAATTGATTTTCGGCTGGTTGGTTACATAGATAGTGATTCGGAAATAAGTGTTGATGACAAAAAGAGCATGTCACGATATGTTTTTCATTTAGGTTCAGGAGCCATTTGATGGGCCTCCAAGAAGCAGCCGATAGTGTCATTGTCAACAACAGATGCTGAATATGTCGTTGCAACAACAAAAACTTGTCAAGAAGTTTTGATGTGAAGAACGTTAGGGATTTATGCCATGAAAAAAAGGGGACAACCATTATTTTCCGTGACAAAAATTTTTCAATTGCACTATCAAAGAATTATGTTTTTCACAAGAGGACAAAACACATTGACACTAAATATCATTTTATATGACAATTGGTTAAAAATGGCGAGATTGTGTTGCAACATCGCAGGTCTAAAAAACAATTTGCAGACATCTTCACATAGTCATTAACACATGAAAATTTGTTTATCTCAGAGATTGTTGGGAATTGTCAATGGCAGTAGTTGTGATTAAGGGGGAGTGTTCGAAAATTAATCTTAACCACCACGTTAAATAGACTAACAACACCCATACTTTTGGTACACAAGTAAATCAAGCAAGGGAAGTAGAGATTCACAGGTAGCAGATTTAATTTGCAAATTAAAGGAAATGAATTAAATGAAATCCTGAGTGGGAGTATAAACCTTCGATTCTTAACACATTAAATAATGAAATTCCATTGGAAATTTAATGAAGGGTTAGGAAAAACGTATCGTGAGACATTATTTCCACAACTTTTATTTAATGTGTGCAACCTACAAGTTCAAAAAAACATTTTTGTAGAATTGGGCATTGTTTTTGGCGAAGTGTAATTAGCATCAAAAATAATGTTTTACTTAGTAAAAGGAGCCTCACCCTCCATATGAATGCAATTCATGTTTCAAAATGTAAACCAATGTGAAAGTATTTCATGTTTAAAAAATTATAAACCAAGTTTTTATTTTGTCACTTTCACTTTGGTTTTACTCTATTCTATTATGCTTAAATTTGTTTGACTTTTAGTTTCATTTCATTAAGCAAGTCAAATGTGTTTTAATATCGGCAACGGTCTTTTGAGGAAAAATCTTCTATTTTAAATTTTTAACAATTTACACACCAACGCCTCCAACCCCTCGTTTACACTGCCTCAACACAACACAACAGGTTTGCACACAACTCCATATAGCCATTTCTCTCGTCTGGAATATGATTTCACTACACGTTAAACTACATATGCATCTCATAGCAGGGCTTTCCTCCGAAGCCTGCCACATAAAAACAATTCAATCCATCGGGTCGATCTACGCACATGTTTCCACTTTATAGGGAAGCCGACATCCCTGCAATCAACTGAACACAGGTCCCTTTACTAATGCCTCACACTGTGGAGAAAGGAAATTAGAGCGGGAGAAAACGAATGCACCGTAATCTTCGTGACCATAATGCATTGACTCAATTCTGATGGCAACTCGTTAATAGAAACGAAAGACTTTATGTTCGCCACTCAGACGTCCTGCAACCCCTTCGGATCTATTTCGTTGTCGTTGTATGGAATATAAATCCATGAGACCTCCAATTAATCGAAATCTCTCCCATGTGCCAGTTCTACGACAGATCCACTTGATTGCTATTGGTTCCCTGTGTCACCCTTGGTCGATGACGGTGATCTATGCAGAGCGAGAACCCTTTTCCGAGAGGTTGTCTTAGACCAAAATGGGAGCTACATTTTCAAAAACTCCTCTCCGGACTTGTCTTCACGTGACACTAGACAATTTGACAAATTCCACACAATTAAGTATTAAATATGTGCAGGAAAACCAAAAATAAATCATAGTAAAGATAAACTCACACACGTATACTATTCTATGTATATAGAATAAAATTTCAAATCTTTTCCATTTCTTGGGCCTTTTCTAGTGGGAGTCAAGTCCGCACAGACTTTAATACCCAATGAAAAAAATAGACTTCAATACCCAATTAAAAATTTGAGGGGAAAACAAAGTGCACACAAATCATAGTAGAGATGAACTCATACACCTATGCTATTCCTATATTAATCTAATCTATTTACATAGAATACAATTTCAAATCTTTTCCATCTCTTTGACTTTTTCTTGAAGGAGACAAGTTAATAAAAACTTTAATATCTAATAAAAGAATTAAAACTAATAATAAAATATAAACAAAATTATCGATATATTATATTCAAAGTTAAATTACAAACCACATCCAACAATTTCTAAACTAAGATCTTATTTTTGAGAAAGTATTGAACCACTAAACAAACCCACCCATACTACCTATATACTGATATAAGCATCGTTCTAAATATTTTTATTATTAATAATTTTTAATTAGTTAATATAAATGTTATTTTATTATTTTTAATATAACTTTCCCAAAACATCCTTACTACATTTACCTATTAATTAAAAAAAAACATAATCAAAATTACAATTCAGACATCATACATTTATACATAAATTTCTTATTCATTCTAAATAATAAAAGTAACAAACAATACAGTCCATCGTTTTAACATCACTCGATTAATTTGAAGTTAGACATTAAATTTTACATATAAACTTTTACTCCATATAAATATCCAATCCATATGAAATTAATCCCTAATATGACTACGCAGCAAACCGAACCCCATACGGATATGAATGTCCTAACAGGATCAGGCAGAAACCAAACCTCAGCCGTTTATACCCCTCCGGCGGGAGTCACAGAAATGCAAAAACACTCAAACAGAGAAGGATGGGTGGCCAAGTTAAAAATCGTGTGATACTTCAAAACATCCTATTATAGACTTCTATCCCCCCGCTGAGCCACGAGGAATTGATATAATTTTGCAGTCTTTATAACAAAATAGGTATTACTATCCACATATAAAATATAACTATCACGTGCACATAAAATATTGCAAAACCTACAGTCGAAGTTTCACTGGTTGATCTCAACTCATAATCACAGATGGGGTTGAGGAGAAAACAGTTTGGGATATGGAAAACATCAAGAGTACAAAAATTCATTCACTGTGCTACAAGGTATAAGTTTGAATTTTCACGGTTTGATCACAGCTGTGAGAATATCAGTATACAAAATCAATAACTGGGTTTTAGATAGCCAAAAGAAATGAAACTCTATTATAATCCTAAAAAGGTATTTACAATCCCTTGCAGTTTGAAAATAACTGGGTTTTATATAGCCAAAAGAAATCAAGCTCTGTTATACTCCTAAAAAAATATTTACAATCCCTTGCACTTTAAGAATGTGGTGCGAGGAATCAGTACCTTCCATGTTGATCTGAACTTCATATGTCTTCCCCTCCATATTTGCTACTGTTGAATCCTTTCCCACAACAGAAGTTACATATTCAAAATCGTGTTTTTTCGAGGAAAGAAGGTGTTCCCGAATTCCTTACGCGCATTGCAAACCATAGGAAACTTGTTCGGGAACTTTCTGAAAAACACTACTTGAGCGATCTTGTTTCCCATGGAAACAATTGTGACCAACAAATATGGTTAAGGCTTGATCAAATTTGAATTCAATTATGTACGATTCAGAGTAGAATATAGCTTCCCAGATGGTTGTGTTTAATTCTCTGCAGAGCAGAGTCCAACGGAAGAAAACGAAGAACAATAGGAAGCGCAGCTGTTGGCGCTTGACATGGTTCAAAGTACGACGTTTCCCAGCGACGGAGCCGTGAAGGCAAAGAATTCTCTGGCGTAAACTACTATACCGCATATAATCTTGGTGGTATATTTTTAAAGTTAATATTGTATTCTTTAAGACGGCGGAATCATGTTTCTTTTATTGACAAATGCACTTGTGAATCATGTTTTGACGAGTAGCAATTCATTTTGATTCCGAATACTCTTTCGCGAGTAATTGGTTGACTAGAAATAAAAGATTTTAAAGAAAGATTCAAAGACGCGAAAATATAATTTTCCGTTTAAAGATAAAGATTCTTTTATAATTTAGTCGTCAGTTTACAGTGATGTTGCAAAGAATTTTTTCGTAATGACTGTGAATTTCCAGTGAGATTAAAGTAAGATTGCCCAAGTATTGACGGTCGGCAGATAATATGGTTGGTTTGATGATCTCTTCCGAACAAAAATTAAGCATGCGATGTGAAATGATAGACGTTGGAAGATTCTTTACGATGTGAAATGATAAAGATGCAAATATTCTGTATTATATAGATTTATTTCTACTTATACAAATATATGGTAAATGTTTACTATCAATTACAAAAATTATACTAAAATACTTTAGTTTAAAAATAAGAATTTATTAAATTATATAAAAATACATTATTTTAAAAATAATATTTGTATGGAAATATAAATTAAATAATTAGTAAATATCTTAAAACACTTATATTCTATATATAACAGATTTTTAAAATTAAGAAATATTAAAAACAAAATTTTTATTTTAACTTTATTTAAATAATAATTATTATTATCAATTATATATATATATACTCTATTACATATTATTTTATAATGTAAATGTATCTCAACATTTATCAATAATATAAAGACTATGTATCTAAATTAATTACATTATTATTATATAAATTAAATGGCTAGAACATATTAATAGCCATAATCTATATGAAGCATTAAAACTCTTTTTTTTAGTATATTATAAATTACTAAAATTAAAAATCCCATAAAAATTAACTAAATTGTAAAGTAAGTATTATTATTAGGATTATTAATCATAAAAAAAGTTAATATATGAGTAAACATATATACATTTTAAAAATACGTATAAGTATATTACTTTATTTTACATAAATATTCTTAATTTGTAGACAAGTTATATTGTGGGTTAATTTCTTGACTTATCAATACCACAATCTCAGAAAATCATAACTCCTTTTAGATGACAAGAAATTTTAATCTCTATTTAGAGCAAGGAGATCCCTAACAATACATAGTTAATCCAAAGCTCCATGGACACCTACCATTGACCTAATATATATTGATAATTAAATTAAAATTTTAGATGTCTCATTTCAAAATAGATATACTCATTGACAGTATTATTATTATTATTATTGATGTAACTCTTCCAAAATTGCTTCTTATGATCACATCAAAACATTATGAATCACAAAAAGCTTGAAATCATACATTATTATTATTATTAAAAATAATTAATATATAAATATGGCAATAGACATGTCATTCCCTAGCCATATCTTTATCTTCTTTATGACCTCTAGCTATTGATCTCGACACGATAAATGATGTTTTCACTAGCAACGGCTGCAAGGGAAGGAAACGTCAACTGGATAGTCAATTGAACCACTTTTTATTATTAGTAACTTTTCTAGGCCATCGTCTATTTTCATAAATTGTAATAAACCACTTTTTATTATTAGTAACTTTGCTAGGCCATGGTCTATTTTCATAAATTGTAATACTTCCATGCATAGTATCAGATTCAATGGTCAATGCAACAAGAATTAGGCGTAAAACTTGACTGCCATAATCACCCCTTCAAATTCGAGAGTTTTTTTAGTCAATATTCTGAATTTCTATCTAAAGAAAAGAATTGGTTGAAGGAAATAGAATTTCAGAATTGGAATTTATGCACACTTTCCATATGAAACTCAAGGAATTCAAGTTTAAACTTAAGGATTGGAATTGAAAGTATTTCAACGACATATCCGTAGAAAAACATGCCATGGAAACATGCATGAAATAGATACAACAATGGGTCATATTGGAAGGGTATTCAAAGGCTTTTATCATAGATGAACGGAAACTGATTTATAAAATTTAGCAGTGGCAAAAATAGGAGATTTTTCGGAAGCAAAAATATTGTTTGTAATCGCTAAAGGAACGAGAGAGTATGTCCAATTTTTTTCATAAAGCGATGATTAAACATCACAATCATAATAGGATTTTCTCCCTTTCCTCCAAAGATGGGTAATAATGGGTGGAACACGAGGATTTGGAATAATAACTTGTATCATATTATCATGGCATGCTTATAGAGACGAATCCTAACAAATGAGTTAATATTAATCACATCACTACACATATTCGTGGCCTCATCCATCTATATTAGTGTGAGGAATTTCTATGAGAAATCTCGTTTGGCGATATAGAAGGGTTGGTTATGGTGATGCCCAAAAATAGTTACGTAGGTCCTCATGGATTTACAAAAATCTTCTTCAAATCATGCTGGATTTTTATTAGATCTAAGGTGCATGATCTTATTGGATAATCTTGATGCTTCCAAAAGGTATGGTTGGGACATAATGCTACTTGAATTACATTAATTACTAAAACTCGTAAATATGATAACTCTAGAGGATTATGCCCCATATCACTTTGTAATTTTTTTTATAAAATTATATCCTCTATTATTCTGAACCTACTTAAACCCTTATTAAAGAACATTATTTCTCTTGGGCAAGAAGCCTTTATGGAAGGATGCAAAATCTTCAAAGTGATTGTTGATTCCCATTAGGTTATTCAATATTTAAAGATATATAAAATGGATAGTATTCTAATAAAAATATACCCCTCTAAATCTTATGACATGTTAAATTTTCATTATCTTCTCTAGGTCCTTCATCTTTTGTTTTCTCGCTTCAGTGGATTTCTTGGGTCAAGTCACTAATTTCTACCCCCTTTTACTCCATTTTCTTGAACACTTCTCCTACAGTGACTTTCAAACCATATTTTTCCCTCAATAAGGGTGATCCTATATCTCCTTTTCTATTTATCTTGATAGCTAAGGGGATGGGTAGATATATAAGAGATGCAAGTTTCCAGGGAATCATTAAGGGTCTTTGTCTATTCAGAAATGATTTTAAAATTACGCATCAACAATATAATGATGATATTATTATCTTCTTCCTTCCCTCAATGTTGGATATTGTGGCCTCAGAATCCATTGTCAAAGACTTGATGGAAGCCTCTAGTACAATGATATATAGGGAATGTCTTCTTCTTTAATAAAAATGAAATAGTTCAAGGACATCTAGTTTAACTATTGGATTTTCAAAACAGTAGCCTTCATGTTAATTACCTGGGAGATATTTTGGTTGAAAAATCATTCCAAGAAACAATATTTCCTGCAAAATATTTCCAACAACCTCAACAGCTAGGTATTTTGGTCTCTAAACTTGGTAGGTTGACTAGTCCTACTCGAGTTATTTCTCTAAGCTCACCTTTTGCACTAAATATTAGCACTAGAAACCCCAAAAATTAACTTCAAGACCATCACTTCCCTTCACTAAGACTTTTAGTAGAAAGTTTTAAATAAATCCAAGACATGGTCGCTTATGGCTTGGGAGAAGTTTTGGATTCTGAGGTTGGCCATGGGACTAGGCCTTAGGGATCCAAAGATTTTAAATAAATCCCTACGTAAAAAATCATGTTGGAAGTGGTCCAAGGTTGAGAGGAGCTATGGAAATAGATACAAGACAAGAAATGAAGACATTCCTCCTCACATTCAGAAAATATATGAGCTATTGTGTACCCCTTCAGTTCCTCTATTAAGAATTTGGCTCTTGAAAACCAGAGTATAATTCAAGATCATTCATTCTTGGAGATTATAATAGAACAGATAATTTCCTCCAGAAAGATTCTTGAAAACAACTACCATGTTGTGGGAACTTGATAGATCTTGGAGTGTTGGACTCATTCACATTGAACCACCAGGGAATAAGTATGGAGGATTTTTTATACTAACTCAAGATTCGACACTATGGCGTGAATGGAAAGAAAAGGGTAGTTGAGAGGAGCATCCAACCCTGACTACTTGTACCACTTTACCTCACGATCTGTAAGGTCATAAAATCCCCATTCGATTTTATCTCTGTCCTGAACGATGGAGATATATAATGAAAAGGATGCTCGTGCTTAAGGAGGCATATTATTTTCTAGCTAATTTTCAAACTCTCCCCATTGATTCTTTAAAGATAAAAATTTGTTCCAATTTCTTTTGGCATAATGTCTCCCGATTCCATTGGTTTATAGTGATATGGAAGATACTCATGTTAGACTAAATCCAAAAAAAATGATTTCAGGGGATCTCCATATGCTAGCTATGTTGGAACCAAGAAGAGATTATGGAACATACATTGAATGTGCCCTTTCACAGAGTCTATCTTATCATGGGTATTACTCCTTTTTTTCCATATGGATCATACCCTTGACAATCTAATGGAAACATTGGATCAATGGAGACTTAGTTTTTTTTAAAACCTAGTGGTTAATAGATCATATATCCTAGTTCTGAGTTTTTTTTTTTGTGCGAATTGTGGAAGGAACACGATAAAAGAATTTTTTAGCGAAAGAAATAGAGTGAAAACATGGTATGACACATTATATAAAAACATATTCATGAAACTATACCATCTTAAACTTGGTTCTGGGATGATTCGAGAATAAATCATCACGAGCTTGAGACATTAATTAAATTATAAATATCGTATTCTATGATCTCATCCCCTTCCCGTAAGATCCCACTTCCTAGATAGTTTTGTTGGACACCTAATCCTCTATGGGTAGGTATGGAAGGTGAACAGTCAAAAAGGAGTCCAAGTGACCTTGGAAGATGAATCCAAGAGTCACACCAATGTAATATAGATAGACATATATGGTGAATAATCTGGGTAATTCATGCTTATCCTATCTCTTGTGTGTTTAGTTTCTCATCCACAATGCGTGTGTTTAACATGGTATCAGATCCGGTGATTGTTGGCCCTTCTCCAATTAGAAAAATTCTAGCGCCTTGCTCCGATAAGCTAAATTATAGCTATATTCTCTTAGCTTGCTAGTGCATAACGCATTTTTATCTCTCGAGGCTTGTCAAGAATGCGCCTTATGCTTCATGCCTCAACTGTCTATATTTCCTTAGTAGCGCACCTAGAGGTTTCCACCTTGTATTTATGGCCTATTATAGAGTGGCTTCCAGAAAATGATAAGAAGCAAAATAAACCAGTTCCCTTCATTTCCCCGCCCATTCTGCAACTCCTCAAAAACAACCACAAAAATTTCATCGAAGAAGGTTGTGATTGATCAATTACATTAAATGATGTGTTATTTTTCTCTGCATGAACATTTTCTTTTTTGCTCGGCTTAAACATCACTTCCCTCCACTAATTAGGAGGCTTTGACCCAAGGATTTGGACCCAACATTTCCCGAATAGCTGCTTGTTATATATGAAGAAGGAGAGGCGGTGGATTGAACCAGTGATAGACACCTTAAGCTTTCGAGGCTAACATCATGAGAGATGGGTATAGGTCGGGCTTCAAAAGGACCATGAATGATAGGAAAAATTTTACCATCCACAAACAATTCATCGACAATAGGTAGCAGAGTTTCGCCTGTGATTTAATTTTGGCCATTAAAACAAAATTCAAAGTCAGTGTTGTAATTAATATCTGCCACATTTTTTTTTCTTTTCTCCATTGAAATCCTGTATGTCTATGAGATATAGAAAGAGAATGAAATTCTAGGGCTCTGCCTCTCGTTTGTGTTTGTTTTAGGGTCCATCGGCGAAAAGTCGAAAGAAAATGAAGCTTGAGGACTATGCCAATCATCTCCAATCTCCAGGTAAGCCGCCATTGTGCTTGTAACTGATCACAATTCCTCAAGATCAGTACATAACGCATTTACGAACTAAGGAAAGCCATCTAAAAATTCTTCCATACATTTTTCAATCTATTGTTGTTGTTGTGGAAAGCACAATATTATAAAGGAAAAAGTGCATTTCATGAATTTTACCTGGGGTCGATAAGGCAACAAAGAGCCGAAGGGTGGAGAGTGCAGGAGCTAGGAGCCACCACGACGAGAGCACTCAGTCGATTGAGTAACTAAAAAATCGACTGTGCGGAGTGGGTGATAAGAAGATTGCCACGCGATACAGGTCATGATGGGGTTTCCACTTTAGTGTTTCAACTTCCGGCCTCCTCGTCTTCCCCACTCGCACTCCAAGAATTTCCTCCATCGTGGCCTTCACAGTCAGCCTAAATCCATCATAGGGAACAAAACGTGTTGGAGCAGAATCATCGAGGTTCTGCCATTAGGTGCATTGGGGTAGAAGAGATTTGACATAGATACAGATTGGGGAGGATTTAGAACTCACTAAGGTATTAATCTCTTAAGTTTTTCTATAAATAATTGTTCCATGAGATAAAATTTTAATTGCAAATCTGAAGAGAAAAGTTCTAGAGATATTGGTGCGCATTTATCCTTCTATTAGCATTTGAAATTTCCCGTGTTGAAATAAGGGTCGAAATGCATTATGGAAAGGGCTATTAAAAGCTAAATTGAGGGTATCTAGTCCTCAACAATTTTTGAACGAAAGCATGAGGAAAATAGTTTTGGGCAGATACTCTTCAGCTTAGAGGGTGCACTTACAGGTTGTATTTGTCCCTAGTTCTTATATGAAGATACTTTTACATTGTAAGCAGGTGTATTTTTGGTTGAATTAACTCACTTTATTTGTTAAGCTTTTATTTCTGTTGAGACAATGGCTAGACTTGATGGCATATTAGAGTTTTTGAATACTCTAAAACATTCGAGTTTGGATGGGTGAGTAAAAATCAACAAGGATACTATGTCTGATATTATATTTTTTCTGTAAATTTTTCATGAGAAGATTGGATTTTTGCAGTTGGAATCTCAACTTAAACAAGAAGAATTACAATAGTGGAGTCATCATTCTGAACTTGTTTTTGTTCAGAACATTAAAAGAGACTCCCATAATCATCACTTCAATAATGTTGTGACTGATTCACATTCAATTCCTTGTACAAGAACAAATTTGCATGCAGATGCAGTAGCTCAGTTTGCACTTTCCAAGCCCATCATCAGACCTTGGGAAGAGATTGTCCACAACAAGCACATAACAAGTCTTGGATATGACAAGGAGTTTCCCTTTCGTATTCCAGACTAATCCAAGTCCATCAAATTTGAGAGTGTCAGATTTCTTTATGGCAGTTCACCTTCAGCTGTTCCAGATCCTGCTCCTCTTCCTCAACAACAACAACAGATTGATAAATTCCAACACTGTGATCAAGTAGGCCATATGAAATATCACTGTTTCGATCTTCACCCATGTAAGCACTGTGGCCAGTACGCCCATTCTTCACACAGATGCTTCAGAAACAAGCTTCCTTCAAGAACAAAGATTCATCTTAGATAGATCGCTTCTTGGAAATGGGCATAAACAACCAAGAATATGTTTAAGTGCCATGCCAGAACTTTTTCTAGAATATTGAAAAATCTTGCAGTTGATTTTTCGCCATCATCTCACCTTGTACCTGACAGGGGGGGAAATTATGGTCATCCACAAGCTTCGAAGCCACATCAAGCGAGCCTGAGCCACAACCTGTCATTCTAGATTCAGAGTTGTAGCCAAAGACTCAACACTTCAAGCGAGCCTAAGCCACAATCTCTCATTCCAAATTCAGAGTTGTAGCCCGAGACATGGATGCCCATGAGCATGCCTTCGGTTGGTGGACAACCTTAAACCATCCATGCGAGGTTGATATTCTTCCTCTTCAAATAATTCGAGATACTTCCTCTAGTAGAAGACTTCAGCTTCTTGCCAGCTTTGGTAGAGTTCTGGGAACTACAATAAGCGTTGCGTTCCAATTTTGGTGGTTATCATTAAACCATCACAGGTTGTAGACCTCCCTTCTTCTAGGTTGAAGGTCTCCCTCTTCAAATACGAGAGACACTTCCTCTAGCAGAATCCC
This sequence comes from Pinus albicaulis, assembly GCA_034641835.2. Taxonomy (NCBI): domain Eukaryota; kingdom Viridiplantae; phylum Streptophyta; class Pinopsida; order Pinales; family Pinaceae; genus Pinus; species Pinus albicaulis. Next base: position 64,249 of record JAXQQM020072445.1, on the reverse strand, counting down.
TCAGCTCCTTGCTAGATTTGGAAGATTTTCGGGAACTCCAATAAGAGTTGTGTTCCAGTGTCGGTGGTCATTCTTAAACCACCTCTTTATGCCAACATTTCAAAGAGTTGACTTAGCCTAAGTGATGCCATGGATACTTTTCATATTTATATTACAACTCTCTTCTTGGACTCACACATACCCGTTCGGATTAAGGGGGGGAATGTTGGACACCTAATCCTCTATGGGTAGGTTGGAAGGTGAATAGTCACAAAGGAGTCCAAGTGACCTTGGAAGATGAATCCAAGAGTCACACCAAATTAATATAAATAGACATGTATGGTGAAAAATATGGGTAACTCACACTTATCCTATCTCTTGTGTGTTTAGTTTCTCATCTACCATGCATGTGTTTAACAATTTTTACCCTTCTTGTTACAATCCTTGTCCATTGGATTTTATAAAGCTTAATTTTGATGGCACTTCCAAAATTAACTCTACTCTAACCAGTCATGGTGGGATTTTTTGTGACTATTAAATTACTACTTTGAGGGTGTATTTTGCAAATTTTGGTATCATAAGAAACAATGTAGCATATTTCCTTTCTTTAGAAAGAGGTCTCACGCATGCCCATGATGAAGGGTATTCTAAAGTACAAATAGATGCAGATTCCCAGTTAGTCATTGCAACTACCCAGAAACTCATCAATGGATCCCCTATAGAAAATGATGCAGGAACATCACCCCTAACTATCCCTATTTGAATAAGAGCTTGAAATTTGATCCTACTTTTTTTTATGGAGAAATCATTTTCCCTGAAATCGTAAACTTGTATAAATTAGGATTAGCAGAAATAATATCAAACTGGTAAGTTGTTAGTTTGTTGAATGAATTTTCATTTTATAGCAAATTATACCTTTTGAAAATGTAATAAATCAGTTTATAATTGGGATGAATGTCAAAATTGATTTCATTCTATTATCATATATTTTATGCAATCTTTAGATTTTATGTTTGTACCTTGAAATAGTTTTGAGCCTAGAGTGGGAGAGGTATCATGAATGAAAAGGATTATTCCTGAAAAGTATGTAGGCTATGTAAATGCTGTAAATATGAAGTTAGAATAATTAAATGCCATAATTTTTTATTTGTACATTTATATTAATATTCTATGTAAATGCCTCAATACACCTCTTCTACGATATTCTATGTTGTGCATGTTATAATTCCTAAACGATCCTTCTATTGATAGGAAATACGAATCTATGAAGAAGTTTTAAATCTACATGGATGGGGTGAATGGTGTATTCAATGATAAAAGTATGGTGGCATGTCCCTATTAGCAGAGGGATCAACACCATTTTAATAACTAATTAAGGGGTGATTTAAGGTTTGAAGGTTTGTATTTAAGAATAACATTGATTGTAATCAATTCTCCAATGTTATATGTTGATTCCCAAATGAGGGGGATAGAGTTCAATAGCATGCTTCATAGAGTGACAGTTAAGGATGGATCCATGGCCTTAGAATCATAATAAATCAATATATTATTGACCAAGACATTCTTGTAATTATCAATGAAGGAATTTGAGCATGAGTCTTGAAGAAATGCACCTAGTTCAAAGGGACCAGATTCATTTGGAAGTTTGGAAGCTACATTGAAAGGGTTTAATAAATTAACTATTCGAAGATGTTTCTAACCCCAACGAAACATGTCCGAAAAATGTCATAGTCTTACTTATCCTATGGAGAAATTTTTGTTGGGGTTGGTTGAAGGTCATGGTGCAAAATACCTTCAATAGACAAGAACTTGAGTAGATTCGAAGTCAGGTCAGTCAAGGTTGACCTTAGTTAATGATATTTAGGCCCTTGAAATTTTTTGACATGGAGTATTTAACCTCGACCCCAACCAGATTCGAAACCTTACAAAGTTTTGGACCAACCAGTAGATTCAAAGTTACTTGGTTGGGCCGACCATAGTCTGCATTGTCTACATTAAAGAAGTCCCAACCCTTGACCTCCGGTGGGACCTACGAGGTGAGTTCCTTGGCATGTTTGTTGAGGAGTCGATTCAACCCAACCACTTACTAGCTATTCGTCAAACGAAAGTGAAAAAAAATTGTTGTGGATGTGTTTGGTTATAGTTGGGTTTAATTTGTTATTATATCTACTAATTAGGTACAAAAGTACCAAGCCTATATCTCGCTTCAAGGTTTTCATATTTTACGTTTAGGTTTTTTTTCTCTACGAGATTGGTATTAAACAAAATAAATCCATCACCTCGCCTTTGTTGTGTGAGAAAATATTCCAAGAGAAAGAGACATGATCATTGATTTTCTGTATTCAGAAAATGATCTATTACACCCATTATGTTATTGCCTCATATTCTCATATAATAGGTAACAAATCTGCTAATTTTCTCACTAACTTGGATTTTCTTGACATTGATATCTATCTCAATGTAAGTTCTCCTAATGGTTGGAAGTCAGGTTAGAAACATTTACTACAATAAATTATGGATGAATATAGAATTCACTCGATGAGGGTGGCTTTCAAGGATATGCAGGAGTTTGGGGCCCGTCACGCCTGCTACCCCGATGAGGGTGGATTTAAAGGATATGCAGGAGTTTAGTACTTCAATGTTGTGAACAAAAACCAAACAAGGATTACAATAATATTGGATTTTTTGGGAAAATACAAATGGGTAGGAGGATGCATTCACTATTATAAAATTGCTATGCATATAATTATGATGTAAGGTGTTCTTCTTTGAAAACAACTCCCCCAGCTGTCACTATGTACTATTGTTGACCGTCACATCCATTTTTAGACGATAAAGAGTTCTTAAATAATTATATTTCACTGTTCTAACTATCAACCTAATCTTGATTTGTACAACCATTCAACCTATTCATATAAAAATAATTATAACAAATAAACATAGTGTAGATAAATTTGCAGTTTCATTTTTAATTTCAACTTATTTAGCTCCCCAACTCTAAATTCACTATGGGCCTTGGAACCTGGCTTCTTAGTCGCAAAATCAATATCATAGCCTATGAATCTAGACACACAGATCAAATGGTTTTTCGAGTATTGGAAAAATTTTTATTCCCACTTTGTTCTTGTTCTTGATCTAGCTAATTTTCACTCGTTCTATGATTTTATAAATTGCTAACTCAAAGGGATTCAAAATTGTTTCTAAGAGTTTTTCGCTTCTCTCCTTTGAATTTCTTCCTTGAAATTCAAATGTGTTGTCTTTTTATCATTGAAAACGACATATTTATACTAATTTTTTTTTTTTTGGAAAAATGTGCATTCAATTTTTTTGAACTTAGAATATTCTGATCCATCTTGGATGAATGGAAAGCCTAGGTTTTTTAAGCGGAACTTTTATTTTCTTTTATATGCATTTCTCTCATAGTTTTAATGTATTTTTGGTTATTTTCATTTAACAATAAACCTGTAGGAAGCACAAGAAGAGTTTTCCCCTTCTGTGCTTCAAATTTTTTTCTCCAAATTCAAGTTTGTTATCTTTTTGATGTTAAAAATTACATACATATACTATTTTTGAAAAGGAAAAATGTGCAGTCAATTTTGTTGAATGTTGCATATTGTGGTCCATCTGCAAAAAAAACTAGCATTTAATTTTCTTTATGAAATTTTTTTTATTCTTCAAGTTCATCATTACTTAGCATTTCTTAAGTTTTAATTTTTAAGTAAATGATAAATTAGATACATAAACAATTTTTAAGTAAATGATAAATTAGATATACTTTTCCAAAGAGTCCACATCATAATTACGAAGTTCAAATTCTAATTCATATTGAATTTCGGTGATTCTTGTCTCCACATCTAACGAAAACATCCTGAAAAATTTAGTTTTTGTCATAGCATTAAGTTATTAGGTTCAAGTTATGGTCTGTTAGATTCGGTCTATTCATCCCTCCATCAGAGATCAAAATCTCTTTGTTGCATTTCATTTTAGGTGTCTCATTCATCTAATCAGTTGCATTCCCTTAGAAGCATAGATTGTCTGACGGAAGGGTCTTGTCTCTCGTTTTCCCTCATGTCCTATGCGTTGGTTTGTCACGATCATTAAGTTCATCAAAAAATTCATCGAAGTCAATTTCTGATCATTAAATAGTCATGGATGGTCTTTTGGTGGCTGAAATTCGTTCGATCATTAGGTCTAGAAGGTTTTAGGTCTTGAAAATGTCCAAATATTAATGAGCATGAGGATGTTTCTAATAAGTTTTCATTCCAAAATTTTCATTATCAATAATGCTGAGAATGATTCTTCTTCAAAACTCTGTTTTGAAGAAGAAATCGTCAAATTTATTTTTTGTAATAAATGTAATTTCATCCTTTGTAATTTTTAAAGCTTTTCAGTCATGAAGTACTTCAGGCGCAGCCCTGGTCATCCTTTTCCGAAATCCAATGCCAATCATCCCTGCAAGAAATCGACAAAAGTTTCATCATTCAGCTAAAAAAAGTCAAAATGGAAACAAAAAAAAAGAGAGTTTGTATTAGAGAGTGAAAAGTGCCAAAGCCAAAACATTATAAAGTGGGTTTTTAAGAAGCAAAGATCAAATTCCAAGCCATAAAAGATATTTTGTGTTTTGAAAAATTCATTTGGACACCAAGAGATGGCATTGAGCCGACTCAAGTGTGGAGGAGCGAAAGTAGGGTTTTAGAAGCCGATACTGTGGTGAATTGCCTGCGCGGCGCATTGGGTGGAGGTTGCGGCGCACAGTGGACGCGACGCACACACACGTTTTTCACCATGTAAATTACAACTGGAATGGCGCACTCAGCTGTCGCGACGCACTGGGTTTTATGCGCGACGCACAGGGCCGATACACATAAAAGACTTTGCCACATTTCCAAAAATTTAAAACGATTCAAACTCTCATGCTCCGAGTAAGTTTGTGATGACTTTGAAATTCTATTAGCTTTTGTTTGGTGTGGTTTCAAGTTTGGTTGGAGGATTTGTAATATCAAAATTGTAAAACCTATCATTTTGTCAAATAACTGCTCCTTAGGGTTGTGATTTGGTGGTTTAAAAACAATTTTGTGCCAACATTACATTCCCCATTGGTTTACTCTCTTCACTATTTTGAAATTATCACAGTCCTCTATTCCTCAATTTTAAAATCACTTATTCCTAAATCACCATTATCCCTATCCTTAAATCCTTTCATTTCCTATTGTCCCCCTTTTACATTTCCTTATAAAAAATCCCCAAAAAACCCTGAAGGTCCCCAAATAGTTGATGGATCCCTACACCTTTGATATCCTTGTTGAAGTTTCATTAAAATACACTATTTTCTGCAGTCCTCCCATATCACCACTTGTTTGTAACAAAATTCAAAACCATCAAACTCCTCATATTCACCTCAGGCAACATAGATGAAGAAGGCATCGAAGAGGCGTGAAAAGACATGATCTTGGCCGAAGCTTCTTTGGCTGAGCATAGCATTTGATGAGGGACCTTTAGTCCAAATTTCAAGGAATTTGGAGAAACTTTTGTCATTTTTGATTTTTTTGGTCACAAAACAGGTTTTCCTGCCTGACGCGTAGCGCCACTTGGCGCGCGCTTACGATTGGGAGATCCTCTGGAGGAAAAATTATATTTCTAGATTTTTAATGAAAATTTATGCATGCTCAGGAATGGCCTAAGAATTTCATCAAGTTATGGGTTGCCTAAAGGGTCAAAAACACCTTGAAAATGGCCTTTCTGCCACTTTTTGCACCCACAGGAAGCAGTGTTGGGAGATTGAACTTTTGGAGGGGAAAATGGACACCCAATCCATAAATTCCACTTGGGTTGGAAAGTAGACAGGCAGGGCTTTCCAACAAGCTATCACGAGCTCAATTTGGACTTTGGGAAGTGCCTCAAAATCAGCTCCAAAATTGTGCTACGCATAGAGATTTTGGGAGCGGCGCATAGAGGATTTTTGCCTATTTTTCACTCAGCAGCTCAGAATTTTGCCTAGTTTTGGCCAATTTCACTTTTTCATGTAACTTTTGATCTAACTTGATGTAATTTCATAACCATGATGTAATTTTGGCACATTTTTACTTGTTCTAGAAGATATTCATTCACCAAAAGGTGAAATGTGAGTGAATGAATCAGTTTCCTAGCATATAGAGGCAAGTTGTTTTCATTGCCTATCTTTCAGTTCCTAGTTTAGATATGGTTGAAAAAGCTCCTAGAATTATGAGCTTGACCCCTAGAGGCATGGTAATGGGTTAGGCTTGTCTATATTATGTATTTTCTCAGACATTTTCAGAGTTGGACACTTGGGATAGCATAGCACTTCATTGTACATTCATTCTGCAATTTTGGCAAAGGAATAGACCAGGGTTTGCAGCCCTCTTTGGGATCGTTGTGGCTTTGTGTTTTGATGGTATTTTTCTCCATGTATCTGTAATTTAATTAATGTTTATGTGTACCAATTTCATTCTCCTTTCTTCTTAAACTAAACAAACAAGTTAGAAAGGTAGAATTCATAGTTTGCTTTGCTCTGCCTTCAGTTTGTTTAGTTTTTTCATGTTTTCATCTATTTGAGGAGGAAATCTTGAGACTCTCTTGCCCTCTTCAGCTCCCCAACAGTCTAAATCCATCCATTCAATCAATCTAAAGCATCAAGACACTTGCCTTCCTCGCCCCAATCAGAACTCTGCAAAAAATAGGCCTAATCCCCGCACCCAAAACTGCCTTTCCCTTTGATCCAACGAAAACCCCCAAAATCAAAATCAAGCTCCTTTATTTATATACCTAGCCTAAAATTAGCTTTTGTTTCAGTCATCTCACGCCCTATTGATTGCACCATTGAGATTGACGACCTCTCTGTTAATGAGATTATGCAATTTGTGGTTTGATGTCTGCAAACTCTGCCTTCCTTATTTCAGAGATAGATTTGACATGCACCAGTTACTATGGTGCCGCAAAAAAAAAGGCTCTTTGAGGCCAGCGAAAATGTCTATTTTACAAGTTTTCTGTGGGTTTACTAGCACTATAACATCTCTCAAATGATTTTGGTGTTTGTTTTTGATGTGGTGTATTGAAAAAAAAAACATATTTGTTTTTTTAAAGGTACACAAAATTATAATTTCAATGCCAGATTAGAATTGTATGGTTGGTTTAGAATGAGTTAATTGGTAAGCTATTTTCAGTATATTATTTTTGGTTGGTTTTGTTGAAAATATACACAAATATCTAAAAATACTCGATGAATATTTCAACTATATCCATAAATAATGGCATATAATATGCAAGGAAGTTATGTACATGGAATTATATTGTGAAATAGTTGAGCTTAAATTTATGGTCCAATAAAATGTTTGATTTTTTAATAATACAGATGGAGAGAGGAATGAAGAGAGAGAGGAGAAGGTGTAATATAGAGGGAGATAGGAATAAAGAGACAGGAGAGAAGGTGTAAGAGAGAGGGAGAGAGGAGAGTGAGATGGGGGGAGTGAGAGAGAGAGAGAGAGAGAGAGAGAGAGAGCAGGGGAGGGTGGAGGGGTGTAAGAGAGATGGAGAGAGGAATGAAAAAAGAGAGAAGAGAGAGATGCGGTGATATAAATGGATAAAGAGGAAAATATAGAGAGGACTGGAGAGAGAGAGAGATAGAGAGAGAGAGAGAGAGAGAGAGATGGGGGAAGAGAGACCAAATAACAAATACATAGATAGCTAAAGGTGGAGAGAGAGAAGGAGTTACAAAGGAGAGATGGAGATAGAGTTAGTGAGAGAGTAGAGGAGGGAAGAGAGATATGAGACGAGAGATAGAGAGAGAGAGAGAGAGAGAGAGAGAGAGGTTGAATGACAGAGACAGAGAGAGGGAGGTGTGGAGATAAAAGGAGAGAGAAGAAGGAAAAGAGAGAGGACTTGAGAAAGAGAATGAGATATCGAGGGAGAGATATGGAGTTGGAGGGGGAGAGAGAGGGAGGGAAGTAGAAATACATGAAGAGAGAAAGGTGGAAAAAGAGAGTGAGGGAGAGAGAAAATCAGGAGGGAAGAGAGAGAGAGAGAGAGAGAGAGAGAGAGGAGAGATATATCCACCATAGATATGGTATGTGTGTATATAATAACCAACCTAGATTCATCTTAACCTTGAATCTATCAAGTGTGGAGAGGAATAAAATCTCTTTCTAGTTTAAAATAATTTTATGCATGAAGAGATTTGATCCCTCTCGATGCTTGATAGATGTGGGGTTAAGCTAGATCTAGGATAGTTTTAATTTATATGGTAAAATGGATATTGATTAATAACTACTATTGATATCTTATATATTTTGAAAAAAAAAGAGTTTGATTCCAGCAAGAAATACAAAAGAAAATCCAAAGTCATACTTAAATCCTACTCTGTCGATATATCTCAAAAGTAATTACACCCACATGTCATCGCTTTGTGCCTTTGGATTATATGTTATACGATTAGAGGATATTTAGTAATTTGATCATCCTAGATGAAGGTAGTTGCAAGGTACAATCTCAAGCTATAGGAATATGGTTTATTACAACTTTTATTTTTGGTTTTGTTCTTTGTTAGACAAACAGAGAGTTGAGGTTGTTGAAGTATAAGCTTTATTGGAATTTTTCTCATAGTTTTAATTTATTCTTGGTTTTGTTCATTGAACAATAAATCTGGTAGAGAGACAAGCAATTTTGCTAGAAATTTATTCCTTCAAATTCAAATCCACAATTTTTTTTTTGATAAAAATGACATACTTAGACTATCTTTAAAAAAGAAGGAAAAATGTGCAGTCAATTTTATTAAATGTAGCATATTTTGGTCCATCTTGGATGAATGAAAGGTCGAGTTTGTTGAAGCATAAATTCTCTTTCTGAAAGTTACACCTTTATAGGAATTTTTCTCATAGTTTTAATGTATTGTTGGTTGTCTTCATTGAACAATAAGCATTTTAGAGGCATGAGCTGAGTTTTTCTCTTCTCTACTACAAATTTTCTTCTTGAAATTCAAATGTTTTTTCTTTTTGTTGTTGAAAACATCATACTTATACTATTTTTTAAAAATACTTATACTTATGCAATCAATTTTTTTGAATGTATCATATTTAGTTCCATCTGCAACAAAACTATCATATTGTTTTCTTTATTAAATTTTGTTGATTCTTCCGGTGCCTCTACATTTGGGAGAAAAACATACAGTAGATTTTCATCGAAACTAGCCTTGGTTCTACCATTTTTTTGAGAAATGGAGAGTCAAGGTTCTTGACGCAGAAGTTGTCTTTCAAAATTGTGGGCCTTTATTTTTGTTTTAGTTTAAACATATTTTTGGTTTGTTTTATTGAACAGTAAACTTGTTAGAGGCACATGCAAAGTCTTTCTCTTCACTGCAGCAAATTTTTTTCTTGAAATTCAAATGTTTTGTCATTTTGTTGCTAAAAAAAACATACTTATGTTATTCTTTAAAATGATATAGATATCCCTGAAACTAAGATATGCTATGGATTTTAAACTTATTTTGGCTTTCAACTTCAAAATTCAAGATTTTTGAATACATTTTTGAGCTGAACAACTTTCCTCAAAGATTTTCTCAAACAAATTGATCTCCTCAATAGAAATTTATTTCATATTTTGGATAAAATGGCTTATGCACATGCTTATTTCAAATCATTAGAAAATTTATCCAAATTTCTCTTTAATTGAATTTCAACACAATAGCTTCTCATGCACTCTAAAATCAATTTTAACTGCGGTATTGATTGAAAGAAAATAGGCATTACAAATTGAAATTTAGTTGATACATGAAGTAGATACTTGATTTATCCTATTAGTACTAGAGTAATCTTGTCAAAATTGGAGTTAGGGCTAGATATGTTTACTGATAAAGATTTGATTCAATAACAATTTCTATTTCCACAACTCTTGAGCATCGTATTGTGTAACCATGTATTTATGCACATTTCTTGTTTTTACATTGCTATTGTGAACCTTTTAATTCTATTCTTGATTGTGGACATGTCTTCGTATATTTTGGCTTTAGGAAGAAGTTTTTCCAACTAGCTATGGGCTTCTGTCAATATTTTTAGGTAGAGATCAGGGGAAACCACCTCTCATCACTTATCGAGACATGGCCTTGAATTGTAAGTGATATTTGCTTAGTTTTTTATGCCTATCAATGGAACGTAATTGTTTTACCCTTTTCAGTAAATAATATATTAATTTACTGATAATATCATGTCACTAGAACATATATGTCATGCTTTCTATGGTAAATATTTTTCTTGTAGGCCTCTTCATTACTATTCCATAAATTTTTTGTTTATCACATAGCTGACCCTTGACATGAGGTTAGTATTAGCACTCTCTCCTGATTAGAATTCACATTTATTTATATATGCACTTTGCATCATATTTTGTGTATATTTCTTAGATAAGTTGATGTTTTAGATGTCTCTACAGCTCATCTTACATACTTTTAATTGGATGATGGCATAGTAGGTGGCTAAAGTGCTAAATCATTTTGGGTATTTACAAAAAAAAATATTAATTGTTGTATTATAGATACAGATCAATTGTTTTTTTCTCAAAGTTATGACATTTTAGGTTTACTTTTGATGAACTTTTTTTCAAGTTAGAATGACTTGTGATGTTCCAATAAAATTTTGTTGAAAGGATTCACGAGGAATCCAAGTATCAATGCCAGCTTAAAACAAAAATTGTTTAGATATTGTCTTCACTGAGGTCTTTAAATATTTGTTTTTTCCTATTTAATTTTCATCTGACATGTCACACTACCATCTTTTCACAAGAGTAACCTAAGCAGGAATTGAAAAAATTGTAAAATCATAGAAAACATGACTTCGATGACATCCTTATATTTATCTTATATATTTTCAAATGTTGGGTGAAGAGACCAACTTGAAAAAGAGGTATCCCATAAGATCTGAGAGAAATTTGTAATCCAAAAATATTCACCTTTGGGACTTATCAGTTGGGGGTAAGAAAAAATTTTCTTTTCCATTTTATTTGAAATGTTAAAAATCCTCATTAATAAAATGGAGTTCCACCTATTGAACCTTTTCATTATGCCTTGAAACACATTTTATCATCGAGATCTTGGTTTCAACTTTCTACTCGAGTAGTGTAGTGTGTGAGTGACATATTTGAATTCAAAGAATCCATGTTGAAGCAGCCCTTCTTATGTACAAATGATGAGGGTGTAGTTACTAGATGAAGATATGTAATTATAGGCTTGCAATTCTTTTCTATGTCTTCATTAGCTGTGGTCACTTGACATTTTTGAAACTTGATTTGCATGTTGTTGCTTCTTGGAATTTATATGGAACTACTGTATTTGGGGTTAAACTTAATTTGGATTGTATTACTTGGAGCCATTGATGACATGCAATATTGAGTCATGAGGTGGTGCTTTTTCATCTCAAAGGATATAAAGTTACAATTAACCCCTTACTGTACCCCTTAAACTCGGGTTATAGTTGTTTTTGGGTTACTAAAAGAAATTCACTTTCATTACTTCTTGTTTTCTACATTTTTTTCTAGACAGAGATGGCAAATGCAAAATCCAACAACCTAGCCTTCTACGTACTACATAAAACCTTTCAAATCTTCCTTACTCTGGAAAAACATATCTTGAAAAATAAAACCCATACATAGTGTTGGACCTCACAGGTATTTTAGTGCACATAGAACACCACCCTAAAAAATCTATACTCTTTATCACCAAAAAAAAATTGTGACAACGAACATAGAACACCACCATAAAAAAATCTATACTTTTTTTCACAAAAAAAAAATTGTGAGAACGGGCTAGAATTGACATAAAAAATGAGTGAAAATTCACATACATTATCTTGAATTACTTCTAACAAAAACTATTATCAATTTGATTATTAATCAAAGGTAATATGAGATTATCTCTGTTGTGAAATGTTTTATTTAAGTCATTTACTTATAAAACTTGGGAATGGTGGATTTCCAGACCTTTTTCATAAATCCTTTGGATTTAAAGTGTTGTGCATTACCTTCATTTTGAACATATTCTCAAATATTGGATTCCTTAGAATCTCCCTGAAGCTTAACATATGATAAAAAATAAACATGAGTAAAGAAATCAAATTGCATAAAATTTTTACTTCTTTCCTCTATGCTATTATTTTCTATGCGTAAAAATTTTACTTCTTTCTTCTATGCTATTATTTCCTATGCTACCATCTTATGATGTTTCCTTTGCAACATGGGGTGCAATTTCTAGTATAATATATATGAAAGCATCTAAATCCAAATGCATCATTTTCATACTTCAACATTTTTTTCATTTCAACATAGAGAACAAGAACCGAATGAGGTTTACCACAAACTTACTTTATATGAGTGTGTATCTCTCTTAATTTTTCACTTTTGAGTAACCGTGCAATATTCTTGGTATTCCTTTAAATTATAAGGAATAAGATAAAAATTTTGAGCTAAGACGAAGATTTCTTTACACTAAAATGTGTGTGACAATATTACATATGGAAATCAAACAAAAATTGATAAAAATATTTGTAATATATCTTATAAAAATGACACAAACATGAAAGGAAGTGATAGTTCTATCTTTTTTTCCCATTTTGCAAAGATATAAGTACAATAAACTCTACAAAAAATTTAGGAATATTACATCAAATTAAAAATTTACATATAGTTTTGTATACATCACTTTATAATGTGTTCATGAGTTTATTTTATTTCAAATAATTCATGCAATATACTTTCATTGTGCATCATCATTTGACTTTAACTAGTTCCATCTTCGAAGGAATTATTACAAGATATTATTCTTATTCATCTTTCTTTAGTGGGTACACACATAAATCTTTTACTTCTTCCTACAAGAAACTAATTATTGATGTCCATATCCATTGTACTAGCTAGTTTTCTAGTAATCATTTCCACCTACATGGCTCATTAAATTGTTAAAGTATCTCCAAGCCATAACTTATTCCATATCATATTTCTCCATTAATCAAAGAACCAATATCTGAGATTCCACGTGAAGTTGGCATATGATTACACTTACCACCCTTATACCTACCATAATGGTTAATTCTACAACTTGATGCCATATCCACTATACATAAGAGGGATACATGCTACATGATTGTATGTAATACCACATTAATATATGTATGCATAACTACACTCGTTACAAACCCTTATGAAATCTAAATTTTTACAAGTTGGATCAAACCTTTGGGGTGTCATGTACAACTGATCATGCACCATTTGGTAAATTATATCATTTCATCTCAAGTACAAAAAAATTCAATAAATATCTTATTCAATTCACAATAAATTACCCTATTTAAATCTCATCATCATGCATTAATTTTTCGTCATATATGAAAGATTACAATAAACAATAACAAATTACAAAAAAAAGAGAGAAGTTAAGAAAGTAAACAACAAAAATGATAAACATACAGGTTGGATTTCTAAGAGCAACCACCACGATGTTTCATGGAGAAGATGTCTAGATATACAATGATCTGATGGCTATAACTAATAGAAATTTTCTTCTAACTAACTCTCTAAAACTAACTTCTAAACTAAGATTTTGACTAACTAACAATTAATTCTTTAAAACTTCCCCTTAATCTTGAGGGTTGCATTGTTTTATGCCTAAATTTTGACATTGAAATTCAAAATTAACTTTTCCTAGCGGTTTAGTAAAGATATCCACTAATTTATCTTTGGAATCACAAAATTGAGAACAATATCACCATTCTTGACGAGTTCATCAATGTATTGAAAATGAGTGTCGGTATGTTTTCTCTTTTGATGAAAGACATTGTTCTTTGATAAGGAAATAACGAAAGTGTTGTCACAAAATATTGAAATAGGTTCAATTTCTGTATATCCAAAGATAGAGAGAAGTCTCTTTAGCCACACAACTTGACATGATGTTGAATTCACTGCAACATACTTGTCCTCTATTCAAGATAACACAACTATAGGCTGTTTTTTGGATGCCCACGAGATCATGTTTCTGCAAAATAGAAAAGCATAGCAAGAAGTTATTTTTCGATCATCAATACATCCTGCATAATCACTGTCTATATAGCCAACAAGCCTACTATCTATAGAGGCTGCATACGATAAACCATAATTATATGTACCTACAATATATCTTAACACCCTTTTTCCAACTTTCCAATGACACTCTTTAGGAGATTCCATAAACCTGGAAATATAACTAGTTTCAAATGCTATATCAGGTATCGTAGTAGTTAGATACATAATACTACCAACAATTTGGTTATAAAAAGTTGAATTAACAACAGTTTCCACACCATATTTACTTAACTTTGTACCAACTTCAATATAAGTATCCAGCAATTTACACCTGTCCATCTTAGACATTTTCAAAATTTCAGTAGCATACTTATGTTGACCCATAAGAATACCATTGTGTGTTTGTTTCACTTCGATACCTAAGAAGTATCTCATTAATGCAATATCTATCATTTCAAATTCATTTTTCATACCAGCTTTAAATTCATCTAACTACATGTTACCTGTATAAGTTATGTCATCAACATAAAGACATAATATCAGCATATTAGCTTGATGATCATTCTTGATATACAAATTGGGTTCATGGTCACTTCTTCTGAAACCATTATTCAGCAAGTAATGGTCTATTCAGCTATACCAAGCTCTTGGAGATTGCTTCAAGCCATACAATGCTTTCTTCAACCTTTACTCCTTATGTTTTTTATTTTTGATTTTGAAACCAGGTGGTTGATCAACATACACTTTTTCATTAAAAACACCATTCAAAAAAGTAGACTTTACTTCCATTTGGTAAATTGGCCACTTTTTTTTTGTTGCAATAGATAATACAAATCGAACAATATCAATTCTTGCTACAGGTGCAAATGTTTCACCATAGTCTATGCCAGGTTGTTGTGAAAAAACTTTGGCAACTAATCTTGCTTTGTGCTTATCAACTTCACCTCTCTCATTTAACTTGGTTTTAAAAACCCATTTGACACCTATAGAATTTTTATTATGAGGTAGAACAACCAAATTAAATGTTTGATTTCTTTCAATAACATCGATTTCATTATTCATTGCATCTACCCATTCTTTTTCCTTTATAGCCTTTTCAAAACAAGTAGGTTGAAATGAAAGCAATGCAAATTTTACAATATCATCAACATCGTCTTGTGCATAAATATCACTTAAGCTTCTCATTTTTGGATTATCAGAAACAGACCCATTTAAAGATGATGAAATGCTCCTGCTTGATGAACTACTATTGGTTTTATCTTGAACTTGTAATCTTGGAGTGCTCGTTGTAGATGCTTGGTGTTCGTCTGACACAATCAAAGGATTAGGACAAGTATTGTTCTCCATTTCATTCCAAGATTTGTCTTCCAGAAATTTTAGATCTCGACTTACGATAAAATTCTTAGTTATAGAATTAAACAATCTTTATGCTTTATATTGATCACTATATCCTATAAAGATATACTTTTCGCTCCTATCATCAAGCTTATTTCTTAATTTTTCTAAAACATGAGCGAAAGAAATACGACAAAATACTCGAAAGTGTCAAACAATTATCTTTTGTCCACTCCATGCTTCTTCAGGTACAAAACTTGGAACACTGGATGTTGGCGATCTATTCAAAATATATACCGAACATGCAACTACTTTAGCCCATAAATCTTTAGAAAAAAATTGTGTTTTGAGTAGAATTCGAGCAATATTCATAATTGTTTGATTCTTTCCTTCCGCGACTCCATTCTGTTGTGGAGTATAACTGGTTGTCGCCTGATTTTTAATACCATATTGTTTACAAAAACCAATGAATTCGTTAGATTCATATTCACCTCCTTTATCAGACATGAGAACTTTAATAAACTTTCCACTCTATTTTTCATCCTTAGCTTTGAACTCCTTGAACTTGGAAAATGTTTTAGATTTGTATTTGATGAAATACACCCAAATTTTCCTCCTAAAGTAATCAATAAGAGTAATAAAATAGAGACTGCCACCAACTGATTTTTCTTGCATTGGAACGCACAAATCTGTATGCACTAACTATAGCTATTCTTTGGCTATATAAGAGGTTGATGTAAAACTATCTCGATTATGTTTACCCATTATATAACTTGTAGAAGAAGAGATATGGTTAGATAGAGGAAACAAAACTTTCACCATAGACTGTCTTTGCAATAAAATCACACTTTTGATAGGTAAATGACCATATCGCACATGCCACGGGTCAGAGTCATTTGGCATTAAAATATTATGTGCATACAACTTCTCACTTTTCATTTGTAATTGATACAACCTATTCTTTGTCATAGGAATATTTGCAACAAGAGACTTATGTTGATCGGAAATCATCCAAGTAGTGTTGTAAAAGCTCATAACCATGTGCATCTAATTGACCAACACTCAACAAATTATGCTTGAAATTGGGTACAAAATAAACATCATAGATATTATTCACAACATTTTCTTTGGTTAAGATAGGAACAACACTCTTTCATAAAGCTTTAACGTCACGATCATCACCCAAACCAATAGAGGAACTGAAATATGTATCAAGATGTGAATAAAAATCACTATCACTAGTCATATGATTACTACTTCCGTTTTCTACCAACCAAACATCTTTATTAGGTACTTGCATAGTCACTTCACATGCCAGAAATAAAGCATTTGATGTTCCACATTCACTGTTTGTGACATTGGATTTCATTTTACTTAAAAAATACTGTAATTTTCGACATTCAGACTGATAATGGGGATATATTTTGTAGGAGTGACATTGTATTTTTCATTTATCTATCTTCCTATGACCATGATCAGTTTGAGACTACTCTGAATGTGTTTGAGTTACGTGTGATCTATCATTAGACTCAGACTATCATCTTCCTTTTCCGCTCATGTCACGAAAACCTCTGCCTCTACCTCTATCCATAGAATCTTTAGATTTGAAAGCATGCTCTAAAGTACTGACTTCTAATTAATTCTTGCTTCATGAGAGAATAAAGAACTAGTTAATTCTTCCACAGATAATTTTGTTAATTCTCTCGACTAAAAAATAGTAACTGTCATGTCAGAAATTTTAGGAAAACATCTAAGAACCCTTTCAACAATTCTTTGATCTTCTAGTTCTTCACCATTCATCTAAAGCTGATTAAAAACACCCATAACTTTAGTCATGAACTCATCAACTGTTTCTAATTCAGTCATTTTAAGTGTTTCAAATTGTGTTTTGAGAGTTGCTAATTTCACCATCTTTACTTTGTCACTCCCTTGATAAGCAACCTTAAGTATATCCCATATTGATTTAGAAGTCTTAGCAATAGCAATTTTAGGAAAAATATAGTCATCTAATGAATTTAAAATGCAAGACTTCACTCTACTGTCTTTCTGTTTAAGTTCATCAAATTTTTTTCTTTGAGCTGCACTCATTGCAGCAATTATATTTGTATCAGGTTCTGTGAGACCTAATTCTATAGTTTCCCAACAACCTAAACCTTTGCAAGCATGGTTGCATTTTATGGCTCCAAAAATCATAATTTTTCCCACTAAATAAAGGCGTAAGAATTGCAAACTAACTTGTCGAAGCCATATTTAAAGAAATCAGAAATCTGACTCAAAACAACGCCTTTTAAAAAACTTTCAACACAAATATGGCAGCATGCACTCTCTTTTTTCCTCTACGAAGAAAATTCCCAATTCTACACATTCATTAGAGATAAAAACTTTCCTTGCGATTTCACAACATTTTTTGTCGTTTGCTGAATGAATTTTGTTGTTTTGATAAAAAAAAAATTGAATCTGAACCACAGTGCTAAATATAATATAATAAAAATAGCTAACCAATTTATCAAAATCCTTGCATATCCACGGTCGAACCCCAGGAGCGACTGTAGCTTCGGAGTGTACAACTTTAATGTGGTTCTAGTAGAGATCATAATGGCAATGAAAGTCGTAGATTTCTCCTTCAACAAGAGGGAAATCAACCAAGAGAGAAATCAACCTCTTGTGTCTGCCAATTAATAGAATCAGCAATGGTAGAATGAGTCGAACACTGCTCTTCAACTGTGTTGACTGAACGCTGCTCTTTAAAAGTTATGACTTAACGCTTTCTTCTTGGTGGAACTCCAGCACACTCAGGCTTCTCCCTTGACGACAGTCTATGATACCATTAAAAATTAGAACAAACAATAACAAATTACAACAAACAGAGAGAAGTTGAGAAAGTAAACAACAAAAATGATAAACACATCGGTCGAATTTTTGAGAGAAACCACCATGTTGTTTCATTGATAAAATGTCTAGATATACAATGATTTGATGATTGTAACTAACAGAACTGTTCTTCTACTAACTCTGTAAAACTAAATTCTAAAAAAATATTCTAACCGACTAATGATTAATTCTTTAACAATATAGGCTATTATCCTCGATTCTCCTCCCCACAACAAACACTTCATTCTTCATTTTATTGTATACTTACATGGCCAAAATTTAAGTTGTGCTTTGTTCCTTTGCATTGTTCACACAATAGGTGTTTTTTCATTAATTTTTGCTTTTTAAATTACTCTTAAATATTTTACTATTTTTAACTTAATATATTAAGCAATAATAATATAATATGTATTTTTTTTTTTTTAAATATAAAATTTGAGAATTTTTCCTAAAGCTTCATATCATTTTTATTTAACAATTTATCTCAAATATGATAATGTCATAAAATAAAATAATGTCGGTATTTTCACACAAATATGATAATGTCATAACATAAAATATTGTCGAGCTTTCACCAGTGTAAAATTATTAAACAATATATATATATATATATATATATATATATATATATATATATATATATATATATATATATATATAATTTTTGAAAAATATTTTAACCTATAGATTTGGTCCCTCTCCTGTCTTAGTCAATTTGAAATTGAAATATATTTACCTTGTTTTTATATATATAATTTCATGATAATCATGAAAGAAACTATAGATCTCTTTTATATTTCATTGTAATATCAATATTCATTTAAGTGCCAATATCAACATAAGGAAATTATGTTTCTTTAAAACATTTTCATTCCTACTAAAAAATAGAAACCTAAGTAATCCAAAATTTCCACATTTATAATTATATTTTTTATTCCAACTTTTGAAGTGGACATTCCAATCACCAAATCCACTACACATTTCTAATTCCCTAAAAATTCAAATATCTTATTTCTATATATAATAAAGTTAACATACTTTGAAATATATTTTTATTATTATTAATAATTTTTAATTAGTTAACACAAATGTTATTTTATTATTTTTAATATAACTTTTCCAAAACGATCTCCTCCCTATTATCCGTACTACATTTATTTATTTGAAAAATAAATATAATTTTACACCTTGGACAATTGTATATAAATTTATGATATAACACCTTCAAGTACATTTTAAATAATAAAAATAATAAACAATACAGTCCATCGTTTTAACACCTCTCGATAAATTTGAAGTTGAGACCTTAAATTTTACATATAAACTTTTACTCCACACAGATATCCAATCTATATGAAATTAATCCCTAAAATGATTACGCAGCAAACCGGACCCCATACGGATACCAATCTCCTAACATGATCAGGCACCAAACCAAACCTCAGCCATTTATCCCCCTCCTGCAGGAGTCACAGAAATGCAAAATCACTCAAACAGAGAAGGATGGATGGACAATTTAAAAATCGTGCGATACTTCAAAACATCCTACTATAGACTTCTATTCCGCCGGTGAGCGAGGAGGAATTGATATAATTTTGCAGTCTTTATAACAAAATAGGTATTACTATGTTGGTGAGTTATCACGTGCACATAAAATATTGCAAAACCTACGGTCGAAGTTTCACTGGTTGATCCCAACTCATAATCACAGATGGAATTGAGGAGAAAACAGTTTGGGATATGGAAAACATCCAGAGTACAAAAATTCATTCACTCTGCCACAAGGTATAAGTTTGAATTTTCAAGGTTTCATCACAGCTGTCAGAATATCAATATACAAAATGAATAACTGGGTTTTAGCTAGCCAAAAGAAATCAAACTCTATTATACTCCTAAAACAATATTTACAATCCCTTGTAGTTTAAGAGTGTGGTGCCAGGAATCAGTACCTTTCATGTTGATCTGAACTTCATATGTCTTCGCCTCCATATTTGCTACTTTTGAATCCTTTCCTACAACAGAAGTTACATATTCAAAATCAACTCGGTTACATGGAATTGAGAGCCCCATCTGATGATGATATCCATACTCTTCCTTTGCTATCTCCAGCAGCTCCTGGAACAGAGGATGATTCAAATAACTAATAGGAACTATGAAACGGCAGCGCTCGCTTCCAACGTACACTGGAAAATATCCTTTGCGAACATTTCTTGCATTGCTGGGATCGGTATCCTCGCATTTGTTAGCATTCCCTGTGAAATAACACATCGTGTTTTTTGGAGGAAAGAAGGTGTTCCTGAATGCCTTACGCGCATTGCAAACACTAGGAAACTTGTTCGTGAACTTTCTGAAAAACACTACTTGAGCGTTCTTGTTTCCCATTGAAACAATTGTCACCAACAAATATAGTCAAGGCTTGATCAGATGGTTGTGTTTAATTCTCTGCAGAGCGGAGTCTAAGGGAGGAAAACGAAGAACATTAGGAAGCAACTGTTGGCACTTGACATGGTTCAAAGTGCGACGTTTCCCAGCGACGGAGCCGTGAAGGCAAAAAAGTCTCTGGCGTAAACTATTATACCGCATATAATCTTTGTAGTATATTTTTAACTTGTATTCTTTAAGACGTCGGAATCATTGTTTCTGTTATTGACAAATGCAATCGCGAATCATGTTTTGACGAGTAGCAATTCATTTTGATATCGAATACTATTTCACGAATAATTGTTTCACTGGAAATAAAACATTTTAAAGAAAGATTCAAAGACGCAAAAAGATAATTTTCCGTTTAAAGATAAAATTCGTTTATAATCTAATCGTCAGTTTACAGTGATGTCGCAAAGATTTTTTTCGTAATTTGACTGTGAATTTACAATGACATTAGACTAAGATTAACGTTTTAGACATGAGTATTGATGGTTGGCAGATAATATGGTTGGTTTGATGATCTCTTCCCCAACAAAACTTAAAACGTGCGATGTGAAATGATCGACTTTGGAAGATTCTTTACTATATCGATTTACGATGAGATGTGAAATGATAAAGATGCAAATATTACGATGTGAACTGATAAAGCTGCAAATATTCTTTATTATATAGATCTTTTTTTACTTATATAAATTAAGTATGTAATATTAAGATAATTTTTTAGAAAACAATTATTATAATATACAATAAATAATTAATAAATATCTATAAACATCAATATTAATAAATATCTATTGTGAAAATTATAAATCTTAATTAATATCAAAACAATTATCTATCTATATATATAACATATTGTTAAGATTATAAAAATTAAATAAACTATAATTAATTATTAATACTATCAATTTTATATATTATTTTAATTTGTAAAATGATTTTATTACAATATTGTGAACCATTTCCATAACTTCTAAAAAAAATGTGAAATGATAAGGAAAGACATTCTATATCATATAGATATTTTTTTTACTCCATTACTTATTATGGTATCTATATAAATCAAATACAATGTAAATTTATCTCAACATCATTCAATAATACATATTACATGTATTCAAATTAATTATATTATTGTTATATAAATTAAATGGTTGGTAAATATTAATAAATATCATTCTATAATAGGTATCAAAACATGTATTTATTGTACATTAGAAATTGCTAAAATTTATAATATCATAAGAATTAACAAAATTACAAATTAAGGATTATTATTATGAAAATTAGTGTATAAATATTTAGACATATACATTTTTAAAATACATGTAATAAATTTATCACCCCACTTTATCATGAATATTCTTAATTTGTAGACAAATTTTGTTATAATACTATGGACCAATTTCATGATCAATACCACAATCTCAAAATATCATAACTCTTTTCAGATGACACAAAATTTTAACCCTAACCTAGAGCAAGGAGTTCCTTAACAAATTATTATTTTTTTAACATTTTTTATGTAGCTCTTCCAAAATTGCACCTTATCATTACATCAAAACATTATGAGCCACAAAATCTTGAACTCCTATTATTATTATTATTATTAAGAATAATTAATATACAAATATGGTGATAGGGATGTTTATTTTGCAATAGAGCTTCTGGATATTTAATTTAATTATCAATAATTATTATGTGAATAGTGGGAAGTTAACCCCATAAAATATTTTTGAATTGATAATATACTGAAATAAAAGGTTGAGATTTATCTCCAATATAGCTATGCTCTTATTCTCCTTTTAATAAAATTGATTAATTAGAAATAATATAATATGAATAAGTGTCATATGAAATGAGTTACAGGTTTTTGGGCACGTGGTATTGATAAGTCATGGTATTCCCCCACCATATTGTAACAAATCCCTTTTACAAATAAAAAATCTGCATGGTAATGTGAGGTTAAATATGCATGATTAAAAATCTTGTCTCATATTCTCTTAAATATTTGTGTGTGCTTTATTTAGATATTATAATTTATAAGTAATAATAATATTAATTTAAAATAAAGTTATATTTTTTTTAAACAATGCCAATTTTATAATGAATTAAGTGTTTTGATGGTTAACATTGGTTGATTTCTATTTACATTTACTAGCTAGCTACTTATATTAATATTTTCAAAGGAAAATAAGACAAATGGCAGCTAGTGGGTTTAAATTCCCCTCCACTTTTTTAATTCTCCAAAGACATGTTATCAAGTGTGGAGAATATTTAAACAAGTTGAAAATCATATCTAGTAATTGGTGTTTCCTATCAACTCCAAGGGCACATAAATTATAGTAGTCATTGTAATTCAATCTCCTATCAACTCCAAGGGAGGGGAAAAATAAAATATCACTATGTAAACTATATACTATTAATCAAATAGAGTTACATATATACATGAGAAATTGTCTCAAGATAGAGAAGCTGTCTTGGATGCACAATAAGTTGGTTGAGGGAATATCTCAACCTCACACCAAATAAGGAAACTAGTTTTAACTAACCTAGGAAATAGGAACACACTCTATACATAGAAAATCACAACTGAAAACAAGTAGGAATTACATATTTCAATACTCCCCCTTAATGACTACTTGTCTCAATATCCATCTGCAAAATCTAGTTATGGTCAAACATAACAAAAAAGGATATATTGATGTCCATATAAAGGAGCAACCATCCACTGGAATGCATGGGTACCAATCGATGCAACTGTTGGTCTCATAGGATTTCCTTCGTATACATGGTTCTACCAACCATTATCACTGCATACATGTACCTGTATCTACAGATCCCCCTCCAATGTGGGTTTTATCAGGTGACCCGTAACCATGCTATTCCTTCATCGGGGTTTTATCGGATGACCCATAACCATGCTCTTCCTTCATCAATGAAATTTCACCGGATTTCTTCATTCGCAACCTTGCACTGGATCTCTTCATCGGCGACCTTGCACCATATTTCTTCATCAGTGGGAAAACACCGACACAGACTTGTTTCAAGGCCACTTCTCTGTTATATGTGGTTTTTGTCTAGCCACAAACCGACACTGCAAAAAATGGTTTCTGGCTTACCACGAACCTATAATTACAAAGTGGTTTTGAGATTACCATGAAATTTTACGGGGATACACATGCCTTACAAGGCTTACAACACCACTCCAACTCTTGGAGTTACCAGGTACATACAATGACCACTGCAAAGCCATCCTAGATTTTCTTACCATTCAACTCCGTGACTCATTATATAACATGCTATTGAGTATATTCCAAGAAACTCACACAAAAAAAACATCATATTTTGAAATGCTCACATCTTGGGCATCTTTGTCTTTATCAATTAGAACTTGGAACTCCATCTTAACCTGTCATTTGTTAGAGTAGTCAATTCTAACAAAAAATAACTTCATATTGAGGTGACTATTCTCAATATGTATATTAATTTTAGTTCCAAAATACTTTCATCACTAAAAAAAATCTCAATTACCTAAGCATGCACTAACAAATATCTTCAATCAACATCTTCAAAATTTTGTTGTTCTTCGTAAGCTTTTTGTGACCACTAACAAGCAACACATACTTCTCTGTCATGTGAAAGGCTTCTCGCAACTCTTCACCTAACTTCTGTCTACTAGGAGACACCAAAACTTCATCATAGTGCTTAGAAATACATAAGTCTGACTTTGCAAGTACCATTTCAATTAAATCAATTGTGCATTGAAAAAATGGCCATTCTCTGTACATGGCTTGTAATTCTTCTTTGTATCCTTTTGTATAGGCTGCTTCGAGGCCTGCTACAATTTCAGAAACTTGGGAGTACCTCCACGTCTAAATCGGTCTTCACAATTGGCATGAATCGACAAGAATAGCAAGAACGCCCACTGCATCGTTCGTAAGACCCGATGTTTCATCCTTTAAAAAATTAACTAGCAAAGGAACTGCACCAGCTTCTATTACCCGCGAAACATTTCCATGGAATATTGACAGATTAAACAAGGAAGTAACCACGTCTCTTTTCCCTCTGATGGTTCCATCACGAAGAAGGTATACCAAGGTTGCAATGGCTTCTAGCCTCTCACTTTGAGTGGATATTTGAGATCTTGTATTGGTTTTGTTTGAATTCTAAGGAAATGAGAGAAATTATTAGCATTCACATTGGTCAAGCCAGGATTCAGGTCGAAAATTTGTGTTGGGAATTAAATAAACAAATTGACATAATTTCCGATTCAGAAATATCAAGGGCATCATGGAAATTCATGTTGGGAGCTCTACTATCTCAAGCATGGAATCCAACCCAATGATATGATGCCCAGTGATACGTCTGCGGGTGTTCGAAACGATGCGTTAGGTACAGCTTGTCTCTCGATAGGCAGCGTACCTCTCGTGGTCCCATGTCAGGTAGATGATTTTAATGGGCGAGATGATTTCCTAGAACTGGTTGATCTTGTTGGTGACTGCACTCACTGACGTTGTAAAGATTCCAGCCAATGTTGTGCTCCCATTGACTCTCCCACAGGCTTGCGCATACGCAGCTCGATCCATAACTCTCACGCAAACACTCATCGCTGCACTAGAGATCGGCGTGATGCCATAAAAACTTTTTATTTCCCTCGGCCTAGGAAGGCCCAAGGCGAGGTCCAAATGGGCTCTGATACCAAAATAAAATATCACTTTGCAAACTATATACTATTCATCAAATAGAGTTACATATATACATGAGGAATTGTCTCAAGATAGAGAACCTATCTTGGACACACAATAAGTTGGTTGAGGGAATATCTCAACCTCACACCAAACAAGGAAACTAGTTTTAACTAACCTAGGAAATAGGAATAGACTCTATACATAGAAAATCACAACTGAAAACAAGTAGGAATTACATATTCCAATAGGGAAATTATGGTAGTCATTGTAATTATGGTAGCCTTTGTAATTCAATATGGTAGTCATTGTAATTAAATCTTCCATTGAGAATCCCCGAAGAAGGTAAATCTTGGAAAATCTATTAATATAGAAGTTAATATTAAATCCTTGATTTTGGACATGAATATCTTCATATTGAGTTGAATAGTAACATATATCCTAATATTCACGTGTGTAGTGGAAGTATTTTTAAACATATTAGAATAGGCTTCTCTAGAGATAGGAAAGGTACTTAGCAACATGAACTCGACCAACTAAGATATCCCTTAGAGCTATGATCCTTAGTTTTCTTTATAATAGTACTATTAACAATTTTAAAATAGATTCATCATATTTTATATATATAAACATGAATAAATAATTTTTTTTATAATATTATGGGCTAATGTCATAACTTATTATCAATAGCATAAGCCAAAAATACCATAATATTTCATAATATACCAGTTCCTATAACATTATTTTAAATAATCAATTTAATAAAAAAAAAAACCCAAATAACATCATTTTTTCTTAAATGTTTTTACTACTTAACATTTAAAAATATTCAAAAGAAGTTAAATCCCTATCATCCACATCTTAAATTAAAATTCTCCAAACTCTTTTAAAATATATAAATCTAATAATTATAAATATTTTTCATTTAAATAATTTAATTAAATATTTAACATTTAAATTTTATTATAAAAATTGGAAAAAACACCAAAAATTATTTATTTCAATACTCTTTAAATGAATGTTTTATTACACTACAAAATTAATTCTACAAATAAAAAACAAACTAACATACTAACAAAAACCTTATATTTTTATTAAATACATTCAGTATCATACTTACTAGTGTAACAATATAAATTGAATAAATTAAATATCTAGAAAAACACATTATCATAGAAATTCTTAATAAAATTTGTTAATATCAATACCACATGTTAAAAAACAATAACTAATTTCTCATTTCATATAATACTCATTATAACATTTTTATATTTAATTAACAAAATAAAAATCTGCAATTACTCCTAAAAAAATTTCAACTTTTGATATATAAAAAATAATAAAAATATTCTAAAACAATAACCATCTAATTAATAATTATTAATATTAATAAAATTAAATTTCTATAAAAATTATTCCAATGCTGAAATATCTTGTAAATTTCACTTTTATTTTTACATCTACTTAAATTCAAATTCTATATATACATCGAACATGTCTGAACGCAAATTACACATCCTATTCGTTGCAGTCTCCTGTGAAACAAGATGTAGTTTCCAAAGAGCAAGAGATGTATGCCATTGCCTTCTATGAAATTTGGTTGGTTGCTATCTTCCTTGAAAAGACTACTTGGTCTCTTTTCTTTCTCACTGAAACATTTCTCCGCAAAGCAGATGAGTAATACATTTGCCAGAAGTGCCACGTTTGATATTGCGGAAATCGTAAATGTAGAGCATTCTTCGGGGAATACGGCGTGGCAGTTGACGTGGACTTCACGTATATAATTCTTATAGAATAATTTTAATCTTATCCGATTTGTATTACGTAAGATGTCGCACTGTTTTCTTTCTTAATCAAATGTAATCCTTCTCGGATTGATTGATATTAATGAGTCGATAGAGTTATTAAAAAATGAGAAAGATAAAAGCAGCCTCGTCACCCATCTGATGATAGACAGAGTTTGAAATTATCGGCGTATTTCAAATGATATGCTATCGTCATTATAACTGAGCATGTTTCAAAAAATCGGAGAATCACTTTCTCTGCAATAATTTTTTAAAATGATGGAGGTTGCGTACAGTGACACTCTCTTCCTTTCTTTTCAATATCATGCTCAAGCACTCGAGAATTACACGTTGCGAAAAATGTATCCGGTAATTGAAAATCGCTAACAATTTAGAATAATGTATACGAAAGCATACGTATCTAAGTGCATGGGTTTCACGGCTTTTCAATATTTTACAGTACTTTAATGTTGTGAACAACAACCAAGCGACGATTACAACGAGCCTAGGAAGTTTTGGAAAATTAAATATGGCTAAGACAATGTATTCCTGCTATAAAATCGCTATGTATATAATTACGCTGAATGGTGTTTCCTTTGTTGGTTTGGGGTGGGAAAACATTGCTCACCCCAGCTAATAAGAAGTTTTTTTTTTTGCTCTTCCAGCCAATGAAATTTTCACAAATGATAACTTCTCCAACCAATAAAAACTACCCATGTGGACTTGGCCCCTCCAGCCATAGTTTTCGAGACTTAGACACAGTTTTCGGAGGGAGACACAGTTGGTTAGCCCTGTTGTTAGCCCTGTTGTTAGCTCTCCTGCCTTCTTCATGTACTTTGCCCCTCCACACTCAGCTAGCAAGGATGCAGTGAGTTCACCACTCTCGGGAGGAGCCCGGTGCACAAGTAGCCAGGGCCACGGATCTGCGTCTGATTAATGTTACTTGGCCCTCCACACCCAGTGAGCCGGGACACAAACAGTTCAAGGCAGTCGCGAGGAGGCCGCTTCATAGATATCGAGCGACGCAGCTGGGAAGCGTGACCCTTCAACACACGGCTCAGCCTTCAACACAGTGGAGGAGGACTTCAAAAAAATCAGTACTCATTTTTCCATACCAATAACTCTGCCGAGAGACTTCAATAGAGTAGTTCCATACAAAATTGCCATGCTAATAACTCTGTCGCCATACCTTTTCATGGCTCCCCTTTCCTACTGATGTACCCTTCTACTTCTTCCCAGGAAATCTAACCCGTTCGGCCATACTCTGTATTCATTTGCATTGACCTTCTCTGTAGCCCATCACTTTCTTCGCCTGCTGATATATTCTGGGGAGCCTCTATCTCATTCTGTTTCAATACCTTGCAATCCGACTTCCACCCTCAAGGACTTGGAAACTTCTAGCCTGAAGAACTTAGGACTACTTTTGAAGTCAAAAAAACAAATAAGCTGCAATCTCTCTTCGCTGTATTTCGATCCCCGCAAAATTGGAGTTAAATAACATCATAAATTTCAAGTCTTCATCTATTTACTCGTATTTCGTTTAAGTGGGTTACTTCAACACATTCGCATCCTTGTTGTTTCGTCCACTTATAGCGCTAGATATTATAAAATGTGTCTGTTTTTGAAATAATTGATGATCTCATTTGTTGTTTGTAGGGTTGCATCATTTGTATGATACTTTCTTTTGGGTGGGCTTCAATTGCTCCTATCAGGTAATTTTATTGTTGATACAAGCTCTCTGGTTAGTCTTCGTAGTGACCTATGTAGATGGGTAACATGACCCTTTCATGATTGATTGAAGTGCTTTCCCGTGACACTTAAGGAAATTGGTACATTATTTCGACAAAGGTCTGAATTTTCTAAAGTACAGTACACTCACGAATTCTTGTTCAATAGAGTCTTTGATTAAAACTAGAAACTTGATTCTAGCAATTCTCTCGTTTCCTTTTTAAATGGAAATTTCTTTGAAGAACATCCTTTGAAGTTTGGGGTTGCATCACATCCAACTGACATACTGTTATAAATTGTATAGCTAGAAAGCCAACCAATGGGGAATTTTGATTTCTAAATAAGCTGCTTTTCATATTCTATGGGAAGTTAAGTGTTTTAGCTATCACACAGACAAACAGATCTGTTTATCTATCTATTTGTGTGTTCAATTAGTGTAATAAAGGTAGTGCTACAAATTTCGTTGCGTAAGTTGACTATGTTCTAAGTTTTTTTAACTAAACCAAAACCGGTTATATCTCTTATCATTCACATTAACTTTCATACTAGAACCCATGAGATTGGAGTTTAAAAAAATCACAAAATTCAAGTCTTCATTTGTTTAATGGTATTTCATTTCAGTGGGCTACTTGAACACGTTCGCATCCTTCTCGTTTCTTTTGCTTATAGCGCTAGATATTATAAAATGTTTCTGGTTTTGAAATAATTGATGATCTCATTTGTTGTTTGTAGTGTTGCATCATTTGTTTGATACTTTCTTTCGGCTAGGCTTCAACTGCTCATATTAGGTAATTTTATTGTTGATACAAGCTCTCTGGTTTATGAATGGAATGCTTTAGTTGGTAGGTTTTAACGGAAGGTGACACAATTTATTTCATTTTTGTTGTTCCTTAGATAAGCATTCTTTAAAGGTGAGTCTTCATAGTGACTTATGTATATGGCTAATATGACCCTTTCATGATTGATTCAAGTGCTTTCCCATGCCACTTAAGGAAAATGGTACATTAATTTGACAAAGGTCTTACTTTTCTAAAGTATAGTACACTCAGGAATCTTATTGAAGAGAGTCTCTAATTAATTAGAAACTTAATTCTAGAAATTCTCCCATTTCCTTTTTAAATGGAAGTTTTTTTGAGAAATATCCTTTGAAGTTTGGGGTTTCATCACATGCAAATGAGATACTGTTATAAATTTTATGGCTGGAAAGCAAACCAACAAGGAATTTTCATTTCTAAATAACATGCTTTTCATATTCCATGGGAAGCTGAGCGTTTCAACTATCACACAGACAAATAGATCTATCTATCTATCTATTCGTGTGTTTAATTAGTGTAATAAAGGCAGTGCTACAAATTTCATTATGTAAGTTGACACTATTCTAAGCTTTTTAAACTAAACCACAACCAGTTATATCTCTTATCGTTCACTTTAACTTCGATACTAGATTAGTTCCACTCAAATTGTATAATATGTTATATTGACAAGTACATTAATAAATTACAATACCTATCAAAACACAATGAAGAACATAGAGTTTGATATTTCTTAAAGGGGACTGTAGGGAAGATTTGGGCAGTGAGTAATGTGCTAGGATATGGGCTCTTTCCTCTTGTAGACATTTCTTGCGGGACCACATAGAGAGGTAAATGACAACCCTAAATCATTTTATAATATACAAGCCCCCAGATCCTGGATTAAATGGTACAGAATATGTAATGCTGGTTAAAGGAGGTTATTCATAGTAACTCATTCCTACATTAATGTACAAAGATGGTTTTCCTCATCCATGTTCGGCCTATTTCTATTTTATTGTGAAGGATGTGGCTATGATCTTTCTTCTTTGTATCTTTTTTTGGTTCTTTGGTTCAGTTCTAAATCGAGTTTTTTGCACTTCATAATCATTGATGTTAGTCACTATTGGTGTTTGTGCTATTATCACTCGGTGTATGGTTTTCCTCATCCATGTTTGAGCTATTTCCTATTTGATTGTGAAGCATGTAGCTATGATATTTCTTCTTTGTATCTTTTTTTAGGTTCTTTTGGTTGAGTTCTAAATGAATTTTTTTGCACTTCATAATCATTGATGTTAGTCATTGTTGGGGTCTATGCAATGACATGTACATATGGTTTTCTCATCCATGCTTGAGCTATTTTCCATTTGATTGTTGGAGCATGTGGCTATGATATTTCTTCTTGGCATATTTCTTTTTGTTACTTGGGTTGATTTTTCACTGCACATTTTAGCACTTTTTGTTTACAAAATCAGGGCAGCGCTAAATTATCCTATAAGAAGTACCGCAATGTGTTCTAATGTGTACCAATTAATTTCTTTTGGAGTGCATCTTGTACTATTTTTTATTTTATCAATCAGCATACTGAAACTCTGTTTACAATTACATTATTAGAAGATGGAATTACGCCTATATAAGTCGAAATCAACTTTTATGGTTTGTAGTAAGTCATACATGATCGTTGTATCCTTGGGAAATTCCAACTGTTCCAAATGCTATGCCACATTCACCTTTATGTATGAGAGATCCATAACGAAAATCACCATATATGCAATATCAAGCATGGTTGTTTCATCCTAAAACCTTGCACACTTGAATTGTAACCAGGTTTACATATTGACTAAAGCAATTGACAAACTGAAACTCTATTTACAATTAAATTATTAGAAGCTAGAATTAGGTCAATGTAATTTGAAATCATCTTTTATGGTTTGTAGCCAGTCATATATGACCCTTGTATGCTTGGCCAATTCCAACTATTGCAAGTGCTATGCCACATTCACCTTGATGTATAAGAGCTCCCTAAGGGAAATCACCAAACATGCATTATGAAACTTGATTATTTCATCCTGAAACCTTTCACACTTGAATTATAACATGGCTTGCATATCGACTAAAGCAATTGACCTAGGCTGGACCCAATAATATTTGAATCTTTTCCATTGGTGTGAACATCCTGTATGGATTCTATCTTCTTCTTATCATTTAGAAATCAGTTTCGTTATCTCTTCCAACAAAGTAACAGAGGGAAGGGAAGGGAAACTTATTTCAAAACAAATTAGCTACAACTTCTTTATTCTTTCCTTGTAAATTCTAATAATCCATTTCCAATATGATATCTGTAAATAAAATCCAACTTTTAATGATAATATTCTCACATAGAACCCTATAGGCATGGGCCTGATCTCTTCAATTTCTTTTGCATGCCAAGACCCTGTTCAAATATGAAAATTCAATTCTGGTTGTCCTTAAATTACAATGAACTCATTGTCAGCATCTCTCTATTGTCGTTGTTCATGTAAGCTATGTGTTCATTATCGAAGATTCTCAACCTTTTAATTTTTGATTTTGTACCACAAATTTGGATCCCATTTACAAGTTATTAATATTTTGTAATCTTTGAATTCGCTCAAGATTATTTTATACTCTAGAAGAGAGTTTTATTTGCAAGGACATGATTTTGAGGCTTTAATTTCCAATATGAAACAAGCAATCACCTTTTCAAGTAGCTTCATTTTGAATATGAACAAATGAATATATATATTTATGTTGTTTCTCCCATGAAAAGAATGCACAACCATTCATACTCAAAATTCCCACCTCCAACATTTTTCAAGTTTTAAGGAGAAACTAT
Organism: Pinus albicaulis; assembly: GCA_034641835.2. Taxonomy (NCBI): domain Eukaryota; kingdom Viridiplantae; phylum Streptophyta; class Pinopsida; order Pinales; family Pinaceae; genus Pinus; species Pinus albicaulis. Next base: position 31,743 of record JAXQQM020072445.1, on the reverse strand, counting down.
TTTTTCATTGTAACTTGCAAACCATACCTTCTTTTTCATCCACTCCTGCTTTTTTTTGAAGAAACGACTGTGGTCTATTTCTTATGTGTGTCAATACCTCGTCTGCTATTGCAATATACTTGGAAATGATTTATCTTAGTTATTAGACTGCAAGATCATTGACAAGTCTATCATCAGAAACCTAGGTCTCTTGTCTCCTTTTTGTATTATTAATTTGGTTTATTGGATGGTAAGATAGTATGTTGGCTAGATCTAAATAATGGACCATGAGAGCTTGTTTTCAAATTCCAGATCACTAGTCCAAAATGTCGATATGAATTTTCCTAGGACATTAAAAATAGAGGTAATCCATCAAATGATACAATTTTTTTAGAGTTTAAATAAGCTTAGAACTCATTCATGTCGTATACTAAAAGGTAATTTACATTTTAAGATCAGTGGAAATCTAGCCTACAAATAAAAGAGACGTGTACATCGAATAAACTCAATGGGTATTAAAATCAAAAGTTGGAGATATAAATCCACACCTTGATCATGAATCGAAATGGGTTCCCATCATGAAAGGGGCATATGTAGCTCAGTAGTAGATCAACCCACTAGCCAGGGAAAGGTCATGGATTCAATTCCTAGCGTGTCCAATTTTTAACATGGTATATCAAAGGCAAGTTGAATGGTAGTGTCTAGGAAGAATGAACCAAAGTGTGGCTTGAAGGGGGCTTTTCAAATAGAAATCATCCGTCAGGGGCAGATCTCGAGGTCGATTCCTCTCCCATCCAATTTTCAACATGGAGAATAATAAATCCCTTTGATGACTAGAAAATGCACCTTTTTTTCCTTTCTGTGTCTTTTTAGGTAATATTTAATTGTTAACATACAAACAAGATCAACCCGCCAACTAAATCTCAGACTGAATAGTAGCATTTGATGTTGAACTGTGAAGGGGTTAAATGTAACTGAAACTGGTTATTGTTGTTTATGATGAGGAGTAGGAATCTGTTCATGTGTTGGCAGGGGCTGTTGTATCTTCTGTTGCTGCTGTGGTAGATTGGGTTGAAAAGTGTTTTGCTATTGTTGTTCATGTTGTTGAAGGGACATGCTTTTCTTTTCTCCTGAATGGGCATGTGTGATCCTCAGAGCATATCTTTTTTCAACAACTTCATGGAGAGCTTCGTAGAACTAATACATAATATTAGAGGGCATCCCTCTTTCTTTCCTTTCATGTTTCTCAAGGTGCCAATATGAAGGTTGGACGAGACTAAGCTTGTTCTCATATTCTCTAACTTTCTTGTAATATCTGAGCAAGTTATCCCACTTATCATTGCATTGGTTTTGGCTTCTAATAAATCTGTTCTTGAATCAATAATTCTCAACCCACTTCCATCTCAACTCTACAGTCCTGCATCTCTCCTTATCCCCACCCCTCATTCGCCTCTCATCATCCTGCTTCTTGGCTTCCAAAAGTATCAGAGTCTCCTCAAGAGTCCATATGCCCTTCATGTACTCTCTTCCTCTTTCTCCTGATGTTCCTATGCTCTCCACTCTAACCAAGGCACCAGAGCTTGGGTCTATCATGTTAATAGCATTGCCAATTATCTTAAGTTCTTCAAAGACTACGAAGAAAATACAAACAAAAAAACAAAAAATGATCAAGAATATGTCAACAGATTCCTTATCGGAATTCCCTATATTACAATATAACATCATTTTATTTAAATCTAGCATTTGGGTTTTGTGTGAATATTTCAGAAAACATTGATACTCCGATATCGCAACCATGTTCATACCCATGTTCAAGTTTCATATTGATTCTACAAACTTATGGGCTTGGACAATATGATTCAATTATACCAGTGGCCTCTTCGGGCACCTTGCTACATCCTAAATCATCACCAACACTTATTATAATTGAGTAAAACACATAATTATTTGAATCTAGACTCAACTCCCAATTCCACCATAAAAAACCCGAACCCAAAATCCCCAATCAATTACTGCAAACAATTCGTACTGCATTGGAATCCACTCCATCCTAATACACCAATGGCCATAGGATTTAAGCTATAAAACCTGCTTATTATGATTTCTATGGTACAATTTTCACTACAAAATGATGGCACTATTGATGACTTGCACGTGCTGGAGTTATGCGAGATGGCTGCTCCTACCATGCAGGAAGCATGGATGTTGTAAGCATGCAATATTTAAGCATTCATAATTACAAATCCCTTGGAATTTTTTGTATTTCATTTTTCTACTTGCAACAAATGAAAAACAACTTCCTTACATCTTAATAAATTTCATTATGAAGGTTTCTTTGTTACAGATATTTTTAAATTACAAATGTTGCGTGTCTATACATATAAAATTCAAAAAAAATGTTTATTTCCATCCTCTAACATTAAAATCACAACAATGAATGCTTCTTTCATCTCATGCCATTTTACAATTTTAATTTTATTTTATTTGATTGGTTTTTTTGTCATAAACAATTTTACTTCATTGAGTTTGTCTTTTCTTATAAATTATAAGGTTTAGAATTTTATTTCATTGAATTTGTTTAAGTTTTTGTAATGTTTATATGGATAAAAAAATTTCAGAAATTGAAAACTTGGAGATTATGATTTTTTTCTAGAATTGATAAACAATAAATTAAATTATTCACTTCATTATAATTAAATTATTTCACTCCATTAACTTTTCCCTAAAAATGACACAATCAATTTTTCAAATGGACTACATTGAATATGTATGATGTCATAAACCATATTATTTTTAAAAATTTGAGAAAATAGAGTTTGAAATTTTACTTTATTGAATTTGTTTTATGTCTTTTACAATTTAATTTGTTGACCTGACATGATATCTTTTGTTGATCCCTCTCAGGAGGTAGAGATCTCAACTTCTTTATCTTTTGCAATTTCTCTTTTTCTTGTTCAGAGGTATGGATCTACACTTTTTCTTTACAAAATTAGTTTCAAATTTCTTTATTCATTTCTTGATTTCTAATTTTTTTCCCAACACGCATACCTTTCAGCAACCAAAAAAATAAAACTAGTTCTATATCTATATTGTCCACTGAATTTTCATGTAGAGAGAGTTCCTTTCAATATGCACTGCAAAAAATATAAACAACATAATGTTAGGAAGAGTGATTAATGAAATAAATGACCAATGAGCTATAAAAACATTAAAGTCTAAAGTGTATATCCAGGCTGATACACTATTGTGAATACAACAACATTGTAGGGTGTTTATTTCTAGCCTAAGCTCTGAGTAAAGTGGAAGTGACCCATTGATTACATTAAATACAACATTGTAGGGTAGTTTTTATATAGCTCATTGGTCATTTATTTCATTACTCGCTCTACCTAACATTATGTTGTTTATATTTTTTGCAATGTAGTTTAAAAGGAACTCTCTGTATATGAAAATTCAGTGGACAATATAAATATAGAACTAGTTTATTGAGAATCAAGTGGACAATATAGATATAGAACTATTTTAATCAAATGTGATTCATTAAATACATGAAAGTGAAATTTCTATCTTCATGAATTAGTTCCATGATCCTTGGAGCTTTGGATAAGGTAATATTGGAAAATCTGTGTTGATACTTTTGGTGACTATTACTGGGTGTTTTTACAAATTTTGGAAGTGAAAATCCTTAGGAGTCAGAGAAAATCCGCATCTGCCAAAAAAATAATTTTTGTGGATATACTTTTCTAGACACATTCACAAAAAAAAACTCAAAAAAACAGTGAGTAAAGCTTCTCCCATACACCTTCAAGTGCATCTCAATTTTTCTATCGACGAGTATATTCAACCAACTTTTCTTAGTTCCTTTTTTCCCTTCTCTATCATACATTTCCAAACTCTTCGACATCATTCTCTTCACCCTTTCAACATGCATGTGTATTCTCATAAAAAAATAACACATGTACAACATTTGTTGAAAAAAAAACTGCCCTTTGCATCACTTGTTTGCGATCACCTCCACATTTTCTTTCTTGTTTCACTCGGCTCCAGCAACATATTAGACTGCACTCCACCACTGTATTTACCCTTCTTCATACTTTGTTTAGTTGGCCTCCTTTATTAATTATCACATCCCCATTCGTATTTACTATAGACAACATTCCTTCTGGAAATAAAAGTTGTTCCACCTTCAACATTTTCAAATCCGGTTTTTCCCTTCATCTCTTTTAAACTAGCAATTTATAACTTTTCCTTCGTTTACGTAGAAATTTTTAGCTTCACTTTCTTGACCTTAATATGTCTATTTTCTTGCAACACATTCTTTGAACAAAATGCTTGCATCGCCATGGAGACAACCTTGAATCACAATGTACTTTCTTTGTTGTTCGCTGGTGCTGTCGACCTCCAACCGACCCTCCAAATTGATGCGCTTCAACAGATATGTTCTGCTTGGACTACGATGCCACTCTACTGCATCTCTCTTTCTGATGGTGCTCACAAACATATCGCTCTGCTTCCTTCTTCACATACTGGACTTGCACAAAACTGGGCCTTGCAAATAGGCTCCATTGTTCTCCTTAAAAGAATCTCATACACGTATGCACATCAATCCATGTATGTTTCATAAAAACCACCCCCTTCCCTTTCCTCCCTTTTATGATTCTCCTATTATGTCCCTTTTTTATTTCTTTTTATCATTCCTAATGTTTTACTTCCCCTCTTTTCTCACACAATGCTTGTTCTTACAGGTTTCTCTATGTCCTCCACCTTCAGATAGTCCAACGTGTTGCACCATTGGTTGGCGACCCATCCCCCCTTGTTCTCTTTGTTGAAAAGATGTTCCAAGCCACCTTGTCCTCCTCTTGTGCCTCTCCCTTTTCATGACCACCCCCCCTTTAAAGCCACACGTTGTCCTCCCCATGCTCCACCCCAACATCTACAACTTCTCTCCCTTTTAAACCACTCTCCCCTACCCAAAAATCTTGGTCCATCCAGGGCATAGTGCTTTCAAAAACACCCGTTCATGAATATACCAATTTACATGGTTCTCGAAAGTCACTAGGGCTTGACCTTGCTGATCGTGAAAGTGATGAAATCCACATCTCCACCTTCAATGACTTGGTAGAATCCCTACACGCTTTCATTCAAGTTAGCCATCTCTAAAATGTTACGAATGGCATCTTAAAGGTCCCCAACCCTTCCTATAACCATCCAAGATTCCCATTCGAAATCCTCCTCTTCTCTTCATCAACTGTGTCTCAACTCTTTGCTAATGACCTGGAAATACCTTCCCATACCTTTCACTTCATGCCGATCAATTCCCTCAAACTTTCACCTCCCAACTCAATGGTTTATGTCATCATTATTGTCACCTCGCTCTCTCCTGCCTCTATTGTTCAGAGATGCAATGGCTCTCAGACTTATAAAAAAAAAGGATCTCTTCACAACATGTTAGGGAGCAGCATGGATGTCACCTTATGGGGTGAACACTGCCATGTTGTAGGCCGCGCACTCTCTGAACTTCGCATGGATCACGTCATTTCCATACTTGCAATCAAGGGGGGAAGAATCGTCGAGTTCAATGGAAAAAATATTGGCACAATCCCTACCACTCCCCTACTTATAAATACATATATCGCTGAAACATGACAACTCAAGCAATGGTTTGAATAAGGCATCAAATCTTCCTTGCCCTCACATAGGAAAAAATACACCGGCACGAGCAAGAGGCCCCTCAATACAAAAACAATTGTTGACGTTCTTTCATTCCGGTCTAGCGGAAAAAATCCATGGATTTCACTCCATGCGACTACTACCTCAATTAAAATGGACAATTTCTACTTCCTTGCATGCCCCCTTACCATTTATGAGATGCAATGCATCAAAAAGGCATTATGACAAGATGAAAACACCTTCCATTGCTCAAAATGTGAAGGGTCCTTCACTGAGTGTGACTACGACTACATCCTCTAGCTCCAATTGCACGACCACACTGGCCTCCTTGAAAACTTCGTCACTTTTGACGAAGCCGCAACTGGCCTCTCGGAATCTATAAAAAATACCTTTGCCTCCTCTCAGCCAATCTTGTCGTTGTCGTAGACATATCTAGCAAAATCAAAGGACAATAATTCCTCTTCACACTATCTTTTAGAATGAATGCCTTCAAAGGTGTTGAATGGCTATGCCCAAATCTTATGCATGCAAAAGAACTCCCTTACGCTGATGTGTCAACTCTCCTCCTACAAGTCCTCCAACCCACTCCTGCCCTCCCCAACACAATCTCTCACCAGCTGTACCTGTGCATTTCTGCCTCTCACCAATTATTCCCCCTCTTCTCATTCCACACATCCTTTCCCCCTAACACCTTTTCGCTCAAATTCCCACCCCCCCACCCCACCCTGCCCACCACACTCTCCATTACTTCCCGTTGTTCCCCTTGAACTCTTGTTGAACCTCACTTTCCATTCATCTTTGATTGTGCATACTACTTTTGTAATCGTTACTGTATCTTTGTGGCCCCTATGATTTTGTAGTAGTTCTCCTAGACGTATGTGCCCAATCGTTTCTTCGTTACATTTTGCATATATGTCCTTTCACTATGTGGTAATGGGTCTCCTTAATATATGAACATTTACTCACTTTGTTTTCCCTTTCCTCCTTCATTTTTTCATTTTCTTTGCAACACAAACATTTAGTAAATGTACATATGAATATGCTATGCTTAGTATGGAAAATAATACAAAAATTTCTTCTTCTACTTTTGTGAAATGAAAAATATGGCTTCTCTTTACTCTAGCCCATACATGCAGAATGTTGTTGCTTCCAAAACTAATATTTTTTCATTTCAACATCCCAGCACTCATTTGCACGCATATTTTATTCAATAAATTTCCACTTCAAAGATCACTCACACCATTTCTATACTACTTTTCTTTATGATGAAAGATATAACACATACAAATATAACAAAAACAAAAGTAACAAAACAAAATATGAAATAAAATTCTTCATCTTGATGATTCCCTCTCCTTTCATTGTACTTCATAAACACGTTTGCTTTTTGACATACCTTTCCTTATTTTCGATAGTTATGCCAACCACACCGGAGAATAGTGTGCAAAGAGTACAACGGTGATGCCACTGTGCACTTAACAAGGAAATAATTAATGCACGTCATCGCCTCCTCTTCGCCAATCGTCGAGCCAACATTCACTCTCAATCCCACGCAAACCAAACTTCCATTCCTTCCCAAACTAGCCTCCTTCCCCTACATTCCACCCAACCTTTCCCAGTTCCCCTTCCATCTCCACTTGTTGACCAAACCTTTCCAAACCCTTCAATTCCTTCACCTCTCGCCTATACTATAAATGCGCCCCCCCATTTGCCTTCCTTTCCACGTTCCTAATAATATCTCCCTAGCCATCTCCAACATGCACAACATCGCTTTCATGCATGGATCGATGCACTTTGTCCCATAAAAGTTTGCTCCACTTGTCATGAAGCTTACCCATCCATGAAAACAAAAACAAAAAATGGAATTATTTCTTGTACCTGTTTTGCCGCCGAATGAAAAACCCATCATTTCTCCTCCACAAACAACATGGACCCAGGTATCCAATCACATTTACTTTTCTTTCTAACTCAATTTGAAGAGATTATCATTGCCCATGTCAACCCCGTTCTTCAATTCACCCATGCACGTGGTGGCCAACTCAAATATTCCAGCCATACTATTAGCTCCCCTCAAGATATCACTAATATTGTTGTCTCTCTTTCTCACATGCTGTCAGAACTAGACATCCCTATTGTAAACAAAACTAGTAATTACCAAACATCCTATAAATTTTTTGGTAGTAGATAATGTGTTCATGGATCTTTTCAATTCAAACTACAAAACGGACCATACTACAAAGATGTCCAGATTAACCCACTTTCGCTCTCTCCTCTACCTGTTGCACCTACCAATATTTCCAACATGCTACGCCATATCAACATGACTTCCATCCCACACCAAGAACACATTTATGAAACTCCTAATTATGAACTTCCCCACCCATGCTCTTCTAACCTCCACCCATCCTCCTTTGTTTTAACTCTACCAAAATCTCATTCAGAAATTGACGAAATACTTGCCTACATAGAATCCTCCAATTTCACACCCACCCATTCACTTCAATGGCCCATATTTGGAGTTTCTCCAATAAATGAATACAACAGATAGGGCCTCTTCTCCATGGCCTTCCCTAGACTCTTCCCCACCGGATCTGCCATGATTAACCAACCAAGAATTACAAAAGTGGATATGCAAGAATACGGTTTGCATCTAATGCGCTACCATGACAACCATTTTGGGAAGCATCCTAGATTTTACTATTACTTTTACAAACTTATCACGTACCATCTAAGCTAAGCAATTGGTTTTGTATTCATTAAAAGAGACCTTTCGAATACCCTTCCAGCAACAATCACAGACCTTCGCCACCGCCTTCAACAATTTTTGTGTTCCACTGTTCCAGACTTGATTATGTGTTTCAACTCATCCTTGCATGAGAGCCATTCATTCTAGACCAGGGATAGACGGGAGTTCAATGACATCATCATTAAACAATTTACGCCTACCATATTATTCACACTAAGTGTAGTTGATACCAAATGGCTTGAATTTCATAATGTCATGCCTTCCAACCCTCCATCCAACTCACATGATCAAACTCGATGGAGATTCCAAAACATTGTTGCAAACCCACATTGTGCATCTCAATATTTCCATTGCAAACTCACCATATTCCTGGAAGAGTTCCTACTTAAGGAATTCCTTGTAAAGGATTACTAGTGCAGGTAATCATATTATTCCTTCCCCATCTCTCCTTTTATTACATTCACTTCCATGCATCAATATTACTTTTTTTCCCCTTTCTTTCTAAGGTAGGAATGGGAAAATTGAGACTCCGGACATATCCATGGTTTCTTGTGGCTTTCGAAAGCACCTACGATGGACACTCTCAACTAAACCAGCCTTACAGATGTCCGTATGGCCAAAGACTTTTTTGATAAGTGCATAACTACTTGGAACCCTCGACCCCTTCCCAACCCGTCTCCTTACATGAATCATTCATCTCTACGACATCCATGCCTCCTTGGGACACATGAATGTTTTGCGGCCAAAGAGTTGCAAGACTATGAACAACTTTTGAATTCTGTCTAAAGACACAACTTGCCACTCCTCTAAATTTTTGCGCAAAATAAATAACGTTACTACTTGCCACTATGGAACGCCATGTGTTGAACCCCTGGTTAAACTAATAGGGGGGTTGAATTAGTTTAATGTATTCATGGTATTGTAAAACTTTCTTTTACACTTATTTACTTCTTTATTTCGTGATCAACTTAATATACAATGGAGAAACAATATCAATAAGTGAGCAGTAGGTATTAAGCAAATTAAATACAAAATATCAACACATAATCATCATGCACATAGACAATAGATAAAAGTGGAAACCCATAAGGGAGAAAACCACATCTTATTATTGTTGTGATGCAAAGGCAAGCTCCAACTCCCTCTCACCACTGATTTTCTGTAGGCTCCAACCTACAGGAGGCTACTACCTCAATTCTACAAGCTACAACTTGCAAGGAAGCTCTAACTCCCATCTATTTTCTGCAGGCTACAACCTATAGGAGGCTCCTACCTCAGCTAGCTACAACTGGACATGTATCAAGCTACAACTTGATATGGAAGCACCAACTTCCTCACACTACTATGAAAAGACATGTTGATTTACCTGGATATCAGCTCTGTTATATTCCTTCTTCACTATTGTCATCCATCCTTCATATCCTCCTTATATCATCTCTGGATCCTCATAGCTTCTTTGTCTGTTCCTTCTTCTTCTTACATTGTATAATGTCTCTATGCATACCGATATTACATGTTTTATATAGATAGTTTTATGACTGTTTGCATTCTATAGGGAATATGAAGCGAACAGGCACAATTCTTGGCCTTCCACCACCTCATTTTCTCGCTCATCATTTAAGGAGGTTACAACACTCTCTAATCATTTCAGAATTAACTTGGAGTTTTTCTTTGCCTACAGAGACTTGCCTTTGCATCACAAACAATATAAATTAAATAATACATTTACAGCTACAATCAAACATTTACTCAGCACTTTCAGTTCCTTAGCTTTGTTGAGCATTCATCCTCTTTTTCTTGCTATCCTTTTGCCTTTTGTATTATGTCGTTATATTCCAGCTCTGCTACATAGCTTCCATATTTCTTCTGTTACCTGTGTTTTTTATGCTATGTTCACCCTTTTTATCTACCCGTGCTACCACACCACTATCTTGCACGAGTTCCTGTTATGCTTTCATTCCATTCCTTTGTGACCTGTAGAGTATGGTCCACATACTATTTCCTTTATGCCTGTGACGGATTACAACTCCGGGCTTTAGTCATCATACATACGTTTAAAATAATCAACAGTGTAAACATTATACTATGGCGAATTTAACATATACGAAACAAGAGCTTACAGGGTCCCACACCAGACTTCAATTCCTTTATATTTTAGCTTTGAACTATATCGTGTCCGCTTTCTATCGCATTTCGGTATTTCAATCGTACTTTGATATATGGATCTTTTGCTTTCCGATGTGATTCAAAAAGGGAAAATCCATACTCCGGGACTTGAAAACGTTTAGGCTTCAGCTTCGATCTGCATTGCGTCCACTCTTTTTATCGCACTTCGGTGATTCCAGTTATCCAATGTGCCTTCATCCATCTGATCTCCCGATATGCGATATGCGACGGGCCCCACTTGACTTTATTGCTACTTCTCATCACAACTTCTATAACTTGAATTCTTATCACATAAGCATCGTTGATTATAATATGCAATATCTCTCCTGCCCCGATTGCGATATGTGCAATTAGGAACCTACACTATAGCGTGAATGATTGTTGCTAGACCCGCTCTGGGCTAGTAGGGATCGCCTCTATCCGCAGAGGGGATTTACCTCCACAACAGTAGCTTAGAGGGAGCTTTTGTACTATGATTGTTACATGATCTCCATGACATATAATATACAGATATTTGGGGTTTTCAGCTTTAAGCTTTCCCATTAAATACTGTGTTCATATGTGTGATTGTTTTGTGGTTTTAATGTATGCATGCAATTGATTTTATTTCCGCATGTGATGATCAATGGTAGAAAATATTCTGTATTATGCATGAAGATAAAATAGTGTGTGATTAGGAGAATATCGATGAATAATATATCAGCTATTCAAATTTCTACAATGGCCTACGCTTACTCGATACCAATCTCAACTTTTGACGGTGATTTACATACTTTGCACATATCTCGATGCACACTCAGCGCTCAAATCTCCACCGTCAATCCTTCATCCCAATCCAACGGTTATAAATCCATCGCAAATTTCCTCATCCATCCAACAGCTATCGCACTCTGTATCCCAATCCAACGGCAATCGCAAATAAATATGCACGAGATTTAAGGTTTCCCGTCCTATGTGAAATAGGTGGTTTTGATTTTCCACGGGTCGCCCTCTTAATGCTATCGTGTTTGTTTCGACCTTTACCACTTACCAACGTTAAGCTGTGCGATAAAACCATTTCGATTTTACGAAACCGCCTTCACTATTCTGTCTTCGCTATTGGCTTGTAGTTCCGTCACTCCACTATTCTGTTGGATTTGTTCCTCCTCTTCTGGTTCCATGCCATATCGGTTCTTGGTTCCACTTCTATTCACCATTCATTCATTAGGTTAGTTATAGTTCATTCAACACACAATTTTCTTCTGCACCACCACTTTAAGACTTTTGCCTTGATTCAACTACGTTACCTCGACAAAATTATGTTATGTCCTGAGAATTTCAACTGTAGCTTCTTCTTCTTTCTCCATGCTTGTGCCCAACTAAAAAATGGAGATTCAATCGTCTCTGTCTCTTGAAGACTTTGATTAATCCTTTCCTAACCTTCTTACTCTACACAGTGTGAATTGAACAATGATTTGAATGACCATATTTCTTTTTAAAGGCATCGATCCATTCTGTGATTGATGCTCAATCATATGCTATCCATCCAGGATTCAATTACAAATTGAATGTTCAACTTTTTAAACACACAGCCTCGGAATTCCTTGGAATTTGTTTGATTTATTTCCTGTCTAAAACCTCCTCTTGTAGCCTCTGCAACTTTACTTTCTTCCTCATGGTCCAACCATGTCTCTGGTATTTCTTGTGTTTCTCAAAACAATTACTCGGATCTTGAGCGTTTCTTTCCCTTGTCCTTGAAGATAATTTTTTTGGTGCTATCTTTCTTCCTTTTGCCATCAAAGACAATATTTCCAACAAGCCTTCCTTCGCATTGGATGGTGTCTAATGCTTCCTCCGCTTTGCTTTTCTAAGAGCCTTTCTTCTTTGCTTGCTTTTCCTCCCCTTTGACATCACTATAAAGCATTTACATTTCCCATTATAGTTTCCCCCATCTTTTCATTTCATCTCATCTTGAGGACTGCTCCATGCACCGCTTCCATTGCTCTAGCTCTTTTATGACAATTTTTATTGATCGCTTCCCCTAGAATGATGCTTGTCCGATATAGATTATCACTTGTCTTCTACACCGATCTGCTCTCTTGTATGTACCTTTACTTATATTTTTTATTTTTATTTTTACCTCATCATGCCGATAAGAATATCCGCATACATCACCCCTAGTTTGTCTCTTAGATATTCGAATGGTTCTTTAGCAAGAGGTTTTGTGAATATGTCTGTTGTTTGTTCCTTTGTTGGTACATATTCCAACTTCACTAATTTATGTGCTACTTGTTCTCTGAGGAAGTGGTACTTTATTGGGATGTGCTTTGTTTTTTAATGAAGTACATGATTTTTTGATATAATTTTTACACTTGTATTGTCACATTTGATAGAGATGGGCTCATCAATGCTTACCTTCATGTCTTGGAGAGTTTGTTTCATCCACATTACTTGTGTGCAACATGCTGCTGCTGCTATGTATTCTGCTTCTGCTATAGATAGAGAGATAGAAGTTTGCTTCTTGCTTAGCCATGCCACCAGATTTTTTCCCAAATAAAATGCACCTCCACTTGTGCTTTTCCTATCATCCACACAGCTGGCCCAATCTGCATTTGTGTATGTTGTCAATGTGAAGCTTTTTCCTTTTGGATACGATAGGCCATAATGTGCAGTTCCTTGTAGATATCTGAATATTCTCTTGATTGCTAGTAAGTGATTTTGTTTTGGTGCTACTTGATATCTTGCCACAAGTCCTACTGCCAACATAATGTTTTTTGTAGAGGTAGTTAGGTATAGCAGACTTCCTATCATAGATCTGTAAAGTCTTTGATCTACTTCTGCAAATCCATCATTAGCACATAGTTTGCATCCAGTGATCATGGGAGTTGACACAGGTTTGCAGTCTCCCATTTGGAACTTTTTCAACATCTCTCTTAAGTATTTTTCTTGCGAAATGAATATTCCTGTGTTCTTTTGTAGAATTTGAAGTCCTAAATAGAAGGTGAGCTCTCCAATCATAGACATCTCAAATTTTGATTTCATTTCTTCTGCAAATCCTTTTTCTAACTCATCTTTGTAGCTACCAAACATGATGTCATCTACATATACTACTACAATTAAGAGTTCATTTTCATCAGCCTTTATGTACAAATTGATGTCTACTCCTCCTTTCTTGAACACTTGTTTTTGCAAGTATTTGTACAACCTTGAATACAATGCACAAGCTTGTTTCAGACCATATAAGGCTTTCTTTAATCTGCACACATAGTCATGTTTATATGTTAAGGAGAATCCTTTAGGTTGTTCCATGTATACTTCTTCCTCTAAATCTCCATTCAGGAAGGCAGACTTCACATCCATTTGATATACCCTGAAATCATGATAGCATGCAAAAGCCAAAAACATTATGATTTCTTCCATTCTGGCTACAGGGGCAAAGGTTTCATCATAATCAAGTCCTTCGATTTGAGAATATCCCTTGCATACAAGTCTGGCTTTATTTCTAATTACCTGCCCTTGTTCATTCATCTTATTCTTGAATATCCATTTTGTGCCAATGACATTTTTGCCAGTGGGTCTTGGCATTAACTCCCAGTTATTGTTCTTCTCAATTTGGTCTAGTTCTTCATTCATAGGATTTACCCAATTTTTGCCTTTGCTGGCTTCTTCGAACTTCTTTGGCTCTATTTGAGATAGCATGGCTAGGTATACTTCTTCTATCTATTCAGCTAGCTATCTTCTAGTCTGGACTCCCACACTCTTGTCCCTAATGATTTGATCTTCTGGATGGTTCTTTTGAGTGTGTCTTGTGCGACTTTTTGAGTTTAATTCAGTATCTTCTGTTGTCTTGCTCTGTTCATCATTATCTTGGTTTTCAACTTCATGATCATATGGAGGATTGGCGCAACTTGTGCTTCTTGTTATGTTTGGTAGATCTTCGTCAAATCTTACATCAATGCTTTCCACAATTTTGTCCAATCTTTTGTTGTAGCACCTGTAACCCTTACTCTTGGATGCATATCCTAAAAATATTCCTTCATCAGCTCTTGCATCAAACTTCCCCAGTTTTTCATCATTATTTTTTATGAAACACTTGCTTCCAAAGACTCTAAAGTGCTTGATTGATGCTGGTTTACCATGCCATAATTCGTAAGGAGACTTTTCACAATTTGGTCTTAGATGTGATTTGTTGAGAATGTGAACAACCGTGTGTACTGCTTCTGCCCAGTAGGTTTGGGGAATGTTACTTTCTTGCATCATGGCTCTGGCAATCTGTTGTACTAACCTGTTTTTCCTCTCTACCACTCCATTCTGTTGAGGTGTACCTACAATTGTAAATTGTTGTTTTATCCCATGTTCATTGCATAGGTCTGCAAAATCATAGTGTGTGAATTCACCTCCTCTGTCTGATCTGTTGCACTTTAGCTTGCATCTTGTTTGAATTTCTGCCAGTGCCTTGAATATCTTGAATTTATCAAGTGCTTCAGATTTATATTTGAGAAATGCCACCCACGTCAATCTGGTAAAATCATCTATTATCAGAATGAAATGAGATTCTCCACCTGGTGCATTAGTTCTTGAAGGTCCACACAGGTCCATGTGTACAAGCTGAAGTGGCCTACTTGTAGACTGTTTATATTTGGCCTTGAAGGATGTACAGGTCTGCTTGCCCAATTGGAAGGATTTACATATGGTATTTGGAGGCTTCTTTATTGCAGGCATATCTCTGACTGCATTCTTCTTGCTCAGACTAATGATGTGGTCAAAGTTTAGTTGTCCCAATCTTCTACGCCATAACCATGATTCGTCAGGTTTGCTTAAGTGGCATGCTTCATTCTCTTCTTTCACTATATAGACATTACTTTCTGTTCGAACACCTTTGATCAAGGTCTTTCCTATGGTGCTAGATCTTACTTCACAATCTTGGGCTCCGAAAAGGACCTCACAGCCTTTATCACACATTTGACTGACGCTTAGCAGATTGGCTTTCAACCCATCCGCAAATAATACATCTTGAGACTCTCCTCTTCCATTATTCAGACTGACTGAGCCTTTTCCTTTGATTTTCCCTACTTTATCATTTCCGAATGTTACATTTGCAGATTTATTTTCATCAAAGGTTACAAACTTGCTTCAATATCCAGTCATATGCTTTGAGCATCCACTATCCATATACCATTGGCTTTTCTGATCTTGAGCTATTAGAGCCAGGTCACACTTATTCAGCTTCTTTTTCCACTGCATTCGTCTATTTTTTTGGTACTTTTCCTAAGAAGATGGACCATAGTCTTTAAGAGGATATTTGTGAGACTTGTGCCCGATTTGATGGGAGACAAAGCATTTGATTATATTTCTGAATGTATTATGTATACGAGTGAATTCTCCATTGTTCATAAATCTCCTTGAGTTTTCATACATCAGTCTTTATCCATACGTTCTACATTCCATAGATTTGTGATCGAATCCATTCCAATAAAAACAATATCCTTGGAAATGATTAGTGTTCCTGGTGAAAGGTAGTCCTCTCCATTTGTTTGCTTGAGGTAGTCTTTTCATTTTCTGCATCCTTTGCTGTTTGGACTCAATTTTCTTTGTCTAACAGTATGCTGCAATATGTCCTAGTTTGTGGTAGGCAAAACAAGTGATATTTTTCATAGGAGGAAAGAATCTCCTTTGATAGCTTCCGAATTTATTCAATTCATATTCAAGAGTGTAAGACCCTTTTTCAGCTGACTGTTTATTCATTTCGTTCTTTGTCATTTGATATTTCTGCTTGTTTCTGTTTACTTCATTGCAGGTCATGTTCTTGCTGGCTTCTACTTCTGTAGGAAACTTTTGAGCTGCTTCATTATCCTTTACAACTTTTACAGA
Source organism: Pinus albicaulis (assembly GCA_034641835.2). Taxonomy (NCBI): domain Eukaryota; kingdom Viridiplantae; phylum Streptophyta; class Pinopsida; order Pinales; family Pinaceae; genus Pinus; species Pinus albicaulis. The sequence continues at coordinate 15,332 of JAXQQM020072445.1, read as the reverse complement.
AATGACAGTGTGGTTATCTTCTCCCTTGGACTTACTTGTTTCTCCTTCATAGCCTATCCCAGTCTTTATGAGAGGAGATCTTTGAGCATATAGTATTTTATCTAACTATTCATAGCTTTTCATTCGTGGAGTGTTCATAGATAATTCCCTTTGGACATTTTCTAATTTATTTCTCAGGAACACTACTTGTTCTTCCAATTTCTCTTGCTTCTGAATTTTATCCTTAATTTGCTTTAGTAGAGTGTCTTCCACCTTCTTAGCTTCTTCAAGTTCTACTTTCAACTGAATGAGGTTTTCCGAATTTGGTTCTTCTTTTACATATTTAAGGAGAATGTCTTTCTATTTTCTACACTTGAGTTTAAGTCTGTCTATTTCCTCCAGGGCACTTCTTAGCTCCCCCTCAAGGTCTACCTCACCTTCTTCCTCATATTCTAGAAGGAATCCTTCAAACTCTTCCTTGGCCATCAACATAAATTCAGAGGTTCCTTCTTCATTTGAGGATTCATCTGAGTTTTTAGATGCACTGCTATCTTGCTGGGCATAAAATGATTTTCTAATGAATCTCTTCCCTTTCTACTAGTTATTTGTTTTGGTTTTCTCTGTCTCTTGTGTCTGATTCTTTGTTTTCTTATGAGGACACTTATATGCATAGTGCCCAACTCTTCCACAGTTAAAGCATTTAAATGGAAGTTTACCTTTATACTTGCCTGAGCCTCTATCCAATCTTCTGACAAATTTGGCCTCTTCTTCATCAAAGCAGGAGCATGTATCTTCCTTTTCTTCTTTGCACTTCTCTACCTTAAAGGTTGCCTCCCTCACATTTGACTTCCTTTGTGGAAGTCTCATCTCATAGGTTGTTAAGTTTCCAAGTAATTGGTTCATGGTCAATGTTTCCCAGTCACCTCTTTCTTTCCCAGTCACCTCTTTCTTCTATGGCAGAAACTTTGGGGTTAAACCTGGATGGTAAAGATCTCAATATATTTTGTATAATTACACATTCTCTAATGGTTTCTCCTAGAGCTTTCATGTTATTCACAATTTTTGCAACCCTTAAGAAGAAGTTGGCAACCTCTTCTTCTTCATTCATTTTTATATTTTCAAACTGAGCTCTATAGACTTGCAGTTTGGCCATCTTCACCTTTTTATCTCCCTCATGGATACTTTCTAATGTATCCCATATTTCTTTGGCAGTCTTGTTGTGCATTACTTTGATAAATTCTGCCTCACACAGACCACTTAAGAGTGCATTCATGGCTTTGGCATTAGCTATAAAATCTTGTTTGGCTTCTTTCTCTGTGTCACAATCCTTTGGGGCATATCCTAATTCCACAACAGCCCAAACTTCTATTCCTAGAGACATTATGTACGTCCTCATTCTTATTTTCCAGAAGGCATAGTTTGTGTCGATAAACAAAGGGGCTTTATTTGTTGAGCATCCTTCTAGACTAGCCATCTTGGGGACCTAGGATCTCCTTCCAGTTGTTAAACTGATACAGAAGGAACTTGGCTCCGATACCAATTGTTGAAGTCTTAGTTAAACTGAGAGGGGGGGTGAATCAGTTTAACATGTTCTTGGTCTTTTAAAACTTTATTTTATACTTATTTTCATCTTCATTTCATGATCAACTTAATATATAATGAAACAACAATCTTAATATGAGTGCAGCATGTATTAAGCAGATTAAATACAAAACATCAACACATACTCATCATGCACATGGAAAACATATATAAGTGGAAACCCATAAGGGAGAAAACCACAGATTATTATTGTTGTGATGCAAAGGCAAGCTCCAACTCCCTCTCACCACTGATTTTCTGTAGGCTCCAACCTACAGTAGGCTACTACCTCAATTCTACAAGCTACAACTTGCAAGGAAGTTCCAACTCCCATCTATTTTCTACAGGCTACAACCCACAGGAGGCTCCTACCTCAACCAACTACAACTGGACACCTATCAAGCTACAACTTGATATGGAAGCACTAACTTCCTCACACTACAATGAAAACACATGTTGATTTACCTCGATATCAACTCTATTCTATCCCTTCTTCACTGCTGTCCTCCAGTCTTCAGATCTGCCTTATATCGTCTCTGGATCTACACTGCTTCCCTATCTGCCACCTTTTTCTTTCCACTCTCTAACCTCGTGTTGTTCTCTCTAACCTCATGTAATTCTCTCTCACCTCATGTTGTTCTCTCTTCTTTTTTTTTAAGCATATTACAATAACATTATTTATAGAGATCACCCTCTCGATGTTTGCATTACTCATGGGAATATGAATTGAACAGGCATGACTCTCTACCTTCCACCTCCTCATTTTCTCGCTCATCATTTCAGGAGGTTACAACATTGTCTACTCATTTCAGTATTACATTTGAGTTTTTCATTGCTTACTGAGACTTGCCTTTGCATCACAAACAATATAAAATTAATAATACATTTTTAGTTATACACAATTATTTACTCAATCCATCGGTTTCTCGCTTTGCTGTGCATTTGTCCTTTCTGCTGCTGTCACTGTCTTTTCTATTTCTGTTGTTTTATTCCAGCTCTGCTGCATAACTACCCTGTTTCTTCCATTGCCTGTGTCTTTTGTGCTGCGATCACCCACACCTTTGCATATATAAAATGCACATGTAAATATTAAATAACCCAAATATATGGTGTTGAGCTAATTTATGTACCTAAACTAACACAATTATTTATTATCAATCCGGGTTGTTTATGCTTTGAGGCAAGTTCACTATATGTGAAGATCAGATATAATCAAACCTTGAAAGATAAGCTATTCAAAAGCTGAAAGTAATACATTATATAACTCTAACTCAATTAGTTTAAAAAGAGGAATAATATTGAAAGGGTTCTTGACTCAAGAAATCCATTTTCACCTCAATTACCACTTAATGAATCAGAGATTAAAAACCAAGAACTTAAGATGGATAAATTATTAATGAAAGAAGCTCTTAACTTAAGAGACATATAAAGTATTCCATTATAATTCATTCATCTTAATATCAAAAATCTCAACAAGAAACTACTTGCACACAAACAAAAGAAACCAGTTTTAATTCATCATTTTAGTAGAAGGGATGCTCAACTTGAACACCTGTTTTTTTCCAAATTGATAAAGTGATGAATAAGCTATGAATTAATGAAATCAATCACTATGCATGAACCATAAAGCAATCTGAAATAAAGCTTTGAAAAAAAACCAGTTCTACAATAACAAGATTACATGGAAATAAAACTAATTAACAAGGAAGTGTACTTAGCTTGGAATGGGGGCCCTTCCACCCTTGCCTTGCACACTTGATAAATGATCTCAGAAGCTTAACTTCATTCACACATCCATAGCATTGAACAGCAAAAGAATAACAACACAAGTCTTCAAATTAACTCCTCAATCCAAAGTTGTCACACATAAAAGTATCATAAGTCAATAACAATAATAATACATAAGCCATCAAAGCTTTGGCTTTAAATAAGAAGTCTCATGAAACAAACTGATCTATTTTCACTCAAACAAACCCATCTACTCTCATCCACCTATCTAAGTCGAATTCATTATTCTTATCCCAAGAAATATGGCCAATCCCATAGAATCTCAAAACTGCCCTATTTCTATGGGATTTCTAAATGACTAGTCATGATTGACTAGAACCAAATGGGCCTAATAAAGCTTGTTCTGTTCGAACTAAGCATAGGTGGCTTAATCCTAGTTGCCAAGCTGTCCATCCATGCATTCAATTTGTGCCCAAGTGTCCTGCAACCACATCAACCATAGAGCTATTACGGGAATTTCTGAATCTGCCAATTTTGCACTAAAAACCAAACTTTCATAAAAACTTTAGAATTTGAAAAATTAAAATTAAATACCTAAATAGATATCAAATATATATCAAAATGGAATAAATGAATGGAAAATGGATGGGAAATAGATGGATTAGTAAGTTTCTTTGAGCAAAATAAGACCAAAACTAAGGCCCAACATCTCTCCCTTGCTTATCATCAAGCATGTCCCCATGCTTGCCTATTCCTCTTTGACCTTCTTATTTCTGTAGTAGATGTTGTACCTGTAGATGCTTCCTGTTGTGCTGCCCTGGCCAAACAATCCAAACCTGTGTCAAGTCTTTCCCTAAAAAAAGCTGCTTTGACCTTCTGTTTTTCATACTTTGCCTGCCACATATTCTTTTCCTTCAACCACTTAAATGCTTGTTTAGAAATTAGATCATTTTTCCTTTTCAATCTCCCCAACTCTTCTTTCAATTTTTCATTTGCTTTGACCAATTTAGCATTATCTTTCTTGTTTGCTTTGTTTTCTTCTTTTAATTGTTTTTCCACAATTTTGCTAATTTCTAATTGGTCAGTCAAGTCCCTGATTTTTCCATCATTGATTTCTTTTTCAAAATCTTGGGTTGTTTTCATTAATGATGTTGCTGCTTCATCATCATATGAAGAATCCCTCTCAAATTCTTCTTGTGGAATGTTATTTTCTTCTTGTGGTCTTGGAAAATATGTTTCTTCTTCCTTGTCTAAATTAATGGGACTTTTATTTGTAAATCTTTTGGGAATAGACATCACAGATATTTCATTTTCCATGGCCATGTTATTTTGTTGTTTGGCTCTTGTTCTAGGATATAAGGGTGAATTCATCAATCCTCTACTTTCCTGCTCTGTTTTATCCTGCACCTCTTTAATCTGTTCAGTAAAATGATTTTTAATCATGAATTCTCTCCACACTATGCCCTGTAATCTCACCTGATACTCAACTATGATTTTAATCAATCCTTGATGATACATCTGTCCTGCCTTAGGCCTGTTTTCATGTCTTGTTGTTTCAATCATTCTTAAGAGGCTCTTATATAGGAAATAAGGTAAATTAATCCTATCTTCTCCCTTAATGTGCTGTAGAAGTTTAACATGATATAAATGGGCAACACTATATCCTCGGTCACAAGTCAAGAATTTTTGGATGATCAAGACCAATTCTCCCCATGGTTCATTAAACCATTCCCTGGGTATCCCTTTTGTCCTATCAAATGTCCCCTTCCGGTTTTTCTCAAGGAAGAAAGTCCATGCTTTCTCCTTGAAGTGTAGCCCTTTGTAATACTTTTCCCCTATCATTGGCAAATCTAAGGCTTTGGACAAGTATTCTTGGGTTACTGGGACAATGATTTCTCCTACTCGAGTCTGGTCTTGACTGAAATTCTTTATAAAATCTTTGGTTATCTCCTCAGAATGGCCATTAAATTTCTGCAAGAAGCCTATCATCCCTGCCTGATAAAGTTTTTCTATAGTCTCTTTTCCCCAGCTTTCTATCTGAAATTTTGGCTCTACCCTGTTTGCCATTGTTTCTGTAAACCAATCAATGTAGGCCTCTGCTGTTACTAACTTCATTTTAAAAATTATGACTATCGTTTTTTTAAAATGAAATTTAGGAAGCAAAGAAGCTTACCTTCCTCCTCTGACTCAACTCAACTCTGCCTTTTTTAACCTCTGATATATTCCCTTGCAACAGCACTATTTGAATTCCCTGTTTAAAGCAAACAATACCTGTATATCTCTGTTAATACAATGGCCTCTGTTTTTTTAATTAAATATACACGCAGCAATAACCATGTTTACTCATCACCCAAAAAAAAACATGATTTACTGTGTATATATAAAAAAAAAAACGAAAGAGTGCTCTCAGCCTCATCAAAATTTTCAAAATGTTTTCGGCTTAAGAAAAGGTATTTGCAAAAATTCTACTTGCAGACTCAGCATAAAAACCATAAAAATGCAAAAAGGCTCTCGGCCTCAACCAAATATAAACACGGCTTCAACAACCCGACTCCCTTTGGCAACCAACAGTTTACTTTGACAATCCGGCATTCGATCCCCTGTTTTAGTCAAAAATAAAAACAAAAATGCAGTGGCAGCAAGTGTTTATGGCTTTTTCCGTTTTCATGTTAACTGTTTGTTAGAATATTAATGCGCAAAATTTACTCAGCAGATCACGGTTTAGTGCGCATTTAGTCAACAACCACCGCCATGCCATAACAACTCTGTTCTTGACTTCAATCACAGCATTCCGTTAAAACTCTTAACGTGTTATCCATGCAATGAGTTTCCATTAAAATGCTGCGCATCAAAATCTATCAACAATCCGTAAGTGCTGTCAATCTGGAGATAATCACGGATTTGTAGTTACCTGACTGTCAACGAGCGCGTGGAGTGTAACCGGGCGCTCCAAATCCCTATTACTTCGGTTAATTGAGCTGGTGGCAAAGTAAAGGATCTAAAAGTTAATGACAAGCAATATCCCATAATCGCTGAGTGTAAATGAACTTCACTGTTACCTGACTTAATCCTGAAAATCTGCTATCTCTGATCGTTGAACCCGGAGCGATTTCCTTTCTTAAATCCGCCTTCTTGCTTTTCCGGAGTGATTTTCACTATTTTGCTGCTTCAAACGCCTTCTCTCTTCTCCAGAATGATGTTTTGTTTCAAAACGCCTTCTTTCTGAGCTCTGGAAATGAGGAATGAGGTCTAAACGGTCATGAATTGACTGAGTTCATGGTTGTACCGTGCCTATTGGTGTTATGATGCGCAGTTGGTATGGCTGTCCTCTTTGACCAGTCGCCCGACTGTGTCATGAGGATGCCAAATCATCATTTTGTTTTGAATATTATTGCCACCGCCGTGTGCTATGCACGTATGATTTCCATTGTCGTGTGCTATTTTTTTTAATGGTATGCACGTATCATTGCCACCATCGTGTTTTATTTTGAATGATATGCATGAACTATTACCATCGCCGTGTGTTTATACGTGCAATGATACTCCTGCATTGTATATGCAATTATCATTTCACCATACCCTGTCAATTATACAAGCCTGCCAGATCATAACAATCGTGCCATATGGCCGTCCTTCATTTTGTATGCACCCTTTCCTATCATATACCTTCACTTATCCTTATGCCATATGCGTGTTGATTTTATATACCATATGTATTAACCTTATATCCTTTTGCGTTAGATTTTATAAAAATGGATTTAACGCATTTCTTATTTGAACTATGGTATATAGTTTAATATAGCGCATTATTTGTTTTGCCTTATATGCACACCTTTATGATTTTAAAATGACCATCTTAGGTCATGTTTAAAATCATCACCATACTAATGCTTGATTTGTATGTGCAGGTGGAAAAAGTTGTCCTAGCTTGGTCTTTTGCTTCTAAAGAAAAATACTTAGGATTATAGGGAATATGTATAGGAAATGTGTATGAATGAAATGGAATATGTATAGGGAATAATGAATATCCTCAGGTACTAACTTCAACTTAACAAAAACTAAAAATTTCTAAGAAAAATTTGAATTTCAAGCACAAAATGACTATACATATACTCCCCTGGATGATGTCTGTACAAGTGGAATGAAATCAATTGATCAGATGTTGTAGATGAATCAAAAAGTAAATTTTATTGCTGCTCCTTGTTCTTCATGCTCTGGTTCTTGAATTGAAAAATCAGGTCCCTTTGTAATGATTCTTTGTTTCAGGTCCCTCTGCACTGCTTACATAATATGCACATGTTGTTTTGACATTGGCAGGTCTCTTAGGTCCCTCTGTATTGATTTCTTCTTTCAGGTCCCTCAGTTGACAATACAAGTTCCTTCTATACTTCAGCTTTCCAGCTAAAGATCTAATACAAGTCTCTCCCTTGTTTAAGATATGACTTGTCCTCAAGTCAGTTGTTGGAGAGTACCTGTATTGAAATTATGTGAGAACAGTAGAACAAGAAAAAGGAATTCATAGAGTCCAAGTTGCCCTGGTTTTCCTCTATGAATTCGTGTTTGCTTAGTGCCAGTTGCCTGGTTTTCACTAGCAAACAAATTATTATTATTATTTTTTTTTTTATGTTTTTCTTTTTATGTTTTATTATTATTATTATTATTATTATTTTTTTAATGTTTTTTTTTTTTATTCAACTACAGGACTGGAAGATGGCTGAGCCTGGTGTGCCATGACTTCCAGTTCTGTATCTTCTGTCAGTTGTTTCATAAATGCTTCTTTACTGATAGGCCTATTATAAACTTTGAGCCTATGTCCATGGAAGATGGCTGAGCCTGGTGTGCCATGACTTCCAGTTCTGTATCTTCTGTCAGTTGTTTCATAAATGCTTCTTTACTGATAGGCCTATTATAAACTTTGAGCCTATGTCCATTCACTATAAAGGAGGTGGAGTCCTGGTCGATTGTTTTGATCTTGACTGCTCCATTGTCGAAGATTTCATCAATTTCATATGGGCCTAGCCAGTGTGTTGTGAACTTTGCTTTGAAGTCTTTGAACTTGGAGTAAAAAAGTAATGCCCAATCTCCCTTGCGAAATGTCTTTGTTTTGATATATCTGTCGTGCCACTTCATTCTTTGTTGTTGCACCAATGTAGTATGTTCTATGTCTTGTTGACGATGCTCATCCAACTGATTCAGTTCCATGATCCGCTGCTGTTGTGCTTCTGTCAGGTCTAGTCCTAGTTCAGCTGCTATTCTGTATGTTTGTATTTGAAACTCTATAGGCAATAAGGCCTCTTTTCCATATACTAACTGGTATGGACTAAAACCAGTTGTCTTCTTCCATGTGATTCTATAGGCCCATAGTGCATCTTGTAATTTTTCAGACCAATCTTTTCTGTTCAGCTGTACTGTTTTTGTCATGATATTTTCTAGGACTTTATTTGTTGATTCAACCTGCCCATTTTCTTGAGGATGATATGGTGTAGATTTCCTATGTTTGATCTTGTATTTCTCTGTTAGATCTCGTACCAGCTTTGATGTAAATTGTGTTCCTTGATCTGTTACAATTTGTCTAGGTACTCCATATCTGACAAAGATTTCTTCAAAAAGAAAGGTGACCATTGTATCTTCTGTTGCTCTGTTCACTGCTTTAGCCTCTGCCCACTTGGTTACATAATCTGTACATACTAAGATGTACTTCTTTCCATTTGATGGTGGATTGATGGGTCCAACAAAGTCAAGTGCCCATTGCTCAAATGGTTCTATGAGGACCTGTGGCTTCAGCGGCATCTCATCTCTTGTGATTGGTCTCCCTGTTCTTTGGCAACTGTCACATTGCTTGACATATTTCTTAGAGTCTTTGAAGATGGATGGCCAGTAATAGCCCAGTTGCAGCACCTTATATGATGTTCGTTTATCTGCAAAATGGCCACCACATGGTTCATCGTGACATGCCCTTAGAATATCTAATATTTCATCTTCTCGCACACATTTTCTAATTATCAAATCTGAACCAGTATAAAATAAATCACCATTTACCCAACTATACCTAGAACTTTCTCTAACAATTTTGTGTCTTTGCTTTTTAGTGAATTGGGTTGGAAACTTTCCAGAAGATAAATAGTTTTCAATGTCTTCAAACCATGGTGTTCTTACTGTGATGGCAAACATGTGTTCATCGGGAAAGTTATCTGCAACCGGATTTGGATCATTGGGTGCATGTATGCGGGAAAGAAAGTCAGCCACTTGATTTTCCTTGCCTGGCCGGTCTTGTATTGTGATATTAAATTCTTGCAACAACAGTAACCATCTTGTTATTCTTCCATTGGTTATGGGTTTATTCATCAAGTATTTGATTGCTGAATGATCTGTATGAATGAAAACTTGATATCCTATTATATAATGTCTGAATTTGTTTACTGCATGTATAACAGCTAACATTTCTTTCTCTGTGACTGTATAGTTTAATTCTGTAGGTGTTAGATTCTTGCTTATAAAATATATTGCATAATTGAACAAGTTCTCTTTCTGACCAAGAGAGGCACCTATCACAGTATCAGATGCATCAGTTGATATATGAAATGGCAAAGACCATTTTGGCCCACGGAGAATGGGTGCAACTGATAATTTTTCTTTCAGATTTTGAAATGCATTTTGACAGTCATTTGTCCAGTGAAATTCAATATCTTTTGCTAATAGTTTAAACAGAGGTTGGGCTATTTTACTGAAGTTTTCAATGAATCGTCTATAATAGCCTGCATAGCCTAAAAAACTTCTTACCTCTTTTTGTGTTGTAGGAGGCATTAAGTTTACTAGGACTTGGATTTTTGCTGGATCCACTTTAATTCCTGAAGCAAAAATATGGTGTCCCAGAACTATTCCTTCTGTCAACATTATATAGCATTTCTCATTGCTTAATGACAAATTTGTTTCAATGCATCGTTTCAAAACTTTCTCAAGATTATTTAGGCAATCATTATATGTGTTTCCATAAACTGTAAAGTCATCCATATAAACCTCTACACATTCATGAATTAGATCAGCAAAGATTGCAAGCACTGCTCGTTGAAAAGTTGCAGGTGCATTACATAAACCAAATGGCAAAACATTATATGCATAGGTTCCCCATGGGCAAGTAAATGTTGTCTTGTCTTGGTCTTCTGTTGCTATTCTAATCTGGTTGTATCCGCTAAACCCATCCAAGAAAGAGAAGAATTTCTTTCCAGCCAAAGAGTCTAACACTTGATCAATAAATGGTAGAGGAAAATGATCCTTTAGTGTAGCTTTGTTTAGTTCTCGATAATCCACACATACCCTCCACTTTCCATTTTTCTTTGGAACAATAACCAGTGGAGAAACCCATTGACTATCTGAAATAGGATAGATGAATCCAACATTTAACAATTTTTGCAGTTCTTCTTTCACTATTTCTTTCATCATGGGATTCATTCGTCTTTGAGGTTGTCTTACAGGTTTGATTTGATCATCTGTATATATGTGGTGGACACATGTGTTAGGATGGATTCCTTGCATATCAGTATAATCCCAGGCAAAAGCTTTTGAATATTTTTGTAATAATGCAATTACCTCTTGCTCTTGTGCTGATTGCAACTCATTTCCAATGTTTAAATGTTTTCCAGGACTTACCTCAATTGTTTTTATTGTTGGATTGGAGATTGTGTTTACAGGAAAGATGTCTATAAAAGAATTCCGCAAAGTTTGAATAGTACAGGTTTCCTGAAAACATTGATTCAAAAGGTTATTTGCAGCTTCATATTGAACTTCTCTAAGCTGCTCTGAAATACTTGGTTCTGAAATGAAAAGATCCATTAAGTCTTCATTCTCTTCTTCTTCTCTTAAATCAAAGAATTGATTTATACTTAAAACTGATTTAGTTTTCTGTTTTTCTTGAGCTTCAAGCACTGATTCTAAAGAAGTTGATTGTGCAGGTGAATAAAGAGCAATGTGTTTCTTTTCATCTCCATGTGAAATAATCATGCTTCCTGATCTGCATCCTATGAAGGCATCAGCGGTAGCTAACCATGGTCTGCCTAAGATTAGAGAATGTCCTCCCAAATTTGTTTTTGGTTGCAGAATAAGGAAGTCAACAGGATACTCCCATGAATCCAAAGAGACTATAATATCTTCCAATATTCCTTCAGGAACAACTTTAGATCTGTCTGCTAATTCTAAGATTGTAGAGGTTGATCTAATGTTGTTCAAATGCAAAGTTTTCATTGTCTCCATTGTCATTACATTTATAGCTGCTCCCAAGTCTATTAATGTGTTGGGTACTGAGAAATTATTTATTGATATAGTAACCATAGGGATACCAGGATCAATATATTTTTCTACTTTGGTTTGTGTAGACATGAGACTTGCTAGTTTACCAATGACTTGGATTGTAGTAGGATCCTTCTTCTTTTTCTGTGATTTCTTAATGCACAATTCCTTTATTGTTTTAGCATATATTGGTATTTCTTTAATTGCCTTCAACAAAGGAATTTTTACATAAGCATTTTTTAACTCATCTAAAATATCAAATTCGGGAAGGGTTATTTCTTTTTGTTGTTCCACTAACCTTTCAGGATAAGGTGGTGTTTGTGTTGTAATGTTTGTTCCTTTCTGAATTTGTATTTTAGTTTGTGATGTTTCAGGTGATTCTCCTTGTTCAGTTGGTTCTTCTATGATTGGAGGAGAATCCTTTTTAAGTACTTTTCCAGACCTTAGATGGACTTCATTAAGAGGAAGAATTGAATATGTGGGAAAACATGTTGCTTCCTCTACAGTGTATGCAGCTTTGTCCACCTTATTATTCGGATTTGCCATTGGTTGGGCTAGTAATTGAGTTGGTCTGGGTTGATTTGTGGGTAGCTGTAACTGTTGTGGTTGGGTCAACAACGGTGGAGGATTCTGCTGTGGAGATGGGATGGATTGTGGATATGCAGAATGTTGTTGTTGAAATGGTATGGATTGTGGATATTGTGGATATTGTGGATATGTAAATGGATGTTGGTATTGTTGCTGGTATTGTTGTTGATACTGTTGAGGTGGCTGGTTTCCATAACCATATCCTCTCCAACCTTGTGCAGGTTGTTGTGGATATTGTTGTGGAGGCCAAGCTTGCCATGGCATTTGAGGGGTCCAAGGATTTTGAGGTGGATAGAGGTAATTTTGTTGAGGGAATTGTTGTTGATTTTGTTGAGGCATCCTAGGTTGCCATGGTCTTCGTGGTGCTACATAATAAAAACCTTCCATTCCTGGCACTTCTTCCATTGAATTGATTTGTAATTCTTTCAATTTTAGACAATTTTCTGTGGAATGCTTTTCTGTACAAAGACCACAAACCTGAACACTTTGAACACTCTCCAAAGGACATTCTCTCAATGGATGTTTCTTTCTACATTTGGGACAAAAGATCGCTAGAGCTTGTTCTTGTTCTTCTTTCTTCTTATTTGCCTTTAGCACATCTACTTGTGTCCCTAATGTACTCAAGAGATCTGTTTTGAAATTCTCCAATAAGCTTCCTATTTCAGCTCTTGTTATCCCTCCTGCAGCTGACTTTGCTGCTTTTGAACTTACTTCTCTTCTTCCTGTTTTTGCTCTTCCTCTAGAATATTTTTGACATAAATCAACAATTTCATCGAATGGTAGGTTTGAAATGTCTCCTTTACCCATCACATTCAAGATGTCAAGGTATTCATCTTTTATACCCTTAAGAAAGATTGTTCGAATGGTTTCTTGATTTAGAGAGTGTTGTTTAGATTTCTGTAGATTATATAGAAATCTTTCCAAATATTCTTCTAAACTTTCATCTTCTTGTTGTGTCATTCTGAAAATATCTTCCTTTGAATCTCTAGATCTACAATAAGCTTGATATTTTTTAAGGAAGACTGATCTCATATCATCCCAAGAAGCTATTGTTTGTTCTCCTAAACCCATAAACCATTTTAAAGCTGCTGCTTTTAATGTTGCAGGAAAAAGACGAAGTTTATGAATGTCATCAGTGTATCCATATGTTCTACATAGAATATCAAATTCAAACATAAATGCATCAGGATCTTCTGTGGACATTCCATAAAAATTTGGCAATACAGAAGGTGGAATATTTTTCATTTTTACTTCTTCTCCTAATATTGCACTTGTGTCTATTATTGGAAAGCCAAAGGTAGTCTCATCTTCTTGTCTTTTCTGATCATTTTCTATTTTTCTATCATTTTCTTGTTTTGCATCCTCCTCTCTCTTTCTTCTCCATTCTGCTTGTTGTCTTTCATATTGAGCTCGTTGTTCGGGAGTGAGAATAACAGATCCATGTCCCTCTTCTGCCATTGGTTGATTTGTTTCAATTTTAAGTGGAGTTTCAGGTTGGTCGAAGATAGGAGGATTTATGGATGGAAATAAAGATTGTTTTCCTTTGATAATTTCTTTTTGTTTTCCAAAAGTTGAAGATTGTTTTTGCTTTGCTTCCCAAGCTAACAAAGTTTGCCTCTCAATCAAAGTTAATCTTTGTCCACTTCTTTGTTTTTCTGCCAATTCCTCAATTATTGGATTACCAGTAATTGGGGTGTTTGATGATCCTATCTCTATTTGTGGGGGGTTTTTAATAAATCTACCATGAGGATCTCTATGTCTAGGCATAAAGAAACATAACTAAAAAGTGTAACTACTATTTTTTTATTTTTATTTTTATTTTTATTTTTTATTTTTATTTTTTATTTTTTATTTTTATTTTTTTTATATATCTTTCTATTGACTATGCCGATATTTGCCTCCCCGGCAACGGCGCCAAAATGTTGAGCTAATTTATGTACCTAAACTAACACAATTATTTATTATCAATCCGGGTTGTTTATGCTTTGAGGCAAGTTCACTATATGTGAAGATCTAATATAATCAATCCTTGAAAGATAATTTATTCAAAAGCAATACATCCTACAACTCTAATTCAACTTGTTCAAAGTAGAGGAAAAATATTGAGATGATTCTTGACTCAAGAAGTCCACCTTTACCTCAACTATCACTTAATGAATCAGAGATTAAAATCAAGAACTTAAGATGGATAAATTGTTAATGAAAGAAGCTCTTAAATTAAGAGACACATAAAGTATTTCATCATAATTTATTCATCTCAATACTCAAAATCACAATAAGAAACTACTTGCATGCAAACCAAAGAAACTAGTTGTAATTCATCATTTTAGTAGAAGGGATGTTCAACTTGAACACTTGTTTTTCCAACTTGATAAAGTGATGAATAAGCTATGAACTAATGAAATCAATCATTATGCATGAACCATTAAGCAATCTGAAATAAAGCTTTGAAAAACCAGTTCTACAATCATCAAATTACAAGGAAATAAAACTAGTTAACAAGAAAGTGTACTTAGCTTGGAATGGGGGCCCTTCCACCCTTGCCTTGCACACTTGATAAATGATCTCGGAAGCTTAAATTCAGTTACACATCCATAGCATTGAACAGCATAATAATAACAACACAAGTCTTCAAATTAACTCCTCAATCCAAAGTTGTCACAATATAAAAGTATAATAAGTCAATAATACATAAGCCATCAAAGCTTTGGCTTTAAATAAGAAGTCTCATGAAACAAACTGATCTATTTTCACTCAAACAAACCCATCTAATCTCATCCACCTATCTAAGTCGAATTCATTATTCTTATCCCAAGAAATATGGCCAATCCCATAAAATCTCAAAACTGCCCTATTTCTATGGGATTTCTGAATGACTAGTCATGATTGACTAGCACCAAATGGGCCTAATAAAGCTTGTTCTGTTCGAACTAAACATAGGTGGATTAATCCTAGTTGCCAAGCTGTCCATCCATGCATTCAATTCGTGCCCAAGTGTCCTGCAACCATATCAACCATAGAGCTATTACGGGAATTTCTGAATCTGCCAATTTTGTACTAAAAACCAAACTTTCATAAAAACTTTAGAAATTGAAAAATTAAAATTAAATACCTGAATAGATATCAAATATATATCAAAATGGAATAAATGAATGGAAAATGGATGGGAAATA
>JAXQQM020082363.1:0-19376 GCA_034641835.2 Pinus albicaulis | reverse complement strand
TAAACAAAGCCTTTTCGTCAGACAATGGCATGCCCCTAACGGAATGCAGATGAATAAACGGAATGAGACGCCTAAAAAATGAAATGCAATAAAGAGAAATGATCTCTGACGGAGGACTGTAAAGGCCGATTCTAACATGTGCCATTTCTATTATCCAACCAGATTGGATAACCGAAGCAAGGGATGAATGGAAGAAGGATGAAGAAGTGTGAACACTCATTCAAAAGTTGCAACAAGATCCTAGTACATATGATACATTTAGTTGGAAAAATTATTCCTTATGGTACAAATATCGCTTATATATTTGTAAGAATTCCCAACTAAAACAAAAGATTCTTTTGGAATTGCACACTTCTCCTTTAGGAGGACACTTAGGATTTTTAAAAAATTACCATAGGGTGAAGAAATAATTTTTTTGGGATGGCCTTAAATCTGATATTCAAAATTTTGTGGTAGAATGTTTGGTTTGCCAAAAAAATAAAATTGAGACAATTAAGACCCCGGGTCTTCTACAACCTTTATCCATTCCAAGTCAACATTGGGAGGAGATTTCAATGGATTTTATCACAGGTTTACCTAAGTCCGAAGGAAAGAGTGTCATCATGGTGGTAGTTGATAGGCTTACCAAGTATGCACACTTTTGTGCATTATCTCATCCATTTAAAGCAAGTACAATTGCTACTGCATTTATGGAAAAAATTCAAAATCTACATGGAAACCCAAAGATTATTGTAAGTGACAGAGATCCCATTTTCACTGGAAATTTTTGGACGGAATTATTTTCTTTTTTGGGTACTCAACTAGCTCATAGCTCATCTTATCATCTTCAATTCGAAGGTCAAACTGAGATAGTGAATAAATTTTTGGAAGGATATCTTCGTTGTTTTGTATCTGATAAGCAAACATAATGGGTCAAGTGGTTACCTCTCGTTGAATGGTGGTATAACACTTCCTTCCATACTGCAACAAAAATGACACCATTTATGGAACTTTATGGATATCATCCACTATCCATCACATCATCTTTAAGAGAAAATTCTAAGGTTCAAGCAGTGGAAGATCACATTGAGCATCAACAAGAAGTTCTCCAACTCTTAAAGGATAGCCTAAATTTGGCACAAAATCGAATGAAACAACAGGCAGATCAACATCGCAGCGAGAGAAGTTTTGATGTAGGAGACTGGGTATTTTTACAGCTACAACCATACAAAAAAATGTCCCTCAAGCAAGCTAAGAAGGATAATAAATTATCGCCAAAGTACTATGGTCCTTACAAGGTGTTACTAAATATTGGTACTATGGAATACAAATTGGAGCTTCCTGATTCTTCGCGAGTGCATCTAGTTTTCCATGTTTCATGCTTTAAGAAGGTTATAGGTGACAAACTTCCAGTTCAAACAATATTGCCAGAACTTGATGAGGAAGGAAAAATCATATTGGAACCTGAATTAGTCACAGAAACAAGAACTTGATAGCTACGAAATCGATCAATTTCAGATTATCTCATAAAGTGGAGGAACTTACCCACTGAAGATTCTACATGGGAGGATGATAATTTTATACGGAAGCATCCAGAGCTACTCAAGCGTTGATGAAAACACTTTTTTGAAGGAGAGGGGCATGTTAGGTCCCTATATTACTAGTATAGTCCCTTATTGTTGTTAGTGTAACCCCCTTATTTATTGTTGTACCCATGTAACGCCAATATTGTTATTATTGTGCCCTTACATTATTATTGTTAGGTCGGCTAGGATTATATTGTGACCCCATGGAATCCTATACATAGAAGGAGGTTTTTTCATTTGTATCATCCAAGAATTGTTCATTTATGTAATGTAAATGAGGTTTCCCCCTCGAAATGGCTTATTTCTAAGGCACTGATCTCTCTTTTCTTCTATTTTGGAGCTGGTTTCATAACAGTGCACCGATGAGAAAAACATCCGTAAAAAGCTCTGGCCGCCCAATTTTTTTTAGTTGTGTTGAAGTTTCGTAAGAAGCTCCCTCAAAACCTCCGTTACCAAAAACGAATGTTGTAGCAATTTTGTTTTTGACAATTTTGGCCAATTTTATAACACTAAAAAACTCCTTTAGAACCTCCAATAGAGGGTCTTTTCCTTGTGTTTGCCAGAGAAATCACAAAAGCAAAAGGCTTTTAAATAATGGTTATAAATAATAATTTTGGGCATGACTAAGTCCCAACTAAAAATAAAATAATTTATTATGGCTAGATAAGTCTTGGCAATGGACTCAACAAATCAAGAAGTTGAATAATTATTATTGTCTAGTTTAGATACAGGTAAAGAAATAATACAGAGAAATCATAAAAACATAATGCTTTTAAATAGTTGTTACAAATTAGGGCATGGCTAAGGCCCATTCTAAATGTTAAATTGATCCCAAATAGTGCTGCCTTTTACCTTAAAGAGGGGAAGCACACAAATGTAAAGAGAAAGGTACTCACTTGCACTTAAGGGTGGAGTATACTTATGAAGACAAAATTCACTCTCTTTCATATTTGTATGGGGGTGGGAGTATATTCTGAAAATTCTTAGTGGTCAACCAAAACCACCAAATACATGGTATGAAATATATATTGAAGAAGAATATAAATCTCAAGTTTGGATCCCTTCGATAGACTTCTCACCTTGCACTTGAAAGTGGGGAATAACAACGTTGATAGTTATCCTTCAAGATTCAAAATCCTATAAATCAAAATTCAATTAGATTTTTTGAATTCTAGCATGTCAATTGGTCTCCTCAATAAGTTATGAGCAATTTAATCAACTTCAATCAATCTCTTAAAATCAACATATTTGGGAAGATCTAACATGGAATCTAGAATCCTCTTGTTTCTCTTCAATTATTGATTGGGATGTCAATTGAAACCTAATTGTGTCTAAATTAATATAGCACCTTGTGATCCTATTTTTTTATCGTTGATATCATCATGGTGATCCTATTTGTTCATTGTTAATGGCAGAGTGACGATCCTATTTGTTCACCAATTAGTAGGGGAATGTGAAGACATGACAAATTTTCACTTCCATAATTTCCACTCTCTTTTGAAGTTCACTTCAGATGAACTATTGAGCATCCATATTACCATTTTTTAGACATATCTGCATTGAAGCTTAGTTTAGAAGTTTTCTTAATATAAAAATAATTATCATAAGGGATAATCTACATTTATTACATTTTTCTTTATGACGAGTCTCATGGGATATGTGTGTTTATGATGCAGGAATAGACATGATACTTATCACTTCATATGAACAAATTTGGCCACAAGATGAAACAAAATTGATATCCAAAAGCCAAATATTTCAGGAACAAGGCCATTATGGGACACTAGCACCAATGGTGCCAACTGATTTCCACGAAGCATTCTATGACCAATATGACAATTTGAGGCAGGGTTGTGCCTCATTTTTGAGACCCCTATGATGTGAGGAAACATGGAAGGGCAGGGTGACCAGATTTCCTGAGCGACTGGTAAGCAGAGAATGGAAGGCCAAAAAATAAAGTGTTTTTGGTCATGAGCATAACTGGTGGGAATTAGAAGCACACTGGGGGGTGCCCAGAAATAATGAGTCAAGAACTGTTCGATGAAGGAATAAGGAGTACAAGGATAGCAATGCTGGAAATTGGAGGCAAGAAACTCTCCAAGGAAAGGGAAAAAATCCAAGATGGATTGAATATATTAAGTACTAGAAGACTACAAAAGGGGCCATTGGAAAACTGCAAAAGGGTACGAGTGATTGGGTGAGACACTGTACATATATTCTATTGTAAAAGGCTCAAATAAATTGTCTATATAAAGCTCCATATCAGCTATGTTGTGTCTTTTAGGAAATAATTTTATATCGTATATGGTCATTGAACACCAAGGATGGTGTTCCCCCAAGGGGGAGGGGTTTGTGACAACCCCAATTACCTTTTCCGTTTATTGTAAATTGAAAATAAATATATGAACATGTGCTAAGTCAAAGAGATAACTGATTCCAGGGTTGAGGTGGAAACACTACTAGGGACATATGTAAAGTAAGGGGAAAAAAGCCAAATGGAATGGGGATTGTTGGCCTAAAATATTTACCAATGATGACTATGCCAACCACCACAAAAATATAAGGACAAAGGACAACTGTAGTTATGTTGATCGATCAAACTAAATGAGTCTATATTGGAAAAGGAGGACACTCTATTTTTCGACAGTGTAGGAATATAGAATAGGGGGAGGCAGAGCTCAGAGGAAAATATAATAGGAAAGTCAACTTGGTGAGGAACAGTATTCTAGTTGAGTCAACCTAGGCAACATGTAGAGACATAAGAAAGGAGGTGGCTTGAACCTTTTGTGCAACCTCTCTGGCATCTAGAACTTTCTGACCCAATAATAGTATTGTGTTGGCCTTGAACAATCCCCTTACACCTTGGAATCTGGCTCGGGGGTGGAAGCTGCACCAGAGATCGACTGCAACTCATCTATGGTTTGGAGGAGAATCTTGGTCCCTACCTCAATTTCCCTATTCATCTAAGAACATAAGTCGAAGAGGTAGGAAGTAAATATACACCCATTGAAAAAGTATGCGTCTTATTTATCGGTAAGGTGCCCTTGCCAAATTAAATATATCAAATCATTCTTAAATGCTCAAATGAATTCTGGCTTCACATGCTCATTTTTGTTCGTGCTTCAAATTCTGATTTTGTATTTATTCTTTTCTAAAGGTAGAGAGAGACGATTTTTAGGAATCATGATTCTCCCTCATCTTATATATGTGCTCAAATCTGATATGCATGTGTGGGTAGTGATAAACCGTTTGAAGTGCTAAGCATAATTAAAATACAATAGTTTATTATAGTAAGGGGAATGATCACTCTATTAATTGATATATTATCCTCAGAGTCTATAGAGTCTATGTTGTTTGGTATGCAATGTGTTTACTATTTTGTAGCCTATGGGGTTTTCTTGCATATATAGGGTGTGATTAAGATGGTCAAAAAGTTAAGGAATTTTGCACCACCGTTTCTGGGTAATATTTGTGTTCTTCCTTCCAAAATTAACATCGTTTAAGTTCCTTAACATTCCCATTGAATGCTTCTCTACATTGTTAATGATTGTGGCTTGGATTATGGTGTATCTCATTCATTTCTAAGCGTCACGTATATGTCTGGTTGGGCACTAGTTATACTATCATGCCCTATCACAAGTCTAAATAGACCTGTAGGTTAATGATATTAGGCCTCACTCAGAACTTAGAATTGCGAGCTCAATACAAATCAATGAATCTCTTAATAGTAGTAATCTGGTTATGTCCCTCATCATTCTCGTAACATTACTGTAATATATTCCTTCAAGTGAATATCGTATATTTAGCTTGTTAGGTAAATATAGATGTATAATGTATGAGATAAATACTTCATTATATTGATACTCTACATATTATTAACTTTAGGATTACCCTGCTAGGTGGCCAAGTATGCAACCTTCAATATTCATTCTCTTTGTGATTCCTGTACAATGTTGGGCATCAAGATATGTAGCTAGTGATTCATGGGGGTCAAAATACTGTTGTATATTGAGAAAAATGCCAAAATAAAAGTCCGTATGGGAATTTAGAGTGTTCATAACAAAATTTCATGTGCGTAGATCCTGTGATCTCAAAGCATCCAAAAAAGTAAACCATGTCTCATGTGTGGTCTGATTAACCTTAGTTCACATGTAACTAAATTTTGAGTATCGTCGAGAATGACCACGCAATCGATTGTGGAGATTTGTAGGCTAACCAAAGTTTGGTTAATTATGGTGTTAAATAGTAGTCAAGATGACTTACAAGTTTGGATTAGGAGTCTTTGTAAATACCTTGTAGGAATTGATTGTGTGTGATGAATATCGTAAAATTATTGAATTAGAATCTCACCTCCATAAGAAGAATGTGCACATTTTAAGAAGATACCATTGATCTTCAACTCTCACATTTTATATTCTTCATTGTTTTTGACCTATTGTTATAATAGTTTATCAAAAGGGTTTCTACGTAGGGCTCATAGTATTTTCTTCAGATATGAAAACAATTATCAATCACTACAGAAGTTTATAAACTACAAGTTTCCAAAAATTAGCCACATACAAATATGCTCTGCAACAAAGATGTTATATCAAAGGATAAACATGTGTACACTAGAAAATTTCATTAAACAATTGTTAAGTTATTCTTCATGTGATGGAGATGAGAACCACCCAAAATATGCTTGGATGCAACATTAATCATGTGGCATACCATAGTAAAATTTCTTTAGACAATTGTTACGTTATTCTTCATGTGATAGAGATGAGAACCACCCAAAATATGCTTGGATGCAACATTAAACATGTGGCATACCACAAGTTAGTAAAATATTTTAAGTTTACATCCAATATGAATTTATTTTAGTGTATGATATCACTGCAATGTTCTTAAAATATAGATTGTATACTGGTAAAAATATTGTAAAAAAGTTTGGAGTGTGTGAGGTGGATATTTGGTCAATGTTTTGGCATGATAAGCCTTGGTTGTTTGACATTCACTACCATATACTGGGATTTAAATTGGTTGGAAACTTAAACAAATATCACTTTGAATATATCTTCAAGAGCTAGTGTCACATATCTCTCTTTAGGCTAGGGAATTCAACATATCAAGCCCTGAAAATTGGTATCACATAAACTGATATTAAATATGAAACTATGAGTTAAATTGGGTTGTAATTATCTTCCAAACACAGTAAGAAGTAGAGGAATTAGAAAACACAAAATAATGGAAGTACGAAAGTATCCCTCAAATTATGCCACCTTGGTTTTCTTGCAAGACAATCCTCCTTATAATCTACTACAACAAACACATTCTTAACAAATTGCATACAAGAGAGCTTCTTTACAACTGTTGTTCCTGTTGGGGTTCCCATGTTTTGGCAGATTTGGCAATACCAAAAGATGAGACAACATCAAACCACTTTGGGGCCCTAGGATCTAGCCCTCCTGGACCCGGAGAGGGATCTCTCCAAAAAGAGAAAAGAGTGATATGTCTTTGAAGCTCAAAATGAGATGTTAGGCTAGTTATGAAGCACAGAGGGGGGTTTTAAATGGTTTGGTTGAAGGGTTGCTGGGTTGGTCAGGAGATCATGGGCTTGGGAAAGCAATGGAAGGAAAGGGACAAAACAGAAGGCTGTTTCAGCAGGGAGAATGAGCCAAGACAGTGCCATCCATTGGGCTATGGAGTCATGAAAGGGAATTACTTGCATCCACTAGCCAAGGCTTTCAAAGGGCAAGTCATCTACACTAAAGGATATTTTTAGATAGATGATGGGATGGAACATTAAGGAGGAAAGTGAAAGAAGGAAAGCAACCGAATTTCTATCTATAGATCAGGTCAGAGGTCATTTAACTCTAGACCTGCTTGGACATACTCAAAGGCAGCTCTCAAAGAGACAAAGGGGCAGCTTATAGATCAGACCAGAGGTCATTTAACTCCAGGTCTGCTTTAGCAACTCCAAGGGAAAAACAGAGATAAGATTTGACAAAGAAACATCCAAGTGGCAAACCCCCAAGTTCATACATCAGCCAGCAGGAAATAACATCCACTGCGCTGGTTAAACTCCACGAATTTACTCTTAGATACACATGAAGCAGAAAACATAGAGGTAGGGAGAGCAGACAGCATAGGGCACCTAACAAGGGTGAATCCTATACCATTATTCTGATGCCTACCAGAAGAACATGAAACAGTATGTAAATGAAATAAACAAAGTGAGAAACACATCACCAATAGTAATAGACCAGGATCCTGTGAAATGTGCTTTGATTAATTGATGCAAAACTAGTCATGTACAATAAGCTCAATGGCTGTTACAGTCCAGACTTTCTCCTCCCATCCTATTACATAAAACTACTCTGCTACTCCCTCCCACGACGGTACTAACAGTCAAATGAATCCCTCTAACAGCAGATGCCTAGCAAGGCAACAACAACAACAACCGAGCAACCGACAACAACCTTTACATTATGTTCTCGGGGATCTTTTATAGGAGAAGAGAAGCAACGAGGAGTAGAATATACAATAAATGAATCTCATTAAGACAGGGTCGACGGAAGTGTCCACGCCCATACTGCTTAATGGCTCTGCGGCTCTGTATGTACTCTGTAATCTGCATGGGGAGTCTCTGTCAGGCCGAATTCGGCCTCTGATATTTCTTTGGAGTCCTTTCTGGTGCTTGGAGCTCTGTGCTGCCATTCTGGAATAAATGAACTGGATGGAAAACTGCAAGTCCCTCCATGCTTCTTTAATGCTGCCTGACTGTCTGAGCTGAGCTTCAGTCAGTGTATTTAATTGTCTCAGGGCTCGAGAAGGCATGGAGGACGCTGTGGGAAGGTGTACCTCTGGAGGAAAATGTCCCGATGTTAGGTAGCGCAGTAATGATTTGCTGGTGCGCTCATCAGTCTCCAAACTAGGCCTTAATCCTTTGAAAGTGGGGCTAAACATTGATTATGTCAATAGAAATCATTAACCCCCTTTGAATCCCTCTACATGGTCCGCTGGCAAGTGCCGAAACGACCCCTCTGTACTATCTGCACCGTAGAATAAACCTGTTACAAACCGGGCAGTGGCAACGGAGAAATGCTGCAGAGACAGAGGAATGGTGGCGGAAGAGCGGAGAAACAATGAAAATGGCGGAGAAACAGTGGAAACAACGGAAAGGAGCGGGGAAACGAACGAACAGTATGGTTTGGTGATAGAATGCAGCGCAGACCATTAGATCTTGGTCTGGGAACAAAGATCAACGGTGGAGGTTGAGCGGCGTAACAAGATGTGAAACGGGCAAACAACATACAAAACACATGAAACCCGACGGAGATGAATGAAAGAGTGGGACCCAGTAGAGGCGGAGGGCGATTAGATCTGAGCCGTTAGATCTGGGAGGAAACGGACGGTGGAGATGCAATCGGAAGACGGGAGGAAGGACTTGCGACTGCAATCGAAGCGGCGGGTGCGATTGTGCGCTGACCGTTAGATCTGAAGGCCAGATCAACAACTCACAATCCATCGGAGGGAGAAACAGGAGGCGCGAAGGGAACGAAGCGATTAGCGCTGGGCCGTTGGATCTGGCGGGACGGACGACTTTGATGTAATCGGGTAATCGCAATCGGAGGGGGACAGGGGTGACACACATTGAAAGTTCCGATTGCGATTGGGCGGAGAAAGCGCTGACCGTTGGATCGAAGGGGGGATGGACGGTCAGGATTAAATCGGGAGGGAAACGGAAGGACTTGCGATCAACGATCGGGCGGAGGGTGCGATTGGCGCAGGACCGTTGATATGCAGGAAGAATGGACGGTCAGGATGAGATCGGAGGGTCGCAATCGGAGCTCGGAGGAAAAGGCTTGGGATTGACGATCGGGAGGGGAAAAGCGATTGAGCGCTGGCCGTCAGATTGCGGGGGAATGGACGGGTGAGATTGAATCGAGAGACGAAGGAAAGGACTTGCGATTGCGATCGGATGGGGAGTTGCTATGGAGCGCTGGCCATCGGATCGCGGGATAGATCAACGGCTCAGATGCAGATCGGAGGACGGTGGAAAGGGCTTGCGATTAATCGCATCGTAAGTGATTGCGATGGGCCGATCGGGGGGGGCGCGCATGAAATTTGCGATTGCGATTGAGCCGGGTCTTGCGATTAGCGCTCCGCCGTCGATCTTTATGACAGATCAACGGATCAAAACACGTCACGAGACTTTGTGTTATAAACAGATCGCATCGAGGTTTTTCAATGTTACAAAGGATTTACACCCGCCCGACAGTTCCGATTGCGATTAGCGCTCGGGACTTAAGCGCTTGGTCCTGGCGCCTGGGCACATGTGGGGAAGTGGTTGGGGCTTGCGGTAAAGGGGCTAAGCCCTATAATAAGGTCGGAACATGGGTTTTTTGCCCATTCTAATGGATTTTGAAGGTTGGGAAGGGGAACGATAGAGAAATAAAGGGGGAAGATGGTCAGCAAAGGTTAGGGGGGACTTTAAAGGGGATTTTGGGGAAATTCAAAGGGTAAGAAGGGGAATAGAAGGGGAAGACAGGGGAACAAAGTAGAGGCTAGGTGGGGGTGAAATAAGAGGGAAAAAGGAAGCCTTTGGGCATTTCTTCATAACAGAGAGGCTTTAAAAGGGGAATCAGCAGAGGGGATTTTATCAAAGGATAAAAGACACATAGAGGCTTCAAGGAGACTGTGTTTTCAGAGGAAATGCATTCCTTGAAGAATCAGGAACAATTTAGCCCCCTATTGCTTGTCAAAAATTTCATAGGGGGGCTAACAGTGGCTCCACATGGGGATGGCTTCTTCTTGAAGGAGTCAAGAATTCAGAAATTGATCTCTTGGTGTAGGCCAGATGCCTGCTACTTGAACCATCCATCTCTTTCTCTGATCTGCTACCACAAGCTATGAAGACAACAAATCAGCAGTACAATTCTCCCAAACAACTACCTACCCACACTATAGTCCTAACATTTTTTCTTTTGGGTGCATTTGGACTTGCAGACCCTTTTACATCATTAATTTTTACAAACAGGAAAAATAAACCTATTCTATTTCTACCCTTATTACTCCATGAGACCAGATTAGACTATTGGTCTCATATTTTTCTCTACCTGCACTACTACCTGCTAGGATTAGACTGTCTAACAGGTTTCTCTTCTACATTCTAAGACAGAAATTGAAAAACAATCAAGCTAGGATTAGACTGTCTGACTTGCTGGACTTTGCAGAAAATAAAAGCAACTAACTACGTGCTCACAGGTTGAGCTTATTTCAGACTTCCTACCTACCCTACTCTAATTGGAAATATCTGATGTTCTAGGTGATGTGATAAAGCCAATACAGCCAATCAAGTAATAGAAAAAAAGGATATGAGCACTAGCTGCCTGTCAGAGATAACCACAGGGTGCTCTGCCTGAGGTCCTTTAAAACTGAGGTCACCATCAGTAGTGACCATTTCTGATGAATCTGGCCCATGCTAAGGATCAATGCTGGATCACTCGAGCATATCAGGGCCTCCATGTATTCTGCCACAGGATCCACGAACAGATGATGTACATTTTCTTCTTTTAGGCCTCCCAATCTTGGTAGGCTGTCTTTATCCTGGGCTGCTTTGATTTTTGCTTCTTCCACTGCATCTTCAAGGTGGCTCTTGGGAACCGGATCATCTTCTTCTTCTACTTCGAAAAGCAGTGGAATCTCTTCTCTTTTGGGGGGAGGGAGACTTTCCAAGAATGCTTTTGGGTCTCTGACCTCGCATGATATTTCTTGTGATCTCAAAAGTTCGAGCTCAGCTTCATATCTCTCAACCACCAAGTCGAGAAACATCTTCTTAAGCGCATGTAGAGTATTGAGTACTGAGCTGAGAGGGACAATCTTTGGAAGGTCCTCCCATTCAATTTCTGCCAGTACACTCGCTATTCCACTCCGAAACTCTGCTATGAGGCTTGGATCTATTTCTGCACATTGTTCAGAGTCCTCCATTAGCGAAGTGACCGGATCTTTGGCATGGATGATGTTGTACTGCGACATGGTCTCCCAGTGGAGTCTTATGTGAAACCACAGATAATCAGTGGCCAACTGATTACAGGCGGAGTCTTTTAATCATTCAGGAATTGTGGAGTCGCCAGGTGGATGATTTACAAATTTCTGTCCACCACAGTGGTTTACCAAATCAAAGATGACTGATCTTCCCCAGTGGAGTCGCCATTATGTTGGTGACGACAATGGGAAATAGACCAAATTTTAGCAGTTCTTGACTCTCAGATTTTCCCCAGTGGAGTCGCCATTATGTTGGGGTTCCCATGTTTTGGAAAATTTGGAAATACCAAAAGATGAGACAGCATCAAACCACTTTGGGGCCCTAGGATCTAGCCCTCCTGGACCCGGAGAGGGATCTCTCCAAAAATAGCAAGGAATGATATATCTTTGAAGCTAAAAATGAGATGTTAGGCTAGTTATGAAGCACAGAGGGGGGTTTTAAATGGTTTGGTTGGAGGGTTGCTGGGTTGGTTAGGAGATCATGGACTGGGAAAGCAATGGGAAGAAAGGAACATAACAACATGAGGCTTCAGCAAAGAGGATAGGCCAAGATAGTGCCATCCATTGGGCTATGGAGTCATGAAAGGAAATTACTTGCATCCACTAGCCAAGGCTTTCAAAGGGAAAGTCATCTACACTAAAGGATCTTTTTTTAGATTAGATGGTGGGGTGGAACATTAAGGAAGGAAGGTGAAAGAAGGAGAACAACCCAATTTCTGTCTATAGATCAGGCCAGAGGTCATTTAACTCCAGACCTGCTTGGACATACTCAAAGGTAGCTCTCAAAGAGGGACAAAGGGGCTGCTTATAGATCGGACCAGAGGTCATTTAACTTCAGATCTGCTTTAGCAACTCCAAGGGAAAAAACAGAGATAAATTTGACAAAGAAACATCCAAGTGGCAAACCCCCAAGTTCATACATCAGCCAACAGGCAATAACATCCGCTGCACTGGTTAAACCCGTGAATCTACTCTTAGATAGCACATGGAGCAGAAAACATTGATGGCAAGGAGAGCAGACAGCATATGGCACCTAACAAGGGTGAATCCTATACCATTATTCTGATGCAAGCCCAGAAGAACATGAAACAGTATGAAAATGTAAATAACAGAGTTAAGAAAGACATCACCAATAGTAATAGACCAGGATCCTGTGAAATGTGCTTTGATTAATTGATGCAAAACCTGTCATGTACAATATGGCTCAATGGCTAATACAGTCCCAAATTTCTCCTCCCAGCCTATTACATACAACTACTTTGCTATTCCCTCCCAAGACTGTTCCAACAGTCAAATGAATCTCTCTAACAGCAAATGCCCAGCAAGGCAACAACACCAACAACCAACAACAACCTTTACAATTCGTTCTTGGGGATTCTTATAGGACAAGAGGAAGAAACAAAAGTAGGTGAACAATTGAATGAGACTCATTAAGACAGCAGGGCGGAAGTGTTCACACCCATGCTGCTTAATGGCAATTTTCAGCGCTGTGTGTACTCTATAGACTGTTTTGGAGATCTCTGTCAGGCCGAAATTTGACCTCTGGTATGTTCTTTAAGTCCTTATGGTGATTTGGAACTCTGTGCTGCCACTCTGAAATGAATGAACTGGGTGACAAGTCTGCAAGGCTCTCCATACCTCATAACTTCTTCCTGACTGTCTAAAATGAGCTCCAGTCAGTGTATTTAATTGTCTCAGGGCTCGAGAAGGCATGGAGGATGCTGTGGGAAGTTGTACCTCTGGAGGAAAATGTCCCGCTGTTAGGTAGCGCAGTAATGACTTGCTGGTGCGCTCATCAGTCTCCAAACTGGGCCTTAATCCTTTGAAAGCGGGGCTAAACATTGATTATGTCAATAGAAATCATTAACCCCCTTTGAATCCCTCTGCATGGTCCGCTGGCAAGTGCCGAAACGGCCCCTCTGTACTATCTGCACCGTAGAATAAACCTGTTACAAACCGGGCAGTGGCGACGAAGAAATGCTGCAGAGACGGAGGAATGGTGGCGGAAGAGCGGAGAAACAATGAAAATGGCAGAGAAACAGTGGAAACAAAGGAAAGGAGCGGGGAAACGAATGAACAGTATGGTTTGGTGATAGAATGCAGCGCAGACCATTAGATCTTGGTCTGGGAACAAAGATCAACGGTGGAGGTTGAGCGGCGTAACAATATGTGAAACAGGCAAACAACATACAAAACACATGAAACCCGACGAGATGAATGAAAGAGTGGGACCCAGCAGAGGTGGAGGGCGATTAGATCTGAGCCGTTAGATCTGGGAGGAAACGGACGGTAGAGATGCAATCGGAAGACGGGAGGAAGGACTTGCGACTGCAATCGAAGCGGCGGGTGTGATTGTGCGCTGACCGTTAGATCTGAAGGCCAGATCAACGGCTCACAATCCATCGGAGGGAGAAACAGGAGGCGCGAAGGGAACGAAGCGATTAGCGCTGGGCCGTTGGATCTGGCGGGACAGATGGCTCTGATGTAATCGGGTAATCGCAATCGGAGGGGGACAGGGGTGACACACATTGAAAGTTCCGATTGCGATTGGGCGGAGAAAGCGCTGACCGTTGGATCGAAGGGGGGATGGACGGTCAGGATTAAATAGGGAGGGAAACATAAGGACTTGCGATCAGCGATTGGGCGGAGGGTGCGATTGGCGCAGGACCGTTGATCTGCGAGAAGAATGGACAGTCAGGATGAGATCGGAGGGTCGCAATCGGAGCTCGGAGGAAAAGTCTTGCGATTGACGATCGGGAGGGGAAAAGCGATTGAGCGCTGGCCGTCAGATCGCGGGGGAATGGACGGGCGAGATTGAATCGAGAGACGGAGGAAAGGAATTGCGATTGTGATCGGATGGGGAGTTGCTATGGAGCGCTGGCCGTCGGATCGCGGGACAGATCAACGGCTCAGATGCAGATCGGAGGACGGTGGAAAGGGCTTGCGATTAATCGCATCGCAAGTGATTGCGATGGGCCGATCGGGGGGGCGCGCATGAACTTTGCGATTGCGATTGAGCCAGGTCTTGCGATTGGCGCTCCGCCGTCGATCTTTACGACAAATCAACGGATCAAAACACGTCACGAGACTTTGTGTTAAAACAATCGCATCGGGGGTTTTCGCTTTTACAAAGGATTTACACCCGCCCGACAGTTTCGATTGCGATTGGCGCTCGGGACTTAAGCGCTTGGTCCCAGCGCCGGAGCACATGTGGGGAAGTGGTTGAAGGGGCTTGGGGTAGAGGGGCTAAGCCCTATTATATGGTTGGAAAGGGGTTTTTTAACCCTTTCTAATGGATTTTGAAGGTTGGGAAGGGGAACGATAGAGAAATAAAGGGGGAAGATGGTCAGCAAAGGTTAGGGGGGGACTTTAAAGGGGATTTTGG
The DNA here is from genome assembly GCA_034641835.2 of Pinus albicaulis. NCBI lineage: Eukaryota > Viridiplantae > Streptophyta > Pinopsida > Pinales > Pinaceae > Pinus > Pinus albicaulis. Next base: position 4,397 of record JAXQQM020082363.1, on the reverse strand, counting down.
GGAAATTCAAAGGGTAAGAAGGGGAAGACAGGGGAACAAAGTAGAGGCTAGGTGGGGGTGAAATAAGAGGGAAAAAGGGGGCCTTTGGGCATTTCTTCATAACAAAGAGGCTTTAAAAGGGGAATCAGCAGAGGGGGATTTATCAAAGGATAAAAGACACATAGAGGCTTCAGGGAGACTGTGTTTTCAAAGGAAATGCATTCCTTGAAGACTCAGGAACAATTTAGCCCCCTATTGCTTGTCAAAAATTTCATAGGGGGGCTAACAGATCCTGGCGGACAACTATTGGGTTGAGTTACTAGTCCTAGAGCCTTGGTTGAACAAATTCTCTAGAGCCCTAGGTGGGTTGAGTTACTAGTCCTGGAGCCTTGGTAGGACAAAGAATTTGGAGCCCAGAAACAAATGGAGTTGAGTTACTTTTCTTGGAAACCTTGGTTGGACAAACACTTTGGAAGCCTTGTAACAGTTGGGGTTGTGTTACTAGTCCTGGAAGCATTGGTTGGAAAAAACACTATGGAGCCCTGAAACAACTTGGATAGAGATCAATCCGTGATGGTTAGTGATGTCTGACCGTGAGGTGGAATCACTGGTTTTGGGGTTGAGACCATTTTCTATTTGGAGCCATGGTTTGGTGTTGATTGATGTGTTTGATAAAATCCCACATTCATGCTTAGAATATGGCATCGAGGTGATTTTCTGAAGTAAGATTTGGCTCAACCAATCTATGGTCGGGTGGAACGTGGAAGTACCATCTCTAGTTGGTTTTTACACTCATTAATGAGAAGCATATTCCTTTGGTATTTAGTATGAAAATGTAATATTTATTATGTGGATTTCATTGATGATATTTCCATGGTATTTCTAATGCTATTACGCTGGTTATAAGCTTGTATTTTATCAGTGATGATGTATGGATCTATCTATGTTTTTGCCTGTAAATGAATATACAATGTATCTATGGTAAAATATATTGTATTGCAGCTTATGGTTTAAGGGAGTAATGATTCTTAGCTATTCTCAAATAAGTATTAGAACCCTATGTTTAATTCTACTGTTTACACCTATAGATGCAATGTTTGTGACATGTTTGATGAAATTACTGTCATGGCTGGGTGGGGTTGGATGAGTTCCTGATGATGTGATTTCTTCCATGTATTTGTTTTAATGTTATTTATCCTCTCCTTAAGTTATAGGAAGTTTTGGTAGTGACCTGTGCTCAGGGGCTAAAAATGTGGCACAAATCTCAGATCCGCAGACACAAAATTGAGCTTTTGGGGCCCTAGTCGCTACCTTGACAAGGAAAGCCCACAATTAAGGGCCTATATATACTCCCTTTCCCTTAAATTCCCATGGATAAACCTAAAATGGGTTAAAAATCAGCTCCCCCTCAAGGAACAGGGCCCTGGAAGGTTGGGTTACCTCCAGGGGATGTCAATGACACTGTGTAAGGTTTGTTTTTCATGTTTTCGTCGGTTCCACTTCTTGAAAGTCATATAGGAGGTTTAATCTCATATTATTAGCCTCTCATCACATGTTTATCTAAGTTTTCCGATTACTTGGGTAGATGTGGGAAGAAGGTGTTACAGAGTGGTATCAGAGCCAAGTTCAGCTTGTTGGCACTCCACCAGGTCTCTGAAGGCTGAAAAGGAGACTGACAAAGGTAACCACATACCATTTTTAACTAGTAGCTAGCCCTACAAGGATGAGAGGACTCTCTCAATTAGATCATAGTCAAGGATTGTTGTGATATTAAGGATATTAGGCTATATATGATAGGCTCAGGTAGGTTTTGGGTATTTTAGGGCTTTGGTGCTGGATCAGGGATGAAACCAAGTAGCTAGGTCTAGGTATCAAAAGGGTTTACAACTGCTAAGATATAAAGGAGCAAGGTAGAAGTGGATCTATGATGGATTTAGTGTTTTCTGAAAGAGTAGAGGGATTCAATGAGCATGTTCAATCATGAATTCATTAAACTGGAAGCATGAAACACACAATGACATTTCCATATAAACAAATCTAAATCAATATAATTCTACCTATGAACTGTAAGGAAAGCCACTGAAGATACAAGATATGAAAGAGGAGCTATATATAATTCAATAGAGACTATAACATAGAAAATACATGATCATAAACTCACTGCACATGAATTCTTACATAATAGCTGCAACTGCATCCTTTGATTTATGAATATGAAAGTGAAAGTACAAGCTACAAGATTACAATCCTCTAATTTCCAACCAATCAAATGACTCTGAAGATGACAGATATAGAACAAAAAAACATCTCTCATATCTCAGGGTTCGAATCCATCAGTTGTGGAGATGATTACATGATATGATAAAAAAAACCCTAATGTCTAGTGGAGGTCAACCAATTCACCTCATCATAGGAAACTAGATACATTTGACCAAAATTGCATTAACGAGCATGTATCTACCCTATTTCACTATTTACCAGCTCAATTACACCTCATGAAATCAAAAAATTATCATCATTCATCAATTACATAGGTAAAACATCAAACTAGGTCAAACTTCCTGTGAAAAATTCCTTCTGGAGAAAACACAATGAATTATGGAGAAAGTGTAGCGAGCCTAGAGAAAGCATAGCGATTTGGGAAAAAGAAAATTTGAAGGCCTCCCAGGTGTCCAAATACTGATCTGAAAGTTGCTATGGAAAAATCTGGATGTCTGATACATGATAGGATCTTCAAGCACTAAAAAAGGTGGCTCCTATCCCTCCAAATATTCATTCTCCCAAGAGTACTCATAAAGCGCAGCATGGCCTCCAAAAACATGGAAGAAAGATCATTTATTGCATGTTTTTGGGCATTTTGAACCTCCAAAAGTGGCTGACATGGCTCCACCGTTGACTAGGATTGATGTATTCATGAAGAGGAATCCAAAAATTCTGGGTTTTCATCCAATGGACCCCCTAAAAAAATCGTTATGTGGCCCATGCTGCGCTTTTTCCAGTATGACTTGTTTTCAAAATTGCTAGTTTTGACCAAAAAAATCAGAATTTTTCTGTAAAAATAGGGCTCAAAGGTAGGTCAATATGTCTCTAACCATAAGTTTGTTTGAAAAACTGAGAGATGTTTTTGTTCTTTGGCATGTTGTGAATGAAAATTTCTTCCATTTTTCAAAAATACTTTCCCATTTGTTTAGAATCAAATTTTAAAGTTGATCACTAAAAACCAGAGAAAGACCATAATGACTTTTGGACACCTTCTCGAGGTCCAAATCAAGATATAAAGGAACCGTTGGAAAGAGTGGGATTTATTCTACACAACGAAGTCATAAATCACTGTAAACACCTTCTCCAGACCCCTGAAAAACTGTCTTTAAGGCAAGATGTCAAGAAGTGCAGAAAACCTCCTCTGGAAATTGTATTTTTGGATTTTCTCCCAAATCATAATACTCGTGTATAAACGGAAGGAGGTTTTTGTTTCTTGGTATATTATGGAAAAAAACCTCTTTCACTTTTAGCAAAGTCATCTCTATTTGGTCAAAAACATATTTTGAATAAAAATTGTTCATGTGTGCATTGTATATCCTAGGCAGCCCATAACTTGGAAAGGTGAAGCTATGATTTCTTTGAATTTGACACTACTTGGAAAGTGGAGAGGACATCATCGCATGTGTGTTGAGTCGTTCATATCTTGAAATTTGGCCTCCCTTGTTGTAAGGCCTCTTATCTCCCTCCATATGTACTTTGCAAGGGGAAAACTGTTGAGATTCAACAAGATGATGAGCTTAGTGAAAAGAGCCGCCTTCACTAAGTGGGCCCGCAGGCTATTTTTGGTGCAAAGTATATTTTTAGACTTTTTGATCATATTACATGAGTTGCAGAATGCTATTTGTGGATGGTTGGTCAAGTTGGAAAAATATATGGACTTCTATTTTTAGACATATTGGGCTGAGTCTATTTTTAGACTGCCAGTCTAAAAATAGATATGTCGAATATTATTAGCTCTTAATAATATTTGGAATCTAAACATTATCTTATTCTCTTGGAGCACTTCAGTTAAGTGCACAGATGTGGCACAATAGCTGATAGAAGGAATTACGGTATTCGTGAGGGTTTACTGGAGCTAATGCATGAGGACTTCAGTTAGAACTTATGTGACAAAGTTTGGTGGATTTCGAGAAGTAGTTGGTGGAGTTATATTTAGTTTAACTCAGTTAGACTCAGTTGAGCTAGTTGTATCTAGTCTAACTGATTGATACACTAGTGAGAGTGGTGTGAATTAATTAGTTAATTAATTCACTAAATAATAAATCATTAATAAATTGAAGAATACATCAGTTAACTACAGTGCATGGCAGTTTCGGTGGAGACCAGTGGAGAGATAGGTGAAAGAGCAAGTGTGACTATCAGTTGTGACTATAGTG
>JAXQQM020078971.1:0-16035 GCA_034641835.2 Pinus albicaulis | reverse complement strand
CCTTTCAACACTGTTACCAATGAAATCGGTAACCGCACTGTTACCTACTTTTTTTTGGTAGCATAAAAAGCACCCGATTTTGAAAAGTGGTGATGCAGAATCACCTTTTTTTTTTTTTAGCACATTTTTGACACTCTAATATTTTTATTTATGAAGTATGAATATTTGTTTTAAAATGTTAGTGATTTTCATGCTAATTTTGAAACGTATTGATGCAGCATCAACTTTTTTTTTTAGAGCGGTGATTTTCATGCTAATTTTGAAACGTATTGAAGTAGCATCAACCCTTTTTTTTTTAGAGTGGTGATTTTCATGTTGGTAATAAAACACAAAACTTAGATAAAAAATATATATATAAAAACAATAAAAATGTAAAAAAAAACAAAATTAACTCGTAAAAAAATAAAAATTAAACAAAAATAAATTAAAAAAACAAAAAAAAACAAAAATATTCGAAAATTATATCAAAAGAAATGACAAAATTTGAAAAAAAAACACATAATTTAAAGAAAAAGAAAATTAACAAAAAAAAAAAAAAAAAAATCAAAAACCTTTTTTTCTAAGTTATTAAAAAAAACCATATAATTAAAAAAAAAAAAATTTAAAATAGAAAATTTAAAAATAATTTAAATTACAAAATTAAAATTTAGAGAAAAAAAATAAAATACAAAAAAGAAAAAAATTAAATTTAAAAATTTAAATTAAAATAATAATAATAAGAAGAAAACAAAAATACAAAGATTAAAATTAACAAAAAAAAAACAAATTTAAAAAAAAAACAAAATTAAAATTGAAAAAGAAAATTATAATAAAAAAAACTATCATTAAAAAACAAAAAAATGAAAAAAATCACGCGCAAATAATTAAAAAACAAATATCCATAAATTTACTGTTTTTTTTAATGAAACAATTTATAAATTTTAAAAATGAAAAACCAAATAAAGTAAAAGATTAAAAAAAAAATTTAAATTAAATTAAAATTTAATAAATTTAATGAATAAATTTCAAATTTTAAAAAATAATTAATCTAAAATATTAAATTTCAAAACAAAATAAAAAAAAAACAAAAAAAAACAAAAAAAATTAAAACAAATTAAATTTAAAATAAAAAATTTGAATTAAAAAAAAAAAATTTAAATTTTTTGAATTTAAAAAAAAAAATCAAATTAAAAAAAATATTAAAAATAAAAAAAAATAAAAAATAAAAAGAATTTTTTGATCATGGTGGCGCTGCTACTAGGCCTCCCACGGCAGGAGGCCGATTCTAGGAATCGCTCTCCTGCTGTGAGAGGCCGATTTCGGAAATCACCCTCTCGCCGCGAGAGGCCGATTCCGGGAATCATTCTCACATGGCAAAAGGCCGATTCCAGGAATCGTCCTGAGGTCGATTCCAGGAATCGCCCTCCCGCCGCGGGAGGCCGATTCCGGGAATCGCCCTCCTGTCGCGGGAGGCCGATTCCGGGAATCGTCCTCCTACGTCGCGGGAGGGCGATTCTCAGAATTGGCCTCAAGGCGATTCCTGGAATCACCCTCTCGCCATGGGAGGGCGATTCTCGAAATCGACCTTAGGGCGATTCCCGGAATCGGCTTCCCGCCACAGGAGGGCAATTCTCGGAATCGGCTTCCCGCCACAGGAGGGCAATTCTCGGAATCGGCCTCCCGCCTAGCGGGAAGCCTCCACCGTCACCTAGGCAGGAGGCCGATTGGCGGTGCCACAAGGATAAAAAAATTCTTTTTTTTTTATTTCTTTTATTTTTAATATTTTTTTTTTAATTTGATCTTTTTAATTTTTTTTTTTAATTGAAAAAATTTAAAATTACCTTTTTTAAATTTAATTTTTATATTTGAAATTTAATTTGTTTTAATTTTTTTGTTTTTTTATTTTTATTTTTTAATTTTATTCATTTCTTTTGTTTTAATTTTTTTTTTCTAATTTTTGTTAATAATTTTTATTAAATTTTGAATTTTTTTATTTATTTAATTGATATATATATATATATATATATATATATATATATATATATATATATATATATATATATATATTTATTTATTTATTTTTTTATTATTAAATTTTATGTTTAGTTTTTTCATTTAATTTTTTAAAATTTAGTAAATTTTGTGTTTTTTTTTTTAAATTTATTTGAATTTAATATATTTTTTAAATTTTTTATATTTTTATTATTATTTTTTTAATTAGATAAAAATTTTATATTTTTTTTATTTCAATTAAAATTGTGTATTTAAAATCAGATTTTTTTTTTAATTAAACTTAATATTTCCAAATTAATTTGTTTTTTATTTTATTTTTTATTTAATATATTTTTTTTAAATTTAATTTGTTATTTTAATATTAACATTTTTTTAAATTTAATAAAATCAAATATATATATTTTTAATTTAAGTTCATATATATATATATATATATATATATATATATATATATATATATATATATATATATATATATATATAATTTTTTATAATTTAAATTTAATATATTTTTTAAATTCTATTTTTTTTTAATATATATATATATATTTTTTAATTTAATATTTTTATTGTATTTTTTTTCATTTTTTATTTTTAATTAGTTTTTCATTTTTTTACTTTTAATTTCAATAATGTTCTTTTTTTTCTTAATTTTTAAATTTATTAAAATTTAACATATTTCTTTAAATTTAATTTATTTATTTATTAAATTTAATAAACATTTTCTTTTTCTTTTTTAAATTTAATTTCTATATTTTATTTTCTATATTTTCTTTCTTTTTTTAACTTGTTTTTCTTTTTAATTTAATATTTTTATTTTGTTTTTGTTTTTATTTTTTTTATTTCTATATATTTTGAAATTTTAATCTTTAATTTTTTTTATTTTTTATTTTTTAATTCTTAAATTTTAGGCTTTTTTTAATGTTTGAATTAAAAATTTTATTTTTATTTTATTTTTATTTTCTTATTCTTATATATTTTTAAATTTTAAGCTTTAAAATGTTTTTATTTTTTAAATTTTATTTTTTTCTTAAATTTTAGGTTTTTTTAATGTTTGAATTTTAAAAATTAAAAATTGTTATTTCTATTTTTAAAAATGTCAAAAATATGACAATTTTTTTTTTTTTTTTTGTTATTCCAGCATCAACTGGTTTTGTTTTGAGGGTGTTGTTTCAATCCTTTTTTCAAGAAACAATTTTGTTTTTAGCATAATTTTATAAAATGTTGAAATTTGACCTTAAAAAAAAACCAAGTGTGTTCTGGAATACACTTCTTTTGTTTTTGGGGTGTTTTTTCATGTTTATTGAGTCTTTTTGGGCTAGAGTTCCCGTTTTGAGGTCAGGTTACCTATTTCATCGATAACATTGTTTTCCTCACTCGGTGCTTTCTCTGTGGTTAGAGGTGGTGGAGTCAAAACAATGGCTTGAGGTTTGATAGGCATCATGTCCACATATTCATTTAGCGGCTCCAGTCCCACTTCCATGACTGTGATCTCGATCAACTATTCAAGATTTGAGAAAAATCTTGTTCCCGCATCTTTTCTCTCACTCCTTTGGTTGTCGCCTAATCTTGTACTTGTTCTTCAACATGTATATGTGTCATCTATGTTGTTTTGTCACCTTACCTTTTTTTCCTCTTCCTTATTTTGTCTCTCCTCTTTTTCTCTTTCTTATAATCTCTCGTTGTTCCTTCAACTCGTGTTTTGCTCTTTCTCTGCTCTTTGTATTTCTTCTTCTAAGGATTTCTTCTCTCTCTCCTCTACTTTATTCTTTGGTGCCTTTGTTCCCTCTGGCTTCAATCTCCAAAGCTACCTTTTTGGTAAGAGGAACTTCTTTAATTTTCCATCTTTTTTTCCTCTCTCAGTATGGTTTGCGACCTTCCTCTTTCCTTTTCGATGCACAAGACCACTTCCTATTGTTGTTGTTATTTCTTCTAGAACTACTACCACTTGTGGGACAACTTGAGAAGTCCCAACCATAGTAATCATCTCTAGAGGTAGGGAGGAGTTATAACGAGCTATTCCATGGTTCCTCCTCCAACCACCGATATATCGTCCGACCTAGTTGAAGTACACTACTCACACAATGTTCTTTACAAATTACCCTCGGATCTTACAAAGTTGTAACTCTTTGTGCCGAACTCTAATTTGACCATGCATTTTCTTTTTGGTATACATGACCTTGATATTTTTTTAATCTCGTATAATCTAACTTACGTAACGAACAGCTTGGTCATGAGGCCTTCTTCAACGTATGCAATGTAACCGACAATATTGTGGATAGGTGATAATATATCTCTCACATGCCCAAATTGTCGCTGGCATATCGCGGTAGAATATGTGGTGGATTTTCTCTATCAAACACTCGATCAATGTGCCATCCGCTAAGGTGAACCAATCATCAATAGTTTAATGAAATGAAATTATCGTAGTTTATTCATGATTCCATGATGATTTCAATCCAAGATTAGCTTGCAATATATGTATGGTTGTGTGTCTCGATTTCCATTTCCAGCTCATGCCAGGGAGCTATTTTTTGTGCACATAATGCATCCAATAGATATGCATAAATTTGGAAGTTTGATTTCTCACCCTTGGGTGGATTGCGAGTTTTTGTTACATGAAATCTCAGCTCGATGAGCCAATATGTATAACCAGCTGAACAACTTCCGCCATTCACTACCCAGCTTCCACAAGATATCCCACTCCTTAGGAAAGGTCTCTATGTCTAATTGGCCATAGATCCTACAAGCTAGTATGACCAAAAGTCGATAAGATTTCCTAAGTTCTTTAGTATTACACATTTGGGTGGCTATCTATCTAAACTTAGTAGGCTCCTTCACCATCTCTTGATGATATCTCTCTTGTTTATATATATGTGAGTGGCATAGAATAGTGAGTCCATGTTCTTCACTAGCTTAGGAAGGTGGTAAATCTGTTTGAAGTCCGATGCTAGGAATGTAAGAAGCTCTCACGACTAGTATTGTTCGTCATGGTTTTCACATAAATGTTCAAAACAACCCAACTTATCACATCTACACATGGGAAAGATTGGATACATGTATGCAATCTTGTAAAGCCCTATTTTTGTAATGTTGATATACACTCGTTGGTCCTCTAAGTCTTCCTCGAAATTCATTTTTTGAATTCATCATGATCTACTTCCATGTCATTTTAGATCCTTTCTTTATGAACGATTGAGTGTCCTAGTAAACCGACACATTAACCAAGACTTTCTCAACTACTTCCCCAATAATTATTTCAATGGTTTAATTTGAGGAAGCTCTCTTGAAACCATTGTGAATGTTATCGATAGCAGAGTTTCTCAACAACCGTTGTACATGTGGGACGAGAAATACAATCGATGGAAAAACAAGTGTCAGCTATAAGAAAAAAAAACTTGAAGGACATGTTCATGCAAAGACACCAGGGAAACTAAAAGGAAGGATTGTGCAATTTTGGGTGGAAATAGGGTATGGTTGGATGGGGAAACTACACACTCGCGCAATCCCAATAGTCGTTGATGAAGTGCGTGGCTTGAAACCGCATAATGCATATTTCATCCCGGGGAAGTGAGCTCCGGAGAGATCGCGCATTGTGAAGTATCAATGGCCAAGGTTGTTGGACGAGGGCCTCGAAATTTCCCAATTTGGTGTGAGGGGGCATCTAGTACTATGCATTGTACGGTTCCTTAAGCCAATCTTAAAGCTTGAGCTTCCATATTTCACAATTCCTAGGCCGGGAAAGCAAGTTTTGGCCAAGGGAAAGGCAAGTCTTTCCAAGGGAAGTATGGAAAGTGAGCGAGATATGAGAGATGGTGAAGGAATGAGTGCATATGTTACTAAGTTTTTATACAAAAAAATTAAATCAAGTGAAAAATCTAAACAAATTATAAATAAACAATATTGGTGAGGAGAATCGTCATAACGACGATCATTGGTGCAAAATGAAAAAAATCGATGTGAAACTTGGGAAAGGCAAACCAAAATTTAAAAAAAGTCTTCTATAGGGTAAATCATGTTAAAACGTGATCATACATGCAAATAAACACAAAAATAAACACTCATGCAATCCAAACGGAAAAAAGGGACAGAAAATGCAACTAAAAGCAATAAATGCTCACCCGTAAAAAAGCGATAATGGTTGCACCAAAGGTTCCTTGATCTCCTTTGGAATGGTAAAGCTCCAATATAGAATGTGAAAATGAGATCTAGGGGCTTGATTAAATATATTTGAAAAATTATGGTTTATCACGTGTATGCCATTGATTAAGGGAAGAGCGACACTTTGCGGTAGTTTCCAAAAATAGCAAGTGTGCTTCCCTGATGCTAAAAAATAGATCCATATATTTTAGGGATTTTTTTGTCACTTATTTTTTCTTTTCTAATTATTCTAGGAAAACTTAAAATGCACCTCACATGGAAGTATTCACGAGCTCTTGGGATCCGACAAATCCCAACTCAATTCACTACGTAGTTTCAGAGCTTAGTGAGTGATTGTGCGCTTTTTGAACTTTATGTTGGGCTACCCGTCATGATCTGAAAAAATTATTGAGCTCAAGGCCAAGATTTCACTCATTACTATGCAATTATGGTTGATAAGGACAAGAATGGCTTGAATAATTTCACGCTTCTCGGAGGAAAGCCCATAACTCGTTGTGCGATACTTAGGTAAGAGGTCAACTTGTGACATAGAAGAATTTTCTAAATGGAAAAGAAAAATGAACACAAGAAAAACTAAAGATAAGCATCAATCAAAGCACAAATAATTGATAGCAGTTGAAAGTTATGTTCCCATGAAGGGAAGTTAGGCTCTAAATCTAAGCAATGGAAAAAATTTTTGGAGGGTGGTTGTAGTCGCTACAACAAGTCCTTGGATTGTGCATTTATTACAAGCAATTAAATAAGGTGACCATAAATAATAAGTACCCATTTCCAAGGATTGATGATCTCTCGTGATCAACTCGAGGGAAGAAACAATGTTCCCTAAAAATTGACTTGATGTCAAGATATCATGATGTAAGGATCAAGGAGCAGGGACATTTTTTGGGTAATTTAATTGGTGGTTAAATTAATTCATTTATTTTAAACCAAGGTTCATGTACTTGTGTAGTGCATTTTCAAAAGATATGTTAGGAGTTATATTTTTTTATTTTAAAAGATGAAATTGAAATAAAATTTCTATTGAATCAAGTGTAACTAGATTAACTCATATCATTACTATGCACATGTTATTTCCATCCAAATCTCTCTTTTTGAAATAAACATAGTAATAAAGGTGAAATAAATTGATAGATCTATACTATAAAAACTAAATTAAAACTTATTCTACCTAACAATAATTAAAATTCTCTATTCAAATGAATTGAAAAGATTATTCTAATGAAAAGAATTGATTTTTTCTTTTTACTTGCACCAAATTTAAATGTTATTCTAATTACTAGAAATCAAACTCTCTAGTATATTCAACAAAAAGAAATATTTAATCTAAGTGCTTCATAATTATATCAAGAAACCGAACTTGGAAAGGGATGATCCAAAATACAACTCCGAGGAACTACTAGTGTGCGTAGTTGTGACTAGAATCAATCCGGCCATTAACTCATAACTGAAAACAAAACAAGTAAAATAAGAAAATTGAGAAATGAAAATATTTTTGGTCTTTTTAACATATGTGATCACCCGACCCAGTGTCATCTAGTTGATATGTGAAATCAAGAAAATAGAGTAATGGAAAGGAGACTATTCGTAATGGAAAAGAGACCACTCATGAAATAAATAAAAAAACTAAAATAACCAACAACTATTAAAATAACTTATAACTCTTATGGGGGCCCTCCTATTCAAATCGTAAGCATGAAAGGACTTCAATTAATTAGTTATTCACCCACACATTTAATCACCAAAGGAACAAATTAATTGTATTAAAATCGAAGTCTTTAATATAAAAAATCATTACAAAACTTAAATATGTCCATTTCCCTCACTCCAAGGCTTTTTATAATAATATGTTGAATAGTAGTTTCAAGAGTTATGAGCCGAGAGGCTAGTTTATACTTGAAAAACTAAGACAATAAATCAAATTAGGAATCATTCTTGTCATGATTTTTCTATGAGAAGATAAAATCATGAGAATATTGTAACACCCTCCTCCCCACGTTTACACAAGATTACCGGTTTACCAGGGTAAAGATGTGACGATAAGCAATTATGATGAGTTCTATCTCACTTTGATGAGATAGACAATCAAACCGAACATTCACATATCCTATGAGTAAGCTCCAGGAGCCAACCAAACTTTCCATGTGCTTAAATCCCGAAGAAAAATTTATTTTACTAGCCAAACACCCCAATTGCTCCCATGACAAGGAAATAGTCCTGACTGAACCCTCCCAGCCGCTCCCACAAAGCAAAGGCCATCCCAACGACTATGGAGATTTTCGTAGTGCTATGCTAGTGACCCCGGATCTTGTGACACTTTTTTTAGGGTCGGACTTAGGCCACTTCCTAGAACTCTATGAGACTTCTAGAAATGATAAATAACACTAAATAAAAGGTACTAATGCAAACATATGATCAATGAATTTACAAGACCCCTACTAACCATGATAGAAATTTCATCAAACATTTCAAAAAATATGCAATCTAGAAGTATTAACAACAGATGTAGGCATAGGGATCTCATACTTATCCCGAGAATTGATAAGAAGCATTGATGCCTTATCACTTTAGCTCAATTATCATCTACTAGGTCATATATTCAATTTTTCATTCATTTAAAAATCAATACACAATGACAAACCCATACATCATAAATATCATAAAAAAATACTCATACGACGCATATAAATGACAAAAATAAAAGAGATATAACAACCATATAAAACCACATAATAGAAAATACATTTACCCATCAAATAAAAAGGGGATATAAGCTCTTATTATCGTGTGTAAAGTTCAACTAGATCCTGGGACATCCATGTACCAATCTGACCATAGACTAGGCCCGAACCAAATCTCTCTTTTCAAAGCTGACTCAACCACGTGTCATATTCCAAGCATGAATGTGGAATATCATGAAACACATCAAGAAGAACTAAACCAGGGCTTCAGGAGGCAAACTACCTCAACCCTCAACCAATGATTCCACCTCATAGTCGAACATCACTAACCATCACCAGACGGTCTCTACCAGATTCTTCCAGTATCTAGAGCATTTTTTTCTAACCAAGGCTTTGGGACTAGTAACTCAACCCACAACTATTGTCTGCCTCTAGAAAATTTCTTAACCAAGGCTCCAGGACTAGTAACTCAACCCACCAAGGGCTCTAGAGAATTTTTCCAACCAAGGCTCTAGAACTAGTAAACCCGAACCCAAGTTATTACAGGTCTCAAAAGCGTGTTTTCCAAACAAGGATCCAGGAACTAATAACTTAACTCACAACCAAAGGAACATGAGAACCAACCAGAAACAAAAAGGAAAGAAACCCCACAAAACCATGCCTATGAAGGAAATGGCAAGGCTAAGAAAAACCACAATCAATCCGGGTAATCCTTCATACCAATGACAAATCATGACCAAGAAACCGCATGCATGTTCCATGCATGCCAAAACTAGCAAGGAAATCATACATGCAACTTGGTAATCGCAAACAAATCTTGTTGTAGCTATTGATATTGACGCCCTCTTTGTGCTTTCATGCTTCTTCTTTCCTTCTTGCTCCAAATCCCAAGTATGCCACACACCTCCAAGATTTCTCCAAGAAAACTCTATGTGCAAGAGTATGAGAGAGAGGGAGAGAATATAGTGAGAGCCATACATGAAATAAAAAATTCTCAACTCACAAAATATTTCCAACTAATCCTCAAAACCCTTTTTATCAATGAGGCCTCTATTTTCTTCATTTTCCATTATTTTCCTTCAATTTCTTCCTCACATGCTACCTGTGATCTTTCACCTTTATTTTTTTGTGTAACCAACTCCAAAAATAGAAGAAAAGAGATATCAATGCCTTAGAAATAAGCCACTTCGAAGGGGAAACCTCTAATACATTACATAAATGAACAATTCTTGGATGATACAATTTACAAAACCTCCTTTCTATATATAGGAGTCCAGTGGCCATAATGTAATCCTAGTGTGCCATAATGTAATCCTAGCCGAACTAACAATAATAATTTAAGGGCACAATAATAACAAAATGGGGGTTACAAGGGTACAATAATAACAATAAGGGGGTTACACTAACAACAATAAGGGACTATACTAGTAATATAGGGACCTAACATGCCCCTCTCCTTCAAAAAAGTGTTGTCCTCAACGCTTGAGTAGCTCTGGGTGCTTTTGTATAAAATTCTCATCCTCCCATGTAGAATATTCAGTGGGTAAGTTCTTCCACTTGATGAGATACTCTGAAATTGATCGATTCCATAGCTGTTGAGTTCTTGTTTCCATGACCGCTTCAGGTTCCAATATGATTTTTCCTTCCTTATCAAGTTCTGGCAATATTGTTTGAACTGGAAGATTTTCACCTATAACCTTCTTTAAGCATGAAACATGGAAAACTGGATGTACTCGCGAAGAAGCAGGAAGCTCCAATTTGTATGCCATAGTACCAATCTTTTGCAACACCTTGTAAGGACCATAGTACTTTGGCGATAATTTACTATCCTTCTTAGCTTTCTTGAGGGACATTTGTTTATATGGTTGTAGCCGTATAAATACCCAATCTCCTACATCAAAACTTCTCTCGCTGCGATGTTGATCTGCCTGTTGTTTCATTCGATTTTGTGCCAAATTCAGGTTATCCTTTAAGAGTTGGAGAACTTCTTGCTGATGCTCGATGTGATCTTCCACTGCTTGAACCTTCAAATTTTCCCTTAAAGATGATTTGATGGATGGTGGATGATATCCATAAAGTGCCATAAATGGGGTCATTTTTGCTGCAGTATGGAAGGAAGTGTTATACCACCATTCAGCGAGAGGTAACCACTTGACCCATTGTGTTTGTTTATCAAATACAAAACAACGAAGATATCCTTCCAAGCATTTATTTACTATCTCAGTTTGACCATCAAATTGAGGATGATAAGATGAGATATGAGCTAATTGAGTACCCAAACAAGAAAATGACTCCGTCCAAAAATTTCCAGTAAAAATGGGATCTCTGTCGCTCACAATAACCCTTGGGCTTCCATGTATCTTTTGAATTCTGTCCATAAATGTAGTAGCAACTGCACTTTCTTTAAATGGATGAGATAATGCACAAAAGTGTGCATACTTGGTAAGTCTATCAACTACCACCATGATGACACTCTTTCCTTTGGACTTAGGTAAACCTGTGATAAAATCCATTGAAATCTCCTCCCAATGTTGACTTGGAATGGATAAAGGTTGTAGAAGTCCCGGGGTCTTAATTGTTTCAACTTTATTCTGCTGGCAAACTAAACATTCCGCCACAAACTTTTGAATATCAGATTTAAGGCCATCGCAAAAAAATTCTTTCTTCACCCTATGGTAAGTTTTTAAAAATTCTGAGTGTCCCCCTAAAGGAGAAGTGTGCAATTCCAGAAGAATATTTTGTTTTAGTTGGGAATTATTACAAAGATATAAGCGATCTTTGTACCATAAGGAATCATTTTTCCAACTAAATGTATCAGATGTACTAGGATCTTGCTGCAACTTTTGAATGAGTGTCCATACATCTTTGTCATTCTTCCATTCATTTCTTGCTTTGGTTATCCAATCTGGTTGGATAATAGCAATGGCACAAAGCAATGCTTCCACCTCTTCATTCTTTCTTGAGAGTGCATCTGCAACAACATTAAGATTTCCTTTTTTGTAGATTATTTCAAATTCATAACCCAAAATCTTTGTGACCCATTTTGGCTTCTCTTCTGAAGATTGTCTTTGTTTCAAAAAGTGTTTAAGACTATCATGATCAGTTTTTACCTTGAAGTGTCTTCCCATTAGGTAAGTTCTCCATTTCTTTAGTGCATGCAGTATTGCTAACATTTCCTTCTCACAAATAGGTTTCTGTAAATACTGTCCTTTGATTGGAGGACTTTCAAAAGCAATGGGTCTTCCTTCCTGCATTAAAACAACACCAATTCCATTTCCTAAGGCATCACATTCCACAATAAAGGTTTTTGTGAAGTCTGGCGTAGCTAAGACTGGTGCTAGGCACATTTCCTCTTTAAGATGTTCAAAGGCCTTAGTTGCTTCAGGAGTCCATGAAAATGAATATTTCTTCAATAATGTTATTAGAGGTGCTACTATTCTCCCATAATTCTTAACAAACTTGCGATAATACCCTGTTAACCTGAGAAATCCTCACAACTTCTTTATGGTTGTGGGTACTTTCCATTCCTTAATGGATTTAATTTTGTTAGGGTCTACTTTAACACCGTCATGAGATACAATATGACCCAGATATTCCACCTCTTGTACTCCAAAGAAACATTTGGATGTTTTTGCATATAATTGTTTCTCTTGCAATAGTTTGAGCGCCCTGTCAACATGTTGAACATGATCCTTCCAAGAACTGCTATAGATTAGTATATCATCAAAAAATACCAGCACAAATTTTCTAAGGAAGGGTTTGAAAATGGAATTCATCAACCCTTGAAATTTAGAAGGTGAATTGGTAAGGCCAGAAGGCATGACCAAAAATTCATAATGACCCTCATGAGTTCGAAATGTTGTTTTTGGAATATCTTCAGTCTTCATTCTAATTTGATGATATCTTGAACGGAGATCCAACTTGGTAAAATAAATTGCTCCATGTAATTCATCCAGTAGTTCATCAATCACAGGAATGGGAAATTTATCTTTAATGGTGAGCTTATTGAGCTCCCTATAATCCGGACACATTCGCCATGATCCATCCTTCTTGTGTACCAATACTACGGGAGCAGAGAAAGAACTTTGACTAGGTTGAATTATACCCGCCTCTAACATTTCTGCAATCATACGTTCAATTTCGCTCTTTTGGACGTAAGGATATCTATAAGGCCTGATGTTTGGAGGAGCACTTCCTGGAATCAAATGAATAGCATGATCATGATCACGAATAGGTGGGAGTCCTTTCGGAGTTTCAAACACCTTGGAATGATTGTCCAAGACTTGTTGGAGATATGCAGAAATAGATGATTTTGATGTCGGAACTTCTAGTGAGCATAATTGTGCAATTACGCCTCGTTGTTCTTTCTTTAGAAGCTTTGTCATGACATTAGAGCTTATTATCCTTCCCGGCTTCCCTTCAATACCCCGTAATTCGACTTCCTTTCCTTCTGAAAAAAATTTCAAGAAAAGTTCTAGAAAATTAAAAGCTACCGTCCCCAAAGATTGTAACCATTGTACTCCTAGTACAACATCAGCACCTCCCATAGGAATGGAAAGCATTGGACTATTCAATACATATTCCCCCATGGTTAGCTTAATATTATGGAATTTTCCAGAGCAATTTATAGTTCCTCCATTTGCAACCATCACTTGACATTCTGGTGCTGGGTATAGGAAACAATTCAATTCCTTGGCTACCTTACAATGAATAAAATTATGGGTACTACCTGAATCGATCAACACTATTACCTTTTTCTTCTTGATATGTCCTTCTATCTTGAGAGTTTGAGGAGTGGTAATTCCTGCCAATGCATTACACGATATGGTCGGACTCATTTCTTCCTCTTCTAGGGTTGGTTCCTGGTGTATATCCTCTTCTTGTTAATTTTATTCTTCCTCTTCACAATCTATGTAAAATAATTTCTTCTCAGCACACTTATGACCTTTAGTGTATTTTCTATCACAACTGTAGCAAAGCCCTTTTGCTCTTTTTTCTTTCAATTGTTGTGGTGTCAACCTTGTAGGTTGTGGAAATCTAGGCGTAGCAACACTTCCTTCTTTATAGAATTGAGTGGTAGGCTTCCTTGTCGCCATAATTTTACATTCAACTTTTCTTGCCAACCTGAATGCCTTCTCCAATGAATCAAGTTCCAAAATGTGAACTTCATGTTGGATGTTATCCTTTAAAGTGCCTATGAAGAGATCAATCCTGTGTTCCTCTGGAATATCAGTTACCCTTATATTCAATTTTGGAAGTCCTCAATGTGCTGCCCCACTAAACCCTTTTGTTTGAGATTTATCAATTGGCTAAAGAAGGTGTTGCTCTTTGTATCCTCATAATGTGCTATCATTTCCTCCGTAAAAATTGACCAAGTGACAATTTTTTTATGGGAGCAAAGCCATCGATACCATACAAATGTATTTTGTTCTAAATGTAAAGTTGCAATGCCTACCTTTTGTGTGTTTTGCACGTTATGGAGATCAAAATATTGCTCCATCTGTAGTATCCATGTTACAGGATCCTTTCCATCAAACTTCCTCATATCCATTTTTTGGAATATGGTGGTTCTTCTCGCTAGCATTAGAGTTTATGAAATCACGATTAACATTTATTTTGTTCTCATCACAAGTTTATTCTACTATCTTTTCACCATTAGGAAACATTTCTTGTATCAACTTTGTCAAACCTTCCATGTCTGCTTTTAGATCATTCTTCATGTTTTCCATTTTAGCTTCCATGTCATCCATCTTAGATTCCATGCCAGCTTCCATGCCATCTATCTTAGATTCCACACCTTTCTTCAAACCATCCATATTATTCTTCACACCATCCATCTTTGCTTCCATGCCTTTCTTCAAAACTTCCATTTCATTTTTTGCTGCTCTTTGTGAGAGCGAAATTTGGTGCACTTGCTCTTGTAATTTTAATAGATCATGTTGCAATTCTTCATCTTCATGAGTCATAGTAGAGCCTTCTGAAGGCTTAATGGGTGTTGAATTATTTTTACGGGGCATTTTTTAGAACCCAATACTGATATATATTCTACAATATGCCCTTGGAATCAATTCAATTTGATTTTTCAAACAAGACTTATGCAATTCAAAAAAAAAAATACACACCTTTTTCTTGCTTTTGAGGAGCTCGAAATTTAAATTGGATTATCTATATGATTGTAGCTCTTCAATATTTGAAATTAAGCATTGAAGTAGCCCTCTAAATTCTCTTTTGAATGCCACAGGTCTGACCTGATTTGAATTCTCCAAGACAAAGTTATGTCCAATCTCCCACAATGACCTAATTATGGATTGGTTCAGTAGAGAAAACTTGTACGACTTGCCACATGTCATTGTTTCATCCTTCACCTCTGAAATTGATAACCAAGAAACTAAATTCCATGTGCTTGTGACCAATTTTTACGGCACTCCAATCTGATTCTCAGAGAGAAATTTATTGAACTTTTCCCATGATCACCTCTTTGAGATGAAATTCGGGAGACTGAAAAAGCACTGCCTTCCACAGATCATATCTCAAAAAATATTGTGAACCAAGCTCTGAATTTTTTTGACAATTTTCCTTAGGATTTCAGCTTCACACCCTAAATTTTTTATATTTTGAACCTTCGTAGAAAAAAAATTATAGCACAAATTCCACAATGACCTGTTTAGGAGCCTGAAAAAAGACCTAACTGCCACAGATCATATCTCCAAAAATATTGTGAACCAAGCTCTTAAATTTTTAGAAGATCTTCCTCAGGATTTCGGCTTTGCACCCTAAAAATTTCAGCTTCTGAAAATTTGTAGAAAAAAATTTATAGAAAAAATTCCACGATGACCTGTTTGGAGCAGCGAAACCCTTGAATCCAAAGCTCTGATACCAAATGTTGGGTAACCAGCTCCAAAAATAGAAGAAAAGAGATATCAATGCCTTAGAAATAAGCCACATCGAGGGGGAAACCTCCAATACATTACATAAATGAAAAATTATTGGATGATACAATTTACAAAACCTCCTTTCTATATATAGGAGTCCATGTGGCCATAATGTATTACTAGTGGGCCACAATGTAATCCTAGCTAACCTAACAATAATAATTTAAGGGCACAATAATAACAAAATGGGGGTTACAAGGGTACAATAATAACAATAAGGGGGTTACACTAATAAAAATAAGGGACTATACTAGTAATATAGGGACCTAACA
>JAXQQM020092115.1:0-39156 GCA_034641835.2 Pinus albicaulis | reverse complement strand
CATTATATACTTGATGACTTATGCATTGGCCTTGGGAAGCCCTTCCATTCATACTTGGTCACATTTCTCAAAATATAGTATTTTAAAATCCATACGCAACTCTGCCTAGACTTTTCCGCGTATACACGCGGGTCCATACATAGAGAACCTGCGTATGCTATTTAAATATTAAAAAATATAAAATTTCCCTATTTTTGAGGCGGGGTTTATGGTTGTTCCTGTAACTTAACTACTCCAACCCATGGCCTAATTATTCCCCAACTGAAAAAACTAATTTGAGGAGGTATAAATACCCCTCAAGGGAATGGCCTAAGGGAGGAAGATAGAGAATTATAGATATTATACCCTATTATAGCCCTGAACAAGTCTGATATTTCCCCCGTGCCTCCTACACTTCCCAGATTTTCAAGAAACCCTTGTTTCCTTGAGATGTTCACCTTCATCCAATGTGACATCCATTGTGCACTATTCATGGAAGAATTTTAGTGAGGCTAGGGCTGAACGGATCTACAGGACGGTTTTCTCGAGGCCGTGGTAGATTTTAGGTGATCTCTCCACTATTTATTTACTGTATATTTTATCAATAAAATAAATGTCATCTTGTTCCTGTTGTTCACGTGTCATATATCTCTTATACATGATTAATTTCCTTAAATATTTCATTTATTTTTATTTTTATGAGATTATGCATGCTTTTTGCTAACACATAGAACATATATATGTTGTACAACTAGGGTTTTGTGCTTGTTCTCTACTGGTTTGCAAGTTTTGGAGCACAAGGAGTTGTAGGGGGTTTGAACCTCGTGGGATCTACTACAAACGAAGGATAAATAGGTAAGATCTGCAATCCTTATTTTCTAGTTTAAATCATAGAAGTTGGTTAATTGAGTCCTTCTTGTGATGAAATTTTCTTGATCTATGAAGGTTTATCAACCCAAGACCTTAGGGTAACATTACCTATAACAATCATTTAGTATGCAGACATCACATTTACATCAAAGAAGGATGAAATGCTGTGAGACAACCCCAAAGAAGGATGAAATCAACTCTGAAGGACATAGTCAAAGAAGAGTTGTAGAAACTATTGGATGCATGGTTCATATATCCTATATCCGATAGTGAGTGGGTATCCCCTCTTGTTCTAGTCCCAAAGAAGAATGGGAAGTGGAAAATTTGTGTTGACTATCGAGAACTTAACAAGGCCACCAAGAAAGACCATTTCCCTTTTCCTTTTACAGACCAAGTCCTGGATGGCCTGGTGGGGAAGAAGTTATTTTCCTTTTTAGATGGGTTCAGTGGTACATTTAGATTCAAATCAGCCCTGAAGACCAAGATAAGACTAATTTCACCTGCCCTTGGGGTACCTTTGCTTATAGAGTCCTACCCTTTGGGTTGTGCAATTCCCTAGCTACCTTCCGAAGAGCTGTCCTGAGCATATTTTCTTAGTTAGTCCATGACTCTATCAAAATCTACATGGATGATTTCACACCATATGGGGATGACTTCCAGGAATATTTATCCAATTTGGGTAAAGTATTAAGAAGGTTCATTGAGATACATCTCTCCTTGAGCCCAGAAAAGTGTGAATTCCTGAAGAAGGAAAGGGTTGTATTATGACACTCCATATCCCAAGCAGGAATATAGGTAGACTCGAAAAAAATCACTATCATCAAAAGGGTATCTGCTCCTCAAAAGAAGAAAGATGTCAGGAGTTTCTTAGGCTTAACTGGTTACTATAGAAGGTTCATCAAAGATTTTAGCAACATGGCTTCGCCATTATTTGGGTTATTGGACAAGGATTCTAAGTTTATTTGGTCCGGTCCTTGTCAATAGGATTTTGAACTCATTAAGGGAAAGTTGACTACTGCCCCCATCCTTCGAGGTCCAAATTGGACTCTACCTTTCGAAATCCACACTGATGCATCCGACAAAGCTGTAGGGGCAGCATTAGGATAATTAGAGGACAAAATCCCTTATGCCATTTATTTCATCAACAAGAACTTGTCCAAGACCGAGCTGAATTATATTTTTATTGAGAAGGAGATGTTAGCCATTTTCCATGCCTTGAACAAATTTAGGCATTATGTAACTAGATATCAGACCTTTGTTCACACTGACCATGCAACCATCAAGTATTTAATGAAAAAATCAGATGTTATTGCTAGGATAATTAGATGGTTGTTACTTTTGCAGCAATTTGATTTGAATATTGTTGATAAACCTGGAAAGGAGAATGTTGTTGCAGATTTTTTGTCCAGGTTAGCTCTACTATCAGCACTCTCACCATGGTTTTCGGATATAGCCAACTACTTGGTTGCTGGGAGACTCCCTCCTAATCTTTCATTCAAGGAGAGGAGTAAAATCATCAGAAAAAGTGCCCCTTTCACATGGATTGGGGGAAAAATTTTCAAGCTAGGCCATGATCAAATCCTAAGGAGATGTGTGAGGAAGGAAGAATTTTTTGATATCCTCTCTAAATGTCATGACAACCCATGTGGAGGCCACTTTTCTGCAAAGATAACTGCTTACAAAGTTTTGGAGACATGGTACTACTGGCCTACCCTTCAC
The DNA here is from genome assembly GCA_034641835.2 of Pinus albicaulis. Classification (NCBI taxonomy): domain Eukaryota; kingdom Viridiplantae; phylum Streptophyta; class Pinopsida; order Pinales; family Pinaceae; genus Pinus; species Pinus albicaulis. Next base: position 36,588 of record JAXQQM020092115.1, on the reverse strand, counting down.
CAAGATTCCAGAAGATACACTAGCAGGTGTGACCAATGCCAAAGGATGGGGAAACCCACGCAAAGGGATGAGATTCCTTTGCACCCTTAGGTGTCTCTTAAGCCATTCGACAAGTGGGGCATGCACTTTTTTGGGACTATCGATCCACCATCCGGACAAAAGAAGTATATCATAGTCTGCACTGATTACCTGACAAAGTGGACTGAAAAAAAAGCAGTGAAGATAGAAACCAAGGAGAAAGTAGCAGAATTTATGAGGAAGAATGTGTTTTACAAGTTTGGGTACCCCAGAGAAATAGTCACTGATCAGGGAGCACAATTCATCTCTCACCTCATTGAGAATCTTTTGAGGAAGCACAAGATTAAGAATACAAATTCTACTGCCTATCACCCTCAGGCGAATGGCCAAGTAGAAGTAACTAACTGAGTTTTAAAGAGCATCCTCACCAATGTTGTGAGTAGCAGTAGAAAATATTGGGCAGACAGGTTGGTGGAAGTTACTTGTGCCTACAAAACTACTTGGAAGACAACAATAAGGTTCACTCCCTATGAACTAGTCTATGGTAAGAAGGCTCTACTTTTAGTTGAGTTTGAATTCAATACTTTGAGAATGGAAGCTTAATTAAATATAGATGTATCAAATGCCCAAAAAGAGAGGTTTCTACAAATAAATGGATTGGATGAGTTCAGAATGCAAGCACTTCTTCACACAAAGGTAGTTCAACTGCAAAGGAAGGTTTGGCATGACAAGAACATCAAAGAAAACAACTTCCAAGAAGGAGATTGGGCATTGTTGTATGATTCAAGGTTTAAAGATTTCAAATTCAAGCTGATGACAAGATGGTTGGGACCTTACACAGTGGAAATTTGTTTTGATAATGGCGCAGTTCAAATCAAAACCATAGATGAGGAGGGAATCCCCTTGCTTGTCAATGGTCACAGACTTAAAATTTACAAGAAGCCTTTGTCAAGGGTAGAGTTCATAAATTCAATAAGTAGAGAGGTGTATGTGATGGGAAAATCCATAGTTTCCCACACCTCCTGAAAATAAAAATAAAAAATTAAAAAAATTAAAAAATAAAAAGAAGAAGAAGAATAAAGATCCATGGGTGAAAACCTCTCTGAGGCACCCAAGGCAATCTTGTGGGTTAAAAACCTTGATGGAGGCAGGTCACTTTCTTTCTCTCTAAAAAAAAAAGAGATTAAAGATCCATGGGTGAAAACGTCTATGAGGCGCCCAAGGAAAGTTTGTGGGTTGAAAACCTCCATGGAGGCAACCCACTTTCTTACAAAAAAAAAAAACAAAAAATACATTTGCATCTCTGTGTTTTATGTGTTTTCCATTTTGCAGGTTATTAATGGTTTTTGGAAACACAGGGAAGCATTCATCTTATTTTACCTTCTTCTATTTTACTATCCATCCCATCATTCGCTCCATTCATTTTCATAACTTCCTCCATCACCTCCATACACCACATTCCTCCATTCCTGAGCACAATGTAGCAAGGAAAGAAAAACACAGGCTGCTACGAGCATCAGGGAATTCCTATAGCACAACAAATTGTTCATGAACAACAAGAAAAAATAAAGAGAGGAGTTTATAAAGCAGACCCTAGGAAAGACAAGAGTGCCACCCATGGCATTTGGAGCACTCCAGAATCTACAATGGGAAGAAACAACAAGAAAGATCATCAACTCACTTAGAGAGTTTCTCATTCAACAAGTTGCTCACTCAGAAAACAAGAAAATAAGGAAGAACATAACATATAAGAGGCATGTCTCCAAATTCTAGTTCCTGCAAATGCCTTGACAACAACAGGTAAACTCAGGTATAATTTCTCACCCCTCGCTATGCATCCATAATAGCTAGAAATAATTAAATTTGTAGACTTATAGTTTAAGGGGCAGAAAGGTGGCCAACTAGCTTGGCCACCGTCATGAAGTATGACTAGGGAGAACTGCAAAGTTACGCCACCTGGGCATGCAAAAGAAAAAAATTAAATCAAGTGGAGTAGAGGAGAACGAGGGGAGGAGACACGCAGTATCAATCAGCTAACAAGAAGAGGGTCCAACTGTCTACAACAGGGACTAGAGATGTGCCGAGTTACATAAGCGCTCCAAAATTAGTTGCGCAATCTAATAAAAAGAGATCTTGTCTCATTCAAACCAATGAATTAAGAATATTTGAGGGAAAGAGACCAAAGGGAGGCCACATCACAATAGTCCCAAGAGTGGGCTGCGTATTTGAACATCATGTAACAACAGCAATAGAGCAACATCAGCATCAGTCGAGCTAGCTTCCAAAGTATACCGCATATCCGACATAATAGCAAAGGACCAAGGGAAGCTTTTCTCCTAGCCTTAGAGAAGAAAGAGAAGAAGGAGAATAAGAGCTAGAAGAAGAACCATAAGAAGAACAAGAAGAAGAAGAACCAGAAGAGGAACAAGAAGAAGAAGAGGAAGAGAGAGAGGGCCAAGGAGAAACGAAACAAATGGAAATAGAGATATAAGTCATAAATGTAGCATAAAGTGAGAAAGAAGCAGACTCACAGCACAACACCAAATCCCCTCCAAACAAACAGGTAGTTACCACCTTAGATCCTCTAAGCGCAAAGAGAAAAAGGAAGACCTCTATGTATTTCAGAGTTAAAAAGAGTCAGAGGATAAGTAAGAGAGAGAAAACTCATCCCACGAGCCTAAATATCATTGAAGAATCAACAAGGGAGGAGGAAAGAATCGAAGAAACAATTATGAAGGAGCAGCTGCAGAAGGCACAGGCAGAGAATGTAGCACTAAAGAACAAGTGCAGCAAAAAGGGCAACAAGTAGCCACCATGGAAGACTTATGCATAAAATCCATTCATCACAGATTCCCTTCTGACTCATATGCTGTTTACCTGAAGGAAAAATGGCTCCTATTTCAAATCAAAACTCTAGCCTCCCATGGATCCCTAAATTTCCATCATTGTAGGAAATTCATGGATTTCTACAAGAAAGCTAACATGGATGATCAGGAAAATATGGAAGAGTTTTATGTGCATAACCTTGTGCTGAAAAATTTGGATACTTGGGACCCCAATCCTACAATGGGGGATATGCAGTTGATGGCTTTAGTATCGTGAATGATGAAAAGGGCACAAATGCACAAGATAGAGAATGGGAGAATGCAGAAAAGAATAATGGTTTTTACCTCCTTAGGGAAACTCCCACACTTTTTTCTCAGGAAATCAGGGGGGTTGTCAAAGCCTTAAAGGAAATGCAGGAGGAGGATTAGTTTCTAAGAGGATGAGTAACCATTCAGTAGGGGGGTGATGATGAGCTCCATCATTAGACATATTTGGAGGGGTTAATGGTCACCTTTTATACTTCTTAGATATCTTTTTCTTTCATTTTAGTATTATTTGGTTTTATGATGCTAGTATAGGTGGTGATTAAGGCTAACATACTCTGAGTGCCAAATATGAGGTTGAGTGGAGAAAATCATGAATTATTAGCATTTTTATAAGAATTTTATCATAAAGACTTGAAGGAGACAACAAGTAGAAATTATAGGAGGTTTTTCCACCCTCCTTAACTCTCAAAGGTAGCCAAAGGATCCCAAATATTGTCTCCAACAATTTGAATTCCAAAGGCAGCCAAAGGATCCCAAAGATTGTCTCCAACAATTCGAATTCCAAAGGCAGCCAAAGGATCCCAAGGATTCTCTCCAACATTTCGAATTCCAGAGGCAGCCAAGCAACTCAAAGAGGAGTGCACTCAATATTTGTTTACTTAGAGTCAAGTGGACTCAATCACTATTTTATAAGGAGCTATTGGTAGCTACCTTGTAGAATAAATAAATCAAAGCTAGAGCTAGGAAGGGTCAAAACTTTGTTGCAAGCTATTGAGATTTTTATTATTTTACTCAATGATCAAACTTTTAGAAATGTATGAGGCTATTCTTTTATGAAATGAGAAGACTGTTTCATTTTAATAATTTAAGTTTCAAAGAGATAGGCTTGTGGGTTAGGTCCCAATCCATGTGCCTTAGCCTCTCTGTTGTATTTTTTCTCTGCTTTCTATCATTTCATTAGTTCCACTTCTGATAATCTCGTTCATTTTTCAAGTTGTTGTTTAGTTTTGCTTTCAATGTGCTGCTGTAGGTTTTATTTTCTTGTGAGTAATAGAATAGAGGAGAAAAACCAAAAAGATATGGAATAAGACCCCCTTCTCATCTTTTTCAATAGAGTTAGAGGAGGGCAAACATTCCCACAGACCCAAAAACTGATTTCAGTTTACTGTTTCTGAGATTAAAAGTAGAGTTGCATTACCATTTTCTAGTCTTCCTTTGCACTGTATTTTTTATGCATTTGTCCATTTCTTTGCGCATAAGTTAGCAGGTTGATTGTAGGAATTATTGTTAAAACCCAGAGCAGCTCCATTGTGCCTCCCTGCTTCATTCCCCATCTCTTTCTTCAAAATATGCACACTGTTGTTATGCCCTCCATTTCTGCTTTTTCCTGCTTATTCTCACTGCCACACCCACCTTTTTATTCATAAAAACACTTAAACCATTTAGCCCGCCTTATTCCTTTATTTTATTTGTCATGATTTCCTTACCCGTTTTAATGCAAAATTCTTGAAAACCATTGGAACTCGACCTCCGCCCTTCCTCATCAAAAATCCCACTACCGTACTTCACCTTTTTCGGAAATCACACTTCACATCTTTTTCCTTTTACCTTTTAAGACTTACCGCTCTTGTCTGCCGATTGCGATATTGGTATCGCACTCCACCACTGGTCCCACCGCCACATCATCCGACTCATCACAACCTTTGGCCTTTTTGCAAATCGAACTTCGCAACGTTTTTCCTTTTTTTAGGACTTACCGCTCCAAACACTGATTTGCGATAACTCTCCGTACTTTGCCGCATCGCACATTACAAATCACATCTGTTACTTAGTTCTCGTAGCACGTTCCTCTCCCAACACTGATTGCGATATCCTTTTCGTGCTCCACCACCGGTCCCACCGCCATGTTATCCTATCGCATTTCGCAATTTTCTTCTGCTCCCAAACAACACTTACGCTACACCTGCGGCTTTGCGATATTGCAATTGCGATATCACATATCGCATATCACACTGCCAACCCTCCATCACAACTCTGCAATGCACTTTTTACATCATTCCGGTCCAAAGCATTTTTGCACCATAATAAAGCTTTAATAAGGTTTAAACCCGCTCTTTCCACCTCTAAGCTTTGTTTCATGTGTTGAGCCCTCCATTAGCACCTTTAGCCCATTTTCCTCCAAACTACAATCCACACTTTTTCAAGCTTATTCTATATGAATAGTTGCATGGTATGAAGCATGATAGCATGGTAAATAGATCAGAGGATAAGTAGGGTGTGTTTGGCCAATTTTCCTAGCTAGGTGTAACTTAGTTTAGTTTTAGATCTCTATTTGCTCTTCTTATTTTGGACCGAGGAGGGAGGGCCAGAGTTACGGGAACCTTTTGTTTGATGGCAGTGATGGCATCAAAACATTGTTCTCATAATCTAGAGTCTGAGCTCAGTGGAAGTCTCCCACTTTCAGAATGATTTGATCAGGCAAGCCTTTGCTGATATCTATTTCAACACAGATTCTGCCATAGGTGTAAATTCCCGCTTCCCCCCTAGAGGTGTCCGTTTCCAGGAAGCGTCCGAGGGTGTCTCTGATTCTTGAAAGACTGAGAATTGCCAAAGTTGAGCAGGTAAGTTAGGGATCCTGAACCATATAGGGAGCTTGGTGATGACCACCGTGGAGGGATCAAAATATGGGAACCATGGTGTGAGGAATAGTCCAGCTTTTCCCCAAAACCAAGGTCCCTCTATTAAGAATTTTTGATAATCCTCACTGAAAGCGAACAGAACTATGAAGAAGCCCTTTGAAAAGAAGAATACCTTGGTGTTATTGGTCTAGGTAGAGTAGATCCATTTATAGAGGTCTGTTGAGTGAGGCCATAAGCCATTGAATCGAAAAATGATGGCATTTTCTGTGGTTAATTGAGTCTGGTTCTTCAGAGAAGGATGGGAGATTTCAATAGCTTGAATGTCCTATGATGTGTCCACTAAGAAGGGATTTGGAGCCTCAGGGGGCTGCATAGCTTTCTTGGGGTGTTGATAATTGACTGCATCCTTATACCAGAATGCTTGTGAAGAGGAAGGCTACCTAGATGTGCCTCTACGTAGTCGAAGGATTAAAACGAGCGAGGCATTTTTTCCTATATTGTAAAAATATAGAGGAAGAGAGTTTTCGAGCTACTTACCCCTGTATAGGAATATTTGTAGGGCAGCAGAGATCCCCATATTATGTTCGAGATCTTGCGTAAGGCTCTGTACCAGATCGGTAGATTGGACCCAGCAGAGTAAAGTTTTACCACAGAGTCTGGAAATCTGAATCTGGAAGGTGTCAGAACAGATTTGGCCCCTAGAGCCTGGGGGAACGCACAAGGGAAAAGGATCTCTCCTGACAGCAACCAAGGAGAGTGGACTGCCTTGGCTTTTAAACCCTGGGGCTGCACTTCTATGCGAAGGAGTGTTGAGAAATGGAGGGGCATCGGAGCTATCAACGTGGCTGCTGTGACAGAGGCTGCGAGCCGGAAGGGGGAGTGCTACGTAACTGTTGGCGATGGATTTTTCTGGAAGGGACACACATTTTACCTCGCGAAAGGGATCATGATGCAAACTAGTGGTTTTTTGGAAGTTTTTGAGGTCGAGCAAAACTATTGCTCCATGCCCACAGACAGCAAGCATAAGGACCTACACATTGTGGGAAGCAGCAACTATGTCCCTGCCTGTGTAAGAGATCTTTGGATTTTCCTCTACAATGCTACCTTCCATGTTTTTTTTGTGTCTGGGCGGAAGAGGTGCTAGCGACATGCATGGAGTCTGGCTTCCTGGAGCCGTAGGACTGAGCAGGAGCAGGTCGACGACGACGACTGTGGGTAAAAAACTGCTTACGTGAACCCTAACCATTTCACCTTCTACCAGAGAAGTATGTATTGTTGATGTTTGGTTTTTTTTGAACTAAACACTTGTGGTTTGATGGAGGGTAACATGAAAGTGGTAAAAAATGAGCCCTAAGTGTAGTGACCTAAGAACGACTTTAGGCCTACTAGAAGTGGCAGAATTGGAGTAGCTTAAAGAATAAATTGTGGAGGATTGTAGAGGCTTTCTTCACACCCCTAGGGAACACAACTCTTGAAGGCATATGGGACTTTTAGAAGTTGCAGAAGAAGAGCTCAAAGGTTTGATCATCCAGGATCAATTTGTAGCCCTATACTTTCCCTGTGGAGAAGGAAATCTACAACGGAAGTTGGGCAATCATCAATGCCCTAACTTCATAGTATGAGAAGTACATTTGACAATGATAGTGGGAAGCCCTCCAAACGTAATTTTGTCTTCATCGAGTAACACAGGAAGGCACTAGTGGGAAGAAAGTCTCAAAAGAGCTGAGCAACAACAGTGGGTAGTTGAGAGATGTTCAAAGCCAGAGTTGTGAGTCTTGATGTGTTGATAACAGTCAATGAGAGAGTAGGTGAAGATGAATTTAGTGGCCTAATGGAGTTGGTTCATTGGTAGAGGCAGATTGGAGTTGCTCTAGATCGGGAGCCGAAGGACTGGGCTGGTGTGTTGAGGGTACGAACGAGAGGAGTTGAGATAGCATGCTACATAATCCATATGGTCAGAGTATCTTGTTCAGGGTAGAATGGTAGTCATCATGACAGAAACCAAACCCTAATTATTTGTGTCATGTATCAGTCGATGTAAGCAGGCCATTATCCTTGGTATGGGAGACCTAGATTGTTGTATTATGAATTTGATTAATATAACGAAGTTGGGTTATTGTAAAATTTTGTAAAACATTTTTTATATTTTGTTCGTAATTATATTTACTATTGTATATTATTTTATTGTGAAAATTAGTCTTGTTGTGATACTTGGATTGGTAGCGTTAGTGATTGTAAGATTCTAACCTAGAATCTAGTATTATGGAAAAACAACAAACCCCCTTCCTTTACATTATTATAGTTGACTCTTTAAGAAAGAGAATTTCTTATGATCACATCATTGAGTATCTCCCTAGTCATAGATTCACTCCAATCAAAATCTCAAATCATGCTCAATTCATAAACGAAACCATATTTCTTGGCAATGCCTCAATAACTATAGCAAGGTGATTTAAAGAAATTTTGGATAGTTTTCTTGCCTCCTTTGGTGGTCTAATAAATTTAGTTAAATCTCATATTTTCACTTGGAACATCTCAGTGCATCTTCAGATCGGTGTGCCTTTTGTATTCAATTCCATGAATGGATGTAAATATAACAAATACATAGCGACCCCGATCTATTTTAAATCTCTCACCTCTCAATCTTGGAAAATTATTATTACTAATATCACAAATAAATTGGAGTCTTGGGGTGCCTGATGGCTCAATCTAGCAAGCCAATTTTTTTTCATTAAATATGTTCTATCAGCCATCCCTTTGTACTATTTATATACATTATTAGCTCCCTAATACATCTTGTAGTCTTTGGGGAAGACCATCTGTGAATTCCTATGGGACGGTAGGAAAAGCTCCACAAAAAAATTCCATTTGATAAATGGGGCCATAATCCAAGCCCCAAAATAACATGGAGGTTTGGGGGCCATAGATCCAAATCATGAATCAGGTAACGGGGGCAAAGATAGTTTGGAAAATGATAAAAAAAAGGAATTTTTGGTGGGTCCAAGTCCTCTCAAGAAAGTATGAACGTCTGAGCAGGGGAGTTCAAGGTAATCTGCCTCCACCATCATGCCTCTTCTATCTTGATTGGACGCTGATTACTACCTCGACAAATCTAATTAGTAATCACCTCAGCTATACTTCGGGAAATGTATCTTCAATATATCTTTGGTTTGATTCTATCTTGAATCATCCTCTTGTTCTTACCTTTGAGGACCTTAAGCTTCTTCAATAGTTCCTACCCATCCAAGGGAGGCTCTTTCTTGCTAGTATTTCTAAGTGGAAGAGAGACGACTCCTCAGACGATTGGCATCTAGAGAATATCCCTTCTAACCCCACTAGTCTTGTGTATCTTCTTCAAATTCAATTTTTTGTGTTGTGCACCAATAAATTATCTAGATAAAGAGAAGCTGGGATGGAAAGATCATGAATATGTCATGAAGGTTGGATACAAATATTTTCTTTTCTCATCTCATATTCCACCAAAATCTTCCATATGGAAAAATATCTAGGTCAACAATGCGATTCCCAAGGTAAATATATTTTGTTGAATCCTTCTCTATAGAAAATTTCTAAATATTGAAAAGCTAAGAAAAAGAGGGCTTTGTGGCCCCTCTCATTGCCCTCTCTCTAAATAGAAGAAAGAATACAGTCCCCAGTTTTTCCTCTCCTTACCTTACTCTTTTGAAGTCTAGATCTCGGCCTTGGGACCCCTGTCTCCTCATCTTGAATGCCCTCTGACCGCTCAACCTTCATCAATAGCCGACACAATCATTACTCATGGTCCTTAGTCTACCCTCCCGGGAGTGTAACTCTCTATCTAGAAATACGTCTGGCATCGAACAATATGTGGGGGAAAATCCCTTCTTCCTTTTCTAACTTCACCAATCTTTGAGAATTGGATATCAATAATAACCAATTGAGTGGTCACATTCCCATGGAGTTGTGTCACAAGAGCATGCGGTTGACAACACTATATCTCGAATTTAATCAGTTGAGTGTCACCATTCTTATATCCCTCTCTAATTGTATGAACCTTGAGTTGCTCGACTTAGATACCAATCAGCTCCATGAAATAATGCCCATGGAATTGGGTAAGTTGACGTAGCTCCAAACACTCATCTTAGGTGGTGGAAATCAGTTGAGTGAAACGATTCCTACATCCATCTCCAATTGTACAAACCTTCACTTGCTCGAATTAGATAGTAGTCAGCTTCGCGGAATAGTGCCCCTGGAGTTGGGTAAGCTGATGCAGCTCCAAGTACTCTACTTAGGTGGCAATCAAATGGTTAGCAGCAGCACTACAAAATTTCCCATTATTACTGCACTTACTAATTGTTCTGCCCTTCGAGGTTTAGATTTAAGCGATAATCATCTTACTGGACGTTTTCCATTTTCAGTGGGCCACATCTCTAGGAAATTTGACATGTTAATCTTGGAAACTACAGATTAGTGGGGAAAATACTTCCACATATTGGTAACTTAACTAATTTAACAATTCTCTCTTTAGCTTCTAATTATTTCACAGGGGAAATCCCAGTTATACTAGAAAATATTCAATACTTGCAAATGTTATATATGGGAAGCAACAATTTACAAGGAAACATTCCAATAGAAATTGGGAAACTTAAAAATTTAGGGCTTTTGGATCTCGAAAAAAATAATATGTTAGGAAGAATCCCTCATTATATTTCTTACCTTCAACAACTAAGGTATTTATATTGTAGTATGAATAGGTTATCATGTAAAATACCAGAAAATCTCAGGAAATGTGTGAACTTATTACTGCTAGAATTTTCATATAACAAGCTCAGTGGGGAGATACCTCCAACGGTTGCAAGTCTTACAAATTTAGCTTTCTATTTAAACCTTTAAAACAATTTATTAGAGGGTCACTTGTCTTTGGAACTAATTAAGATGACTATGCTTCAAGCTATAGATATTTCTGCAAATCGACTAATTGGTTATATTCCAAGTGGGCTTGGAAGTTGCAAAGAAATACAATACCTAAATCTTTATTGCAATGCACTTGAAGGTCTAATCCTAATATCGCTCGGTGAACTTCTAAGTCTTTAAGACATATATTTCTCTCCAAAAATTTGTCATGTGGAATACCCACATCATTGGAAAATCTCAAAATGCTCAAGAAATTGAATTTCCCTCTCAACAACTTATCAAGAGAGGTCCTAAATGGTGGAGTTTTCAAAAATATTAATGCCACAACATTTATGGGAAATACGAGTTTGTGTGGACCTTGGGTAAATTTTTCATTGTGATCTACTCGTAAGCATAAAAGTGTTTCTCATCTTAGAAAATTTGTCATATATATTGTTGTAGTTGTAATCACTATTGTATTGTGTTTAATTATAGGAATATTGTGTAGACTAAATCACAAGAAGAATATTCCTATATATTTTGGGGCATCCTTAAATGTGGGGCACTGAAGAATTTCCTATGGATAGATCATCATTGCAACAAATGGATTTACCGATGCCAACTTGGTAGGAGTGGGTATGATGCAGCAAAACTGCAATTTTTCCAATTTGTGGATCTGTGGGTTATGGGCCCATGATCTGAACGAAATAGTTCACTATGCAGCAACAAAACTTCTGAGATATTCTAGATTACTCCCATGAATCACTACAAACCTCGTTATTGAAACAGGAACAAAAATACACTTTTGGAACATGAAGTGAATTCCTGGTTTAGGAATAGAAACCCACAGTAGGAACTACACATTATGCTAGCCATCGGTAAATTTTTCATAGTAAATGATGGCTAAAACGGGTCTTGAGCCTTCAAGATATTATTTTCATAGAAAATTACTCATTCTTGAAGCCTTCGAGGTGTTTTCTAACTCAAGGTAATCTTCATTCTTTACATTTCCTTCCAAAAAATCCTCAAAGAAGACTGATGTCTAAAGGAGATTATTTTCGGCCATTTTTTTTTCAATCTTTTTCACCTTCATAATTTCATTTTTCCCTTTTATTTATCCTCCATTTTCCTATGAAAATCCCCTTTTTTCCTTCTCATTTACCCTTCATTTTCCTAAAAAACCTTCAAAAATCCCTTTTAAACTTATAAAAAACCCATTTTTTTTATGGTTTAAATCATCCATTTTTTCCTATCGGAACCTCAAAAAATACTAAAAAACACCCCAAAAAGCCTCATTTAGGCCTTTTTCCGCTCATATTAAAACTTTGGGTTTTGAAGCCCCTTTTGGCTTAGCCCCCAGCTCTTCCTCTATCATATGACCCATCATCCATAACCTGGCGCTAGATCCTTAGCTGCTAGCCCCTTTTCCTTCGCTCCCGTTCACCTTATCTCCCCACGGGACCACTTCCCAGCGCCTTCCCTTAAGCCCCCTTCCCTTACCCTTTATTTACCTCCCACGCCCCTTGTAAAATGAATTTCCCTTTGTATTTCCCCCACCCTACTTGGAAAATCCCGCATCAATCTTGGTTGTAGATCTATATGTTCCAACAGCGTTAAATCACCCCCACTTTCCCTTTTTCCCTTAGCCGCATTCCTTCATTCCTTTTTCTTCCCCGCCTTACCACTCCACAAAGTGATCCCCACCCTAGATCTATAAAGATCAACGGCCACCATGCTTCCCCTCTCACCCTCCATTCTCCTGACTAATATATATCCATTCATCCTCACAAATCCATCCCCACCGTTGATCTATATGATCTGACGGCCACTAATCTTCCCGACATCCAACCCCGCCGATTAACCAAACGCGCTACCAAACAAAATAGCATATGCCATCATTGGTCCCACCCCCCACTATTTAATCGCCTGTCCAATCTTCATCCGACACTTGGCCTCCACCACCTCCCTTCCACCATGCACCTTTCCCCATTGTGCTCCTCCCCCACCGTTGGATCTACACCTCTAGATCCAACGGTTCACATCGCATTTTGCGCAGATTTTCGTGGCAGGGTTTAACAACCCAAATCCACACGAAACCGGTGGTTTCCTGAGGGACACATGGCGATTAGCATGTGGTATCGCGTTCGATCGCATTAAAACCACTTACCGCTTGAATGTTGCACGAAAACTGCCAACGATTTTCCAAAACCACTGTTCTATTTTCGCGCCATAATTCGATTTTTAACTCATTTTCTTCATATTTTTGCCTCCCTCCACGCATTTCTCCTTCTGCCTCACTGCTCCTTCCGCCTCCTTTGAGCCTCTGCTAGCAGTTTAACCCCAAAATTCGCAAGTTTTACTTAACAAATTGTGTGTTTGGTTGCAGTTTTTGAAAGGTAGATTATTCAATAAAAACAGTCTCATAGTCAAGGAAACAGTGGCGCTGGGCTGAGGATCACAATCTTCAAAGCTTAATCGATGCAGAAAGGAAGCTTTTGGGGGCCTAAATTCTGGATTTTAATCAATGTTTCGCAGGCATTGGTCATATAATTAAACCCTCTCGCATCAATGAAAACCACCTGTCCACAAAAAAAGGAAAAGATAGTGGAGCTTAAAGTTAAAGGTTAAAGTCAAAATACTGAAGATTCAAAGACTTAACCAATGATTTACAAGGATAAAGACACAGTGAATAAAGCAGAAAAATGTTTAAAGGATAAAACAGTCAGCAGAAAAGGTTTAAAGCCCGAAGATGATTAAAGAAGGCCCAAAAGCAAGATCAAGGCCTAAATCAGTGTTTAAAGCCACAAAGTAGACAAATCAATAAAGAGATCCTCCAAATGCCACATCAGTGAGGCAATTAATCCTAAAAAATGCCACCTACAAGTTCATTTTCCTCAAAAGAATTCAAGTTGAATGCACAGTCAGAGATATTTGCCAAAGACAACTCAAAAAGTAATTACAAGCCTACCAAAGCCTCAAAAGTCAACAAAAGTGACTGAAGTAGATAAGAGTTAATGTAAAATTGATTAGCAGAGTTAAAAGATATGAAATCTTCTCCATAAGGCCTCCCAAAGGTCGAGAAGCATTTACTATGTATTAATTGATTAGTTGGACCTTCTTTCCACTCCACCTCCTCAAATTCACCTATATATATCATATGAGGAGTCTAGTATTATCATTGGTTGAATACTCATTGAATGTAAATAGCTATTGAGGTTTTTGAAGCTCTGTTTTGTAATTGAAGAAAGATAGGCTGAGGAGAGAATTTTGAAGCTGTAAAGACCTACTGGACTTGAAGATTGTAACTGGTTTGAGCATCAAATACAAAAGCTGATTTATGGGATCCTGGTCTATGTCAATGGTGATGTTTTTCTTACTGTAATTGTTATTTTTCTCATGTTTTCCATACTGTCCATTTTCTCTGATAAAGAACAACAAATATAGATTAGTATTTACTGTAAAGTACCCTAAATCTCACTGATAAATCTTTATCTTAATGTTTTCTTCTAATTGTGTTTTAAGGATAATTCAATAGAGTATAATCAGTGAAATGTCGGTGAGCCCATGTTTACTAAGTACAAATTGAAGATATTGTATTTAAAAGTTCTTGAAAAGTTTGCTAAGTAAAGATTGAATTAGAGAAGTTTATGGTTAGCCCTGTCCTCTAATTTATTTCCAACAGTTGCTTTGAAAAGATCCCTTTAGAGTATGTCAAAATTAGGATAGGTTCAAAGTCCTTACCTGATCTTAGGCTACTTTTTAGGTTCATCTTTAATGTTTTCCTTAAGAATATGGTGAAAGCATGATAGGTTCAAAGTCCTTACTTGATCTTAGGCTACTTTTTATGTTTATCCTAACTGTTTTCCTTTAAGAATATGTTGAAAGTAGGCTAGGTTAAAATTCCTTACTTAATCTTAGGCTATTCTTCAAGTTTTCTTATGTGTTTTCTTCCTTTCACAACACTTTTAATGTTCCATACCATAAATCAACTTAAAGAGATCTTTTGACATAGATGACTTGCCCCATAGATCACTCTTGAAACTTGCTATGCGATTAAATCCTTTTGTGACTCCATAGCCCAATGGATTGATACTGTTTCTTACCCATCCTATCAGCTGAACTATTATTTCAACCTACTCACACCTTTACCCCTCAGAAATATTTCCTTCATTTTGATGATATCCATTCCAACCAAAAATAAATAAAACCCTTGTACTTCATAACTAGTCTAATATCATATCATAAGCCTTAAAGAAATATCTTTGAAAACACTTATATAGAGAGATCCCTTTCTGAATCCAGGACGACTAGATCCTAGGATTCCAAAGTGGTTTGATGTAGGCTCTGCAGCATTTGTTCTTTCCAATCTTTAAAACTACAGAGACCTAACATAGTGGCGACCATACTGGGGAATAAGCAAATATTGAGTAATAGATAACTTCACAACTCAATGAACCCCTATTTCTAAATGAAACAAGTGTCAGCAAGACTAGTTATGATTGATTGTTGATGGTGAACAACAACCAAATCTTGAAAACAAGAAAAAATCCTTCACCTGGCAACTCCATTGGTATTTAGTAGGCCTGCTGACCCCATTGGTTGTTCCTAAGACTCCACTGGGAAATCCTTTTATCCTTCAAACATCATTCAAACCCAGTTAATAAGACTTTGAGGGTTGTGTTTTCCTTGAAAAAGATTAGTTAGCCTTTAAAAGACTATCATACTTGGCTGAAATTTCCTCATCATCGGGTCCAAAAACACTACATAGTGGCTTCTAGAAGGATTTATACTAGAGCTAATCCTGACCCAAATCCTCCTAAGATAGTTAATAATCCAGAAAATATCCTTAGGAAATCTCCTAAATCCAATAATTCAACTGTTGTCAGACCAATTCATAGAGCTAATTATGTACCTGAAAACCTTTCAGCTCTACAAGATACACAAGTTGACTTAAGAAACCCATCCAGAACTAAGTCATTTAGTGATATAGATCAGATAGACTTTGAGCCTTCACACTCACCCCAACAAAGTGGTGAACATACTGATAGCAGAGAAACCACCCCACCTGATCTACATTTCATTCATAACTTTGGTTTTTCTCATCCTAGATCTACTCAATAGTCTCTTGCTGGTCCAAGTACCTCTGTTATCCATACACCCACTGTTCAAACTACTCCATTCCATCTTCCTCCTCCTTTCATAAACCCTCCATTTGTAAACCCCCCATTTTTTCCACAACCTCCTATCATGGCAACATGGTATGCTCCTCTAGTCCTTCCTTTACCTTTAGCCAATTTTCCACAGGACTATCAGTCCAAGATCCCATTATATGATGCTAGTGGTTCCATTACTGCTCAAATACATGTGGACAAGATGAATGACTATTTTGATAGAAATGAGATAGATGATGAAACCATTAAACTCAGATTATTTGCTCAATGTTTAGGGGGAGAAGAAAGAAAATGGTTCAAAAGCTTAACCCCTAATAGTATTAATGATCTCCAATCTTTCCATAAAACATTCATAAACAAATGGCAAGTTAGGAAGAACCCTCTCAAAATAATTTCAGATTACAACTACCTCAAGAGAAATGCTGGGGAAAGTGTTCAAGATTATTGCACTAGATTTAATAGTGTTTATAACGCACTACCCCCAGATTTGAAACCTCCACAAGGCTCAGCTTTGGCCAAATTCCCTGAAGGATTTGATCCTGAAATGGCCTATCAGCTAAGAGAAAGGGATCCTTTAACTTTAGAAGACATGCAGAAGGGAGCTCTTAGTGTAGAAACCAATCTGATTGAGAAAAGAGCTAGAATGAACACTAAAAAGAGGGTATCATATAGGGATGAAGATGCACCTTCCACATCTGACTCAAAACTGGAAAAGATGATGGAGAGAATGAGCATATATGAGAGAGCTAAATCTAGAGAAAATCAATCAGCTCCTCAAAACAGAAACCAATCCCAAAACCAAAATCAAAACTTTAGGAGAAATCAACCTCAGAACAGACAAAGAGATGTTGATCAATAGATCAGACCTCCTTTTCAAGAAAATTATGTTAATGAGGATGAAGAAACAAATGAACAAAAAAAAGATGATCACATAAACATGTTGGGAGTAATCAATGAGGATTCTGATTTCCTCCATGAAAGAAAACAAGGTCTATATACACCCTATGATGATAGAAGACCAGAAACTGAATACTATGAACTAGAATTTGAAAATTCCATCATAGGATCACCTAAACAATATGACCTAAGAAGTAAAAATAATCAAGAAACTCCCAAGAAGAAAACCTCTGAAAATTATGCCAAAAACAGGCCTGTAAATACTTCCAAAAAGACAGCAGAAAATCATAAAATAGTGGCTAAAAGTTCTAATCCAAATAAGGGAAAAAACACCCAAATAAATGAAAAATAGAGTGGTGACTCTAGCAGCACTAGCATTTCAGCTAATTCTCCTAAAAAAACCATTTTAACTGCTGTAAATAGTATAAATTAGCAAGCTGTTTTTGCTGATGAATCAGTGACTAAGAAGGTTGAATTAAACATTTTGAAAAATCAGATTCCCTTTAGCCTAGAGAGTGAAATTGCCAAAATCAAAATATCTGTCCCACTCACTGAGTTAGTCACTCAAAATGTATATAGATGTCAAGTTTTGAAAGCTCTAAACATAGAAGAAATTCATGATACTGTTAACTTAAATGATGATACACCAGAGCTTCTGTTTGGTCCTAATATTGAAGGAAAATTTCAAGAAGGAACTACCCCTGCATTCTACATCAGTTTGAACATCCATGATAATATTTCGCACAATGCCATGCTTGATTCAGGGGCATCACATAATCTCATGCCTAAAGTAATAATGGAAAGATTAGGCCTTGAGGTAACTAGACCTTACAAATATTTATATTCCTTTGATTCAAGCAGAGTAAGATGCCTAGGCCTTATAAAAGATCTATGTGTTAACTTAGCTCAAATTTCAGCCAAAAGCTTAGTGATGGACATTGTAGTGGCTGATATACCCCCCAAATATGGCATGCTTCTTTGAAGATCATGGGGTGCTAAGTTGCAAGGTACTATGCAGATGGATATGACTTATGCCACCATCCCTGTCTTCAGTCAACCTAGAAGACTCTATAGAGAAATACACATGAAATACATGGTGAGTAACCAAGAAAGACCAGAGAACTCTCCTCTCTATTCCATACACACTAACCTTGACTCATTCATTCTTTACAATGATGAGATTCCTAATGAGCAAGAGTTAGTCAATGAAACATCACCCAATATAGAGTTCCCTCCACATCCAAACATAGGGGAAACTATAGATGAAGAGGAAAACAAGGAGAAAACTAAAAGACATTTTGCTAATTCAGAAAATAACAGCAAACAAATTGAAGGTCTTGAGGTTCAAAACAATCTTAAAAATAGTGCAGGTCATGAAAATCAAAGAACAAAACCTCAAAACATTGAAAATCTTGAGGATAAAAAAAAAATACATAGTGTAGATCTGCTGGAACAACACAATGACAAATTAGGCAAACAAGACAGAGAGGACAACAATGAAATAAATGATAAATCTGAAAACAGTCCTCTTTGGAGTATGAGTTTCGATGGGTCTTGCTCTAAAACAGTGCAGAAGCAGGCATATGGGTGCACAACATTGAAAACAATCATGCTGAGGGTCATTCCTATAGATTAAACTTCCAATGTACAAACAACATAGCAGAGTATGAAGCTCTCATTTTAAGCCTGCATTTATTGAAAAAATTAAGGGCTGAAAGAATAACAGTTCATGGGGATTCAGAATTGATAATTATGCAAGTAAATGGGGAATACATTGCTAAACATCCCAGACTTAGAGCCTATAGAGATGATGCCATGGACTTGTTAAAAACATTTGTGGAATTCCAACTTATCTTTGTCCCAAGGAACCAAAACATTCTTGCCAATGGATTAGCCTTTGTTACTAGAACTTGTCTAACACCTTATGAAAGCAAGCAATGCTCCACCCAAGTCAAATATAGACCAGCTAGCCCAGATAATGAAAAATACTGGCAAGTTTTTGATGGAGATAAAAAAATAGAAGACTTCCTACTTTCCAAAAATGAATTTTAAATAACAAAATTAGATTCATAGTATGAACAAGACTGTCCTACTGAAGAAAACCCACTTTTTAAAGAAGAAAAGTCTCATGAGATTGCTGAGATAAATCTGTTAACTAATAAACCCAAACATACAACAAAAGATAGTACAGATTTAGAAAATGAAGACTTAGAATTGCTACAATCTAAAGATCAAAGCTTTCCAAAAGGACTGGTCCCATTAGAATAATTGTTTGGCTTGAATGATGTTGCCAAAAAGCCAAAACTGGAACCTGTTGAAGCTGAAGTGGAAGAATGCAACATAGGCAGTGAGGAAAAGCCCAAAATGATCAAAGTATCCAAGACACTGTCAGCTCACATTAAACTGAAATACATTGAGCTTTTTAAAGAATTTGTTGATGTATTTACACGGAGTTATGAAGATCTAAAATCATATGATACAGAAATAATCCAACATAAAATACCCCTCAAAGAAAACCAGAAGCCTTTTAAACAAAAATTGCACAGAATCAACCCTGTTCAATTACCTCTGGTAGAGAAAGAAATTATAAAAATGTATGATGTCGGAATTATAGTCCCTATTAGATACTCAGAGTGGGTATCTAATCTTGTATCTGTTAGGAAAAAAACATGAGAAATAAGGCTTTGCATTGACTTCAGAAACTTAAACAAAGCCTCATTAAAGGACAACTATCATTTACCCAAAATGAATCATATCTTACAAAGGGTAGTTGGTTCTAAAAGAATTTCTTTTCTAGATGGCATCTCATGTTACAATTAAATATTGGTACATCTCGATGATCAACTTAAAACAACCTTTACTACTCCTTGGGATACTTTCATGTATTTGAAAATGCCTTCTGGTTTGATGAATGTTGGTGCCACATTTCAGAGAGCCGTGGATATAGCATTCTCAGAAGAAATAGGCTACTTCATAGTGATTTACTTAGATTATATTACTGTCTATTCTAAAATAGATGAAGAACACCTAATACATTTGAGAAAAGTATTTGAGAAATGCAGAAAATATGGGTTGTCCTTAAATCCAAAGAAAACATTGTTTGGTTTCCAAGAAGGTAAACTTTTTGGACATATCATATATGAAGAGGGAATAAGGATAGACCCAAAAATGATTGATGGGATATTGCAAATCAACCATCCCAGAAACATCAAGAAACTTCAATCTTTCATTGGGAAGATTAATTTCTTGAGAAGGTTCATACCCAATCTAGCTGAACTCTTTAGAAACATGACAAATATGCTTAAAAGAGGAGTTAAATGGACCTTAGAAGAAAAAAAATCAATTGAGCTGGTAAAAAAAACACTTACCAAAACACCAGTTTTTATCAGTCCTGATTTTATAAAGGATTTCTTCATTTTTTTCATTTGCATCAGAACACACAGTAGCTACTGTCCTATTACAAAAAAATTTGAAGGGACAAGAGTAGCCAATTGCATTTTTCAGCAAGGCATTAAGAGATGTACCTTTGAAGTACAACATAATGGAAAAACAAGCTTTTGCTTTAGTCAAAGCCTTAAAAGACTTCAGAGTTTATATTTTACATTCTCACATCATAGCATTTGTGCCTCATTTAGTTGTAAAAGACATATTGACCCAAGATCCAAATGGCAAAAGAGGAAAGTGGATTGTTGTAATTTTAGAATATGACTTAGAAATCAAACCCACTAAACTCATCAAAGGTCAAGGACTAACAAAACTTATGGCTGAATCCAACTTTCAGGTTTTTGATATAAACATGTTTAATGCATTAGATGAACATGTAGAGTTGACAACTCCAATTATTGAAGATCATTTTCTGAATTAATCTTGGTATGCTGATATTTTGTATGTTTTGCTCAATCTAAATGTCCCTCCTGGCTTGTCTAAAACAATGACAAGATTCTTGAAGTTGAAAGTTGTAAATTACTGCATTTTGGATAAATGTTTATATTGGAAAAATGCTAGTGGACTATTGCTTAAATGTTTGCCTGAGAATGATGCAGATAAGATCAAGCACGAGTTTCATGAAGGAGAATGTGGAGGTCACCTCTACTGGAAGTCAACTGCTAACAAAATCCTTAGAGCTGGCTATTACTGGCCCACCCTCTTTCAAGATATCCACAAAATGATTATTTTCTGTCACAAATGCCAAAAATTTTAAGGCAAAAGAAAACTACTTCCCTTACCTCTGCAACCAATCACTGTTGAAGCTCCTTTTCAGTAGTGGGGTCTAGAATTCATTGGGGAAATCCATCCTACATCATCTGCCCAACATATATGGATCCTCACAGCAACAGACTATTTTACCAAGTGGATAGAAGCCATTCCCTCTAGGAATGCCACACACTCAGTCATCATTTCATTCCTTGAAAACCATATACTGTCTAGATTTAGCTGTCCTAGGAAGATCATAACTGACAATGCTGCTACATTTGGGTCTAAAAATATGATAGAATTATGTCATAAATATCAGATTATATTGGGTCATTCTACAGCTTATTACCCTCAAGGTAATGGGTTGGCAGAATCCTCAAATAAAAGTTTGGTAAACATTATCAAGAATTTGCTGGAAGATAATAAGAAATCATGGCACAATAAGCTAGTACATGCATTATGGGGAGACAGATTGACAATTAAAAATTCAATTTGGATGTCTCCTTACCAGCTAGTTTATGGAACTAATGCAATATTTCCAACCAGTTTAGGAGTGCCAATCATGAAGTTGATCCAAGAAGTACAGTCTGAAGATGATGATATGATAAGAAGAATAAACCAGATTATACATCTACAACAAACCAGGGAGGAAGTATACATCAGAGCACAACAACTATAAGAAAACATCAAGAAGTTGTTTGACAAAAGAACCAAGGTAAGTGATTTTAAGATTGGTGATAAAGTATTGAAATGGGATTCAAGGAGAGAAGATAAGGGCAAACATGGAAAATTTGATAATTTATGGCAAGGCCCTTATCTTATTCAATCTCCTATTGGGAACAATGCATTCTTTCTGCAAGAATTAGATGGAGCTGAATACTTTGGAGGTCCTGTCAATGGCAGGATGCTCAAACATTATTTCTGTTAATAGAAATTTTTAGTTTCAAAGCTTTTTTGTTCATTATATATAACATTGCTTTTCAATTTGAAAAAAGAAAAAATACAAAAAAAATAGAAAAAAGAGAAAAAGAGTGCAGAAATAAAACAAGAAAGGTACAACCCCATTACCAAAAAAAAAAAGGAAAATCTGAAAGTGTGCAAGCTTAAATGCCACTACCAAAAAGAGCACTGCTATTTAGTCATATAGCCTAATCATGACTAGATAGATTTCAATTGACTGCTGATAGGTTAGTGAAGAGGATTTGTCAAACTGTTTAATCTTGGCTTATCAGTAGATTAGATTAGTTTAGAAAGAAATGGCTCTAATCAGACCAAAATCTGAGCCAAATAAAAAGAAAAAGAACCGGTTCTAGCATGCTGAAAACTTGAACCAGGAAAAGAAGAAGACAACTCAAAAAGATCCAAACCAGAGCTGAAAGAAAGAATGAAGGGTGTTTTTAATTTTCAGATCTTAAGCCTTCACAATTTTGTTTTAAATTTCTGTAAATTTCAGTCTATGTGCAACTTGTTTTTATGCCATAGTCTTGCAGCAAATCAGATAGTTTAATCCTGGTTTGTTTGTATTTTGAATTTTTGTTTTAGAATATAGAGAATAAAATCTGCCAGACAGTTTAATCCTAGCAGATAGTAGCTTAGCTAGAGAATTTATGAGTTCAACTATTTAATCTGAACTCATGGAATAAATAAGGGTAGATTTAGATTAGTTTATTGCTTTTAATAAAATAATAAAATTTTGATGTCAAAGGTTTGCAAGTCCAAGTGCACCTTATGAAGAAAAAATGTTAGGAAAAGTAGGCTGTGTAGGTAGAATGTTTGGGAGAAATTTGTTTGCTGATATAAAAAATTGATCATCTTTTTAAGCAGCATGATCAAGGAAGAAAATATTGTCAATGGATAAGGCATAGGTCTACATTCCAGAGATCAATTTATGAAGTTTTTGACACCTCCAAGGAGCTGCCATCCCCAAGTGGAGCCACTGTTAGCCATCTTTAAATTTTTGTCATAGCAAATGATGGTTAAAACAAGTCTTGAGCCTTCAAGAGATTATTTTCATACAAAATTTCTCATTCTTGAAGCTTTCTAGTGCTTTCCAACTTAAGAGTAATCTTCATTATTGTTTCATTCAAAAAATCCACCAAGTAACCCTGCTGATATCAAAGGAGACTGTTTTCAGCTATTTTCTCCATCTTTCACCTTCATAACTTCCTCCAAAACCCCCAACATCACTCATTTTTCCCTTTTATTTATCCTCCATTTCCCTCTGAAAATCCTTTTTTTCCTTCTCATTTACCCTTCTCTAAAAAACCTTCCAGAAATCCTTTAAAACCTATTAAAAACACCTTTTTATGGTTTTAATTACCCTATTTTAGCTATCGGAACCTTTTTTAGACTTAAAAAACTCCTCTTTTGGCCTAAAAATGTGCCCTTTTTTATATAGGCTTTAAGCCCCTAAGGGCTTAAATCTTCCGCTCCTTTTTCTTCATATGACCTACACCCGCGACTAGGTGCTAGCCCTATAGCCTCTTTTCCTCCAGCCCCGGTCCCTTTTTCTCCACAGAACCACTCTCCTACCTTATCCCAGGCCCCCTTCCCTTACCCTTTATTTACCCCCGCGCCCCTTGTAAAATGAATTTCCCTTTGTATTTCCCCCGCCCTACTTGGAAAATTCCGCATCAATCTTGGCCATAGATTTATATGATCCGACGGCGCTAAATCACCCCCACCTTCCCTTTTCTCCCTTAGCCGCATTCCTTCATTCCTTTTTTCTTCCCCGCCTTATCATTCCACAAATTCATCCCCACCGTTGATCTATAAAGATCAACGGCCACCATGCTTCCCCTCTTACCCTCCATTCTCTCGACTAATATATATCCTTTCACCCCTGCAAACATATCTCAGCTGTTAATCCCTTTCATCCGACGACCCTCGTTAAACCTACAGATCAACCCCACCAATCAACCAAACGCGCTACCAAACAAAATAGCATACATCACCATTGGTCCTAACCCCCACTATTTAACTGCCTGTCCAATCTCCATCTGACACCTGGCCTCCACCACCTCCCTTCCAACATGAACATTTCCCCATCGCGCTCCTCCCCCACCTTTGGATCTACCCCCCCAGATCCAACGGTTCACATCGCGTTTCGTTCGAATTTTCGTGTCAGGTTTTAACAACCCAAATCCACGCGAAACCGGTGGTTTCCTGGTGGACACGTGTCGATCAATGTGTGGAATCGTGTTTGATCGCATCAAAACCACTTACCGCATGGATGCCGCGCGAAAATCGTCGACGGTTTTCACAAAACCACCAATCCACATTTTCACGCCAAAACCAAATTTGAACCCTGTTTTCACAGGTTTTCACCTCTCTATCATGGGATTTCCTCTTTCGCCTGCATATCCTGCTCCTCTGCCTCCACCAGCCTCCAAAGCAGTTTACCCAATATGCGCAGGGTTTTATAATGTTTTTTTGTTTGTCTTATGCAGGTTTGATGGCATTCAAAGGCCGAAAACCTATTTCCACAGTCCATAAAGGGACAGGGCCAAAGTTTATCACATTTGAAGCCCAAATAACGCAGAAAAGGAGCTTCCCGGGTGTAAAATTTGGGTTTCTAATCAATGTTGCGTAAACATTGGTTATTCAAATCGAATCCTCCCACATTGATGAAAACCACCTGTCCACAGCAAAAGGGAAAAGACAGTGGAGCTTAAAGTCAAAGGTTAAAGTCAAAGCACCGAAGATTAAAAGACTTAATCAATGGTTTACAAGGATAAAACAATCAGCAGAAAAGGTTTAAAGCCTGAAGATGATTATAAAGGCCCAAAAGCAAGATCAAGGCCTAAATAAGTGTTTAAAGCCACAAAGTAGACAGATCAACAAAGAGATCCTCCAAATGCTACATCAATGAAGCAATTAATCCTCAGAAATGCCACCTACAAGTTCATTTTCCTCAAAAAAATACAAATTGAATGCACAGTTAGAGATATTTTCCAAAGACAACTAAGAAGTAATTTCCAGCCTACCAAAAGCCTCCAAAGTCAACAAAAGTGACTGAAGTAGATAAAATTTAATGTAAATTTAATTAAAATAGATTTAAATATCTGAAATCTTCTCCATAAGGCCTCCCAAAGGTCGAGAAGCATTTACTCTGCATTAATTGATTAGTTGGACCTTCTTTCCACTCCACCTCCTCAAATTTACCTATATATATCATATGAGGAGTTCATTGTTATTGTTGGTTGAATACTCACTAAATGTAAATAGCTATTGAGGTTGTTGAAGCTTTGTTTTGTAATTGAAGAAAGATAGGCTCAGAATAGAAGTTTGAAGCTGTAAAAGACCCACTGACCTTGAAGATTGTAACTGGTTTGAACATCAAATACACAAGCTGATTTATGGGATCTTGGTCTATGTCAATGGTGATGTGTTTCTTACTGTAATTGTTATTTTTCTCATGTTCTCCATACTGTCCACTTTCTTTGATAAAGAACAACAAATATAGATTAGGATTTACTATAAAGTACCCTAAATCTCACTGATAAATATTTATCTTTATGTTTTCTGCTAATTGTGTATTTAAGGATAATTCAATAAAGTGTGACCAGTCAAGGAATGTTGGTGAGCCCATGTCTTGCTGAGTAAAACTTGAGATTTTGTTCTTGAATGTTCTTGAAAAGTCTGCTAATTGAAGTTGAACTAGAAAAGTCTATGGTTAGCCCTGTCCTCTAGTTTATCTCCAACAGTTGCTTTGAAAAGATCCCTTAAGAGTATGTCAAAAGCAAGATAGGTTCAAAGTCCTTACCTGATCTTAGGCTACTTTTTATGTTATATTGAATGTTTTCCTTATGAATATGCTGAAAGCAAGCTAGGTTAAAAGTTCTTACTTGATCTTAAGCTTTTCTTTGTTTTCTTTGAGTATGTTGAAAGCAAGCTAAGTTAAAAGTCGTTACTTGATCTTAAGCTGCCCTTTGTTTTTCTTATATGTTTGCTTCTTTCACTACACTTTAATGTTCCATTCCATAAATCAACTTAAAAATATCCTTTGACATAGATGACTTGCCCTATAGACCACTCTTGAAACTTGTTGAGCAATTAAATCATTTTGTGACTCCATAGCCCAATGGATTGATATTGTTTCTCACCTATCCTATCAGCTAAACCATTATGTCAACCTGCTCACACCTTTACCCTTCAAAAGACTTCATTCATTTTGATGATATTCATTCCAACCAAAAACAAACAAAACTCTTGTACTTCATAACTAGCCTAATATCATGTCATAAGCCTTAAAGATAATATCTTTGAAAAATACTTATATAGAGAGATCCCTCTCTAAATCCAAGATGGCTAGATCCTAGGATTCCAAAGTGGTTTTGATGTAGGCTCTGCAGCGTTTGTTCTTACCAATCTTGCAAACTACAAAGGCCCAACACAAGCATATACTGAGATATCTGCGAGGAACAATCCACTATTGCAAAGTATGATAAGAGGAATGACGTCTAATTGATTAGATATATAGATTTCGACTGGGGGGCAGTTAGATAAATGGGAGGAGCACCACTAGAGGGTTTTTTAGTTTGAGATATTTCATGATATCTTGGATGAGTATAAATCAAGAATCAATTACTTTGAGTAGTGCTGAGGCTAAATATATTCCAGCCATTGAAGTAAGCAGAGAAGTTGTCTAGTTGAGGAAATTGTTGTCCAACTTGTTTGAAGGACTGATGGACCCTACAGTGATACATTGTGACAACATCAGTTGTATAAGATTGTCTGAAGACCCAATGTTTCACGGAAATACAAAAGTACATAAATAACAAGTATCACTACATTCGAAAGCTGGTGCAGGATGGAGTGTTGTAGCTATAGTATGTCTCCATTTATGAACATGTAGTTGACATCTTGACAAAATATCTTCCTAATAAGAAGCTTTTGTATTTGTGAGACTAGCTTGGAGTGGTTGATATATCCTCCCTATTTGAGAGGGAGAGATAGACACAACATTCTTGTCTTTATTACGTGAAGAAAGAATGGAGGATTGGGTAAGCATCTGGCATCTGATACTCAAGTTGAGGATCAGGTAGTGTAGCCAAGATAAGAGTAGTCGTAGAGGAAATTCCTTGAGTATGTGGTATTCCAAGATAGGAATTGTTCTGGAAGGACATACCCTGTGAACACATAGGTGGGGTATGTGCCTTGAGAGACAATGATGATGGTGTATATAAACCATTGGTCTAGCCAACATTGAGTTCTGATCTTGTGGAGAGATAGAGTTGTTAGTCAAGGCCTTTCTATGTGACAATGTTGATTGTTTGATGCAAAGAGATGGCTTACAATATGACTCTTCTTATAAAATATATTCAATTTGAGAATGTCCATGTACCATTTATAAATGCCTCCCTAGTTAAGCGGCATTGAAAAATGTGTAACTAGGTTCAACCTTTATAAATATAAAATGTACTTTTGATTATTGTATATTGTAAAATAAAAGAAAAAATATTATTGTTATTTTTAGAGCATGGGTTTCATGCTCAAGGTATTTTATTTTAGAGGTCAAGCACCCATTGAGTGCTTATATGGTTTGTCCTAAGGTTAAGAAGTCAAAAGATTCGTTTTCATATGAGCAAGACCCCATCAAGCACATTGTAACTTGTAAAAAGAATTATTTTTGTATTTTAAGGTGTCAAGATACCCTCCAAGGCCAAGTCAGCCTCACATCTAAGAAGTCTGCCTAATCTAGGGCATTTTGTCCACCTTGGAAGCCTATATATAGGAGGGAACTCAACCTCCTATGGACATCATTCATCCTCTCATCATTCAAGCGAAGGAAAAGAAGAAGAAGGCCAAAGAAGAAGGAAGAAGGTTGAAGACAAATGTTTAGGTTATTTCTCTCTCTCTTTTCACACGTGTGAATTAAAGGTGGCTAGGGTTTTAATACTGCAAGATTGAACTTAGATAGATTGCAAAAATAATGTCAAAGGAAGGTCCATTAGGTCATCCTCAAGCCCTAGAAGGAAGAGAAACTCAAGAAAAGTTTAAGGGAAGCATTGGAAGCCCTAAATTTTCTCACATGTGTGGAGGCAGCAGTTGTTGTAGGAGCTGAAAATTTCAGACCTACAGTAGACGCTGAAATTCTGTAGCTAGGGGTCAAAGTTGTGTTGCTAGAAGAGATTTGACTGGGTTTGACTTGGACAAAGGAAGCACATCATCAAGAAGGTTGGACTTGGTATTGGAAGGGTATTAATCTTGGTCTAGAGGTATTTGAATTCGTAAATTGAAGAATCTGTAAGAAGAGAAGATATTTGTAGGTTTTCCTCTCAAGTGGAGAGGTTTTGGCCATGACTTACAGCCTATATCATGTAATTTTTGTACTAGTGATCTTCTTGTTTTAGTAGTTGTTTGATGATAAGACTAACATAATAATAAAAGAAGCTAATAAGTAAGAAAAAGTAAAAATACATCACAAGTAGTTATCCAATTTAAGAGGAATCATTCTAACTATAGCCCTCTATATTTTTCAACAATACCCACATATTCAATGGTGTGTACAAGCTAGAGATAGTAGTTGATAAACAAATTGGAAGAAAGAGAAAAAGGAAGGGTAAAAATATAAATTGTCGTCGCATAGACCTCTTAAAATCATAGGATATTGACATACTTGTTTATGACTTCAATGTATTAAAGAGAAGAACTCTTCACTTTGGGACCATAGATTTTGAAGATGTAATATTCCTAATTAGCACCGCTAATTGGAATATTTCATTTCTGCATAGTTTTGCCGCCTATAGTTAATTAATAAATAAATGTGAGAAAGAGAGGTCAACTCACTTTAATAAAAAAGTGCTTCCTAGTAGGAGCAACGTTGTGACTTAAAGGAGAGCCTTGGGGGTCCACACTTTGCATGAGAGAGGCCTCACGTAGGCTCTAGAAGCAACTGCGTAGGCATAGGAGGAGCTTATGGAGAGAGGGGACACAGTTAGGGTTTTGATGGGAGCTAGCACTATAAAAGGTGGGAGTTTCACCTCATTTGGCATTATTGATATGTTGATGATATTGTGAGCTAGACTTCTGTCTACTTGAGCACGCCGGTTGTTTAGTCGGTCTGTAGCACTGTTTAGTGCGACTGAGTGTCTCTGGTCGGAGATCTCGCCCTTGGCCCCGGGGGACTTCAAGTGCCTGCTTGGGCAAGGTATTCCTTCAGTTTCAGCAGTTGATTTGCAGGTGATTTGGGTGGACGTTTTGCAGAGGAGCTGGGCCTCATTGAGTGACTGTGCAGACCTGGAGGGAGGACGCAGTTGGAGTTAGAGCAGCTCTGTTGTGGGGGATTTTCGTGGAGTTTTCAGCGTGTTTCAGCTTGGAGGGATTGTCATTTCAGTTGGAGAGTTTGTAGAGGGATTTGTGGCCCTTTTCCAGCATTCTTCCTTTGGCGTCTGCGTTGTGCTTGGGAGAGACAGCGTTTTCTTTGAGGAGGGCTTCTGGGGTGTTTTTCGGAGGTGGTCCATTTGCTTCATGGTTTCTAGGTTTGGTCTGGAGCAGTGAGTACAGGCAATCTACCGATTTTCAGCTCATTCCGGTGAGGGGATCAGCCCCTAGTTCCAGTTCATTGCAGCAGAAGCATTCTATGGCAGATTTCTCCAGCAGCTGGCATGCAGTCTCTATAGCAGCTATTTCTGATTCTGAGAGGGTCTTCACTTGCCTTGTGCAAGGATAGGTGCACTCATTCTGATTATCTATTGTACCCATATATATATATATTCTCAGATTAATAAAATGGCTTAGCGTTCTGATATTTTTATGTGCACTTGCTCTGTAATCTATTTCCGGCATTTTTCCTATATAGTTGCATGTTTGTATTGCTGTGTATTACTGTCTATTTCCCGTTGGGGATATTACGGTGGTATCGGAAACATAGTTACGCTCGGCTTTGTGGAGCTAGCAGTCTATGACGCTCGGGGATAAACCCTACATCGTACAGAAGCAAGAGATACGGAGACGTTGAGCGTAGGTGGGAGAACACCTACGGAGAGGGGAGGCTTTGTGACGGATTAGATCGGGGACGACACGGGGCAGTTCGAGCGAGGAGCAGCTTTGTGGGGTACACAAAACAGCAGGGTCCTATGGCAGACGAGGAGGATGCGAGGAGATTTAGAGATGCACTCCTCCAACACATGCAGGATGTGTCGAGGCAGATGGAGTCGGTAGGACAGAGACTCACTGCGTTAGAGGTTAAGCAGCGGGAAACCCCAAGGGGTTTTCAGATCGGTGAGGGATCGGGCACGTCCCACCATATGCCCGAGCATGATGCTATCCCCATCATGGCATCGCATGCACCCACACGATCCACTATGCCCACATTCTTAGCGGAGGACACAGGGGCAGGAGCACAGCGGGATATTCCAGCACCCACGCGATCCACTATGCCTACGTTCATAGGGGAGGACACAGGGGCAGGAGCACAGCGGGAGCCAGAGCTTGATCCTGGCTAGATGGATGCTTACATTGCAGAGTACCTGGCACGCGGGCCGGCGATCAGAGATCTTATCTCATTCAGAGATTATGTTCAGCTCCAGCGTGATGGTAGGCCCCGTGATCATCACAGAGGGCACAGACATCATCATGATGACCATCGCGCAGCTAGCAAATTTCATTTGCCCACGTTTGATGGCACATCAAACATGTCGGCAAAGTCTTGGGTAGAGAAGTTGGACATCTATTTCCAGCTTAATCAGATGTCGCAGTCAGAGGCCATTAAGATGGCAACATTACATCTGGATGGTGAGGCCCAAGACTGGTGGTTTCATGGGATGACGACACTTGGGCATTCTACAGTGACGACATACGCCGAGTTTACCAGGAGCGTGATAGAGCGTTTTGACCGGAGGGATCCGGAGCAGCACTTCGTTGAGCTGACAAAGCTCAAGCAGACTGGGAGCCCTGAGACGTACATTTCAGACTTCTTGAGGGTTTCAGTGATGGTGCCTAATCTATCCGCGGCTCGGATGGTCTACATGTTTGTGGAGGGGTTGACAGAGCCACTACGCGGCCTAGTTCGGTCGACTAGACCAGCTACACTTCAGGATGCCATCAGCAGGACTCGGGATTTGCAGGATGTCTTACCCAGGACTCGGACACCTTACCCCAGAGACAGGCCTTCCAGCCTAAGGGGAAGGACACGAGGATTTCGCCTCCCAAGGCGAATCCTGGGCGAGGGCAGTTTGATCATGAGGCCAGGAGAGAGTTGAGGAGGAAGCGGTTGTGCTTCACTTGCCAGGAGCCATGGGCACGGGACATAGATGTGCTGCGAGCAAATTTCGTGAGGTCTTCTCCGAGAGCGACGTGAGAAGAGGATGAGGAGGATGATGTGGAGGCAGGAGATTGTCATGCAGTGCAGGATACTTTGCCACCTCCACCAGCAGCAGCAGGTGGTACATCGTTTGCACCTACTGGAGGAGCTCTTGCAGCATTGCGGGGAGTTCCCAAGTATTTGACGCTGCGCGTATGGGGGACAGTGCGTGGCCAGCGAGTATCAGTCTTGGTCGATAGTGGGGCAACCCACAACTTCATCGATGCGCAGATGGTCGAGCGGAGAGGTATACAGACTGAGAGCTTCGATGGATTTTCAGTTTTGGTCCCAGGAGATCAGACCATGGTGTGTGCTCGATATGTTCCCGAGTTATCGGTGACGATGGGCACCTATACATTGACAGATCACTTTTTTGTGGTCGATATTCCGGACACCAACATGATACTGGGTGTTCAGTGGCTTATCACTCTACGGAAGGTCACGACGGATTGGAAGGCCCTAGAGATGGAGTGGGATGATCCCAAGACAGGGAGACATGAGAAGATACGGGGACAGCACACATACCCGCCTCAGACAGTGTCGGCACATCGGATGGAGGCAACCTTCCGCAAGGGAGACATAGAGTGGGCCATAGAGCTGCGAGCTTCGGAGGCAGTAGATACGGGTCGGACGGTGCACCACAGACTACGGTCTATCCTCGACGGGTATGCCGGATGTTCGGTGTTCTACCGGGGGCGACCACCGGATCGGGGGTGTGAGCATACTATTGAGCTTGAGCAGGGTATACAGGCAGTGATCACCACACCGTATAGGCATCCCAAGGCGTATCGGGATGAGATAGAGCGTGCTATTCAGGAGTTGCTGGCCCTTGGTCACATTCGGCCGAGCACGAGTCCTTTGGTTTCTTCCGTGGTGTTGGTGAAGAAGAAGGACGACACATTGCGGATGTGCATTGACTACAGGGCTACGAATAAAGACACGAAGCAGTGCCCCATCCCCGGGGATCGATGGTGATGGATGAGTTGAGAGGAGCACGGTTCTTCTCGAAGATTGACTTGAGATCCGGGTACCATCAGATACGCGTGAGGGAACAGGACATTCCCAAGACCGCTTTCAGGTGTCACTATGGGCACTTTGAGTTTCTGGTCATGCCATTCGGGCTGACCAATGCACCTGCCACCTTCCAGTCGTGCATGAACCACATTTTCAGGGGTCATCTGAGGAAGTTTGTGCTGGTCTTCTTTGATGTCATACTTATATATAGCAGGACTTGGGAGGAGCATCTCCAGCATATTGAGACAGTTTTGCGCATCTTGGAGGAGCAACAGTTCTATGCCAAGCTCTCCAAGTGTGAGTTCGGGTTGACAGAGATGCTGTATCTGGGGCACATTATAGGAGTGGACGGGGTGAGAGTCCACGAGGAGAAGATCAGGGTCATCAGGGATTGGCCAGAGCCGCGGAATGTGACGGAGCTTCGGGGATTTATTGGCATTTGCACATACTACAGGAAGTTCGTCGAGGGCTTCTCTCAGCTTGCTGCACCCCTCACAGATTTAACGAGGAAGGGGGCATTCAGTTGGTCGGACACAGCACAGCGAGCTTTTGGCGAGTTTCAAATGATGAGCGAGTACTTGATCAATGCATTGCCGGATTTCACGCAGCCATTTGTCCTGGAGTGTGATGTGTTAGGAGAGGGGATTGGTGCGGTATTGATGCAGGGTGGTCATCCTATAGCTTTTGAGAGCCGGAAGCTCCTTTCGCATGAGAGGTTGTATTCCATATACGACAAGGAAATGTTGGCCATCATGCATGCATTGGCCAAGTACCGGCAATATTTAGTGGGCAGCAGATTCATGGTGAGATCCGATCACAACAGCCTCAGGTTCTTTCTGGAGCAGAAGTAGTTGCAGGAGAGGCAGCAGAAGTGGATCAGTAAGATCCAAGCCTATGACTTTGACATTGAGTATGTCAAAGGCAGGAATAACGTGGTAGCCGATGCCCTTTCCCGTAGACCGGCCACGTTATCTCTTATGAGCTTGGACGCTGATTGGAGGGCTCGACTGTTGGGAGAGTACTCCAAGGACAGGTTTGCGTGTGAGGTGTTGGATGGGCGGCGGTGGCAGGATGGCGGCAGTGCGGTGGGCCGGCCGAGATCTTCTATTATGGGGACGGGATCAACATCGAAGGCGGGGATCTCAGCTCAAGAAGAAGATACTCCGGACTTCACACGATTCTCCATTGGCAGGCCATCAGGGGTTCACCAAGACTTACAGGGCTATCCGGGAGAGGTTCTCATGGAAGGGCCTCAAGGAGGACATAGTCCAGCATGTCAGGGAGTGCGGCATGTCGGGGAGTGCGATGTTTGCCGGAGAAACAAGGAAACGAGAGGAATGGGCATGGATCCTGCGGGGTTGTTGCAGCCGCTTCCCATTCCGGAGGGGAAGTGGGGAAGTATTTCGATGGACTTCATCACGGGGTTGCCCACAGTGCAGGGCAAGGACTGCATCTTCGTAGTGGTTGACCGACTAACGAAGTATGCTCATTTTTTCGCCATTTCGGCACATCACACAGCGACGCGGTGGGTACAGAAATTTGTTCTTCGAGAGATTTTCAAGTTACATGAGTACACACTAAGACCATTGTCGTGTGAGAACCGGCGCTCTGTGGGCGGATGCAGCGAAGGCTCTTCCGGCTAGTGGGGACAGAGTTGACGCCGAGCACTAGTTATCACCCCCAGACGGACGGACAGACATAGATAGTTAACAAGTGGCTGGAGGGCTACTTGCGTAACTATGTCAGTGGGCAGCAGAGGGCATGGCTGAAGTGGTTGCATCTAGGAGAGTACTGCTACAACACGACGCATCACATGTCCATTGGTATGTCACCTTTCTATGATTTATATGGATATCATCCTTTATATTTTGTGGACATGATGTTTGGTGCTAGTAGGGCTCCGAGAGCCAAGATCTGGATCCAAGAGAGCCAGGATATCCTCCGAGCTCTCAAGGATAACATAGCCACAACGCAGAATCAGTAGAAGTTGTATGCTAATAAGGGTTGGGTGGAGAGACACTTTGAGGTAGGAGACTTGGTCTACCTACAACTACAGCCATACCGACAGTCTTCGCTTAAGCAGAAAGGGGCTGAGAAGCTTAAGCCCCATTTTTATGGGCCATACAGGGTGATACGCAGGATTGGGCAGGTTGCATATGAGTTGGAGCTACCCCAAGGCAGCAAGATCCATAACATTTTTCATGTATCATGCCTGAAAAAGGCATTGGGCCAGCAGGTGAGAGTCACAGATGAGCTACCACCCACGGATGATGAGGGGCATCTGGTGTTGCAGATGGAGGCTATTATTGATACTAGAGAGAGGCAGCTGCAGAGCAGGACGATCCGGGAGTTCTTGGTGAGGTGGAAGAATTTTCCGGATGAGGATGCCACTTGGGAGGATGAGAAGATTTTGCAGCATCCATCACTTCAGTTTCTTGAGGACAAGCAACGTTCTGCCGGGGGAGACTATAATATTCCTAATTAGCACCGCTAATTGGAATATTTCATTTTTGTATAGTTTTGCCGCCTATAGTTAAATTAATAAATAAAGTGAGAAAGAGGGGGTCAACTCACTTTAATAAAATAAAGTGCTTCCTAGTAGAGGAACGTTGTAACTTAAAGGGAAAGCCTTGGGGGTCCCCACGTTACATGAGAGAGGCCTCACGTAGGCTCTAAAGGCAACTGCGCAAGCATAGGAGGTGCGATTGGAGAGGGGACGCGATTAAGCGATTTTGAGAGATAACTATAGTGGGAGAGTCACTCCATTTGGCATTTTGTTAAGAAGCTAGTAGAAGATGAAGATATGGCTGATTTGTTAATGTGAAGCTTGCTGCCTTACTTTGATTGATTTGTGACTCATTGCATCTCCTTGGAGAGACTCAAGCACTTCAGTCAAGAAGTTATCAACAATTTTCGAAACCCAAATTTTAGAAGATATTATTTTTAATACCAAAATACTATAATACTATAAAATATAGGTGCAATAAACTATTATTTTGATCAACAAGACTCTAAATAAGCATTAATTTGCATCCATTTATATAATTAGTTAAACTAAATTATATAGTTGATAATAGGATAGTAGAATATATTATAGGGTACTTTCAGAATGAAATACATTTTGTTCATTCATTGGAAAGCTTCACAAACCACTGTGATAATAGAGTTCTCAGCGCTAATACAATTATTTTGTCGATCTGTGCATATATTTCTCAATATCCCCTTCCCATATGGGAAAGGAGTGGACTAGTCACTTACCTCACAAGGTCCTTATGGAGTTGTTGTTCCAGGCCACACGTGCACACCATTTTACCAACAAGACAATTTAGTAGACAACTCGACAAGGCCTTGGAGCTGGGTGCCCCCAAATCCACACAGCCAACCATCCATCAGGAGAATTTTTCCATGCCTGGATGTTAGGAGAGCTTGCTCAAATTTGGGCTTCCCACAAGGATCATACTGTAGAGCCCTATCAGTCCCAGACACACTCCAAAGGACATCATCCACTAGTCCAAAAAAAATTTTGCGGTCATTGAGGACTCTAGCAGGGAGACCCCCCTTGATCTAATTGCTCGTCCTCACCTGTCAGCACTAGCATACCATGACTAGTTCAAACTAAAGTTCCTTTGGTCCTCAGATATCATACATATTATCTTTTTCTTGTAATTACTTTATCTCCACTCCGAGTCATGTACTTTCTTATCTTCTCTTGTTGTTCTGCTTCTAGCACAATTAAAAATCTGTTTTGATATGATTTTTAGCATCTTTATAGTCCACACTTCCACACTTCCACATTGTATTTTGGCTAGTGATGTACTCTTATAATCCCATTGACCTAACATTTTCCCCAAGGAAAACCTTGTGGGGAAACCCAAGAGATGCTTCCTCATGTTTGTGGATGGCATCCCTAGTAACCCTGTTCGCTAAAGTCATAGACTAGTGTGCCTAACCAGGAGGGTTGAACTAGGCAGATGCCCAACAACATGAAAAAAAACCAGTTGAGCTAACCCTTGGTCTTCCCATTGACATACTCCTTTGATCATTTGCTGGACATTAATAAACTTATATTATCAAACTTTGGTTTTTACAAATACTGCAACAAAAAAGGTGGTTTGACAAACAATGCAACAAATCAGAACTCATATTTTAATAATTTAGACGATAAGAGGTATTCCAAAAATCATTGACAAAGACAGCCATGCTTTTATCTAGATTTGCATTTGAAAAAATTGTCAACTTATCTGTTATATTGTCAACTTGAAATGTGAAATCCAGATATGAAAACTAGATATGAAAGTATTTCAAAAATCACCTCTTGGGTATTAAAATAAGAATGGAGCTGTACAGGATGGCATCAAGGCCAATGAGAAAAATTACAATTAATT
>JAXQQM020089279.1:0-34121 GCA_034641835.2 Pinus albicaulis | reverse complement strand
GGACCTTCTTTTCTCATTTCAAAAGCAGTTAGAATACCATGTAGTTGAACAATAGTAAGAGTTTGCAGATCTTGCCTTTCTTCAATAGCTGATACTTTTGACTCAAATTTTGAGGTCAAAGATCTTAAGACTTTTTCCACCAGAGTAGTATCGGTTATGGTTTCACCCAAACTTCTCATACGATTTACAATATCATCTAGACGTAAAAAGAAAGTGGCAATACTCTCATCACTATGCATCCTTAAATTTTCATATTCAATTCTGAGAGTTTGGAGTTTTGCACTTTTTACCTTTGCATCTCCTTCATAGCTTAGAATGATTTTGTCCCATATTTCTTTTGCTGAATTTAATGACACAAAATTCGATTCGGGGACAGTAAGTTTCTAATAAAACATTGACTGCTGGCATTATTTCATATTTCTTCCTTTCGTTGCATCATAGGAATAGTTGCTTCTGATACGGATACCGATAACCTTATTCCACGATTGCCCATACTTCTCGCATCAAGACTTTGCAAATATGTTTTTGTCTGTATCTCTGCATTAACAACAGATAGCCCATTGAATAAAGGTATCCTTAGAGAAAGTACTCAAATATTTCGTCCTATCAGACGCATCTCCTGATAGCGATCAAGCTTCTACAAAAGGACTACCGATTCCAATTGTTGGGAAAAAATACCGAGGGGGGGGGGGGGGGTGAATTAGTATTTAGTGCTAACCGATAAACATTTACTTTTTCCTTTCTAAAACCCATACACTACTTTACTGAAACCAACTCGCGTATACACGCGTATATCCTTCATAAAACTCACGTATATACATATATCTTATTATGCATTTAATTCTTTAATTATGCATCATTCATTCATCAAATGTTTAGTTAGCAGTAAGCATGTGCAGTAATAAAATACTAAACCATCACACATAAGCAACACACATGAACACCATGATTTAAGGTGGAAACCCAAGTCGGGAGAAAACCACCGCTGCTGTCGTCTCTGTCTTCAATATTTTATTATAAAGAAAACATCTTACAACCATGTACTAGCACAGACTCATACCAGCATGTAGACACCCACCTAAAGAAGGTTACAACCTTCTCTCATTTACTAGCCTCTCCTGGAAGGGAGCTACAACCCCCTACTCTTGTTTACCAGCCTCTCCTGGAAGAGAGCTACAACCCCCTACTCTCGTTTACCAGCCTCACCTGGAATGGAGCTACTACCCCCTGCTCTTTTTTACTAGCTACCACTAGAAGGGAGCTACAACCCCCTCACTGAAGGCTTCGACCCTCAGCACCATTGTGGACCACGTTTCATCAATTTTCATATTGGATCCAACAACTTCCATACAACACATCTTGTAGGCCACTTTTCATCAGATTTTCAGACTGGACCCACTCCACACATTTAAGCTCAAAATTCATCAAAATGAAACTTATAACCCCATAAATTCATTCATTGACTCATCAACCAATCAACCAACGACTTGATCTTCAATTAACATAATCAGCAACATATTCATCATTCAAATAACCCAGTTTTGTATGAATACATCATTGACAGATAATAGTAGAACAACAAAACAGATCAGGCACTTACTTCAGAAAACCCTAGATTCCATATGCGCTTTTACTTCATTGAACCCCGCGTACGTATGCTCTTCCATGCATACCGAATTCCACGTATACTTCATGTATCTCTAAAACCCTGCCTTCCCATACGCACTTTCCCAAGTGCATCTATGTATACACGCACTTTGCATCAAGCGAACTCGTTGTGACATCTCAGAATTTTTCAGATCGTGTACTTCTTCGTACGTATAGACAAATCAAATTTCATCCTTTACTTCGGTAGTATTTCGCCCTCATCTCGCATCTAAACATTCCATAAATGTATCTAGAAGGAAAAATAACAAATAAAGGGGCACTTCACCAAAGGATATAGACCAACATCCCAAGAAATTGTACTGCTTTATTGATGTCAAAACCGCCATGCTTCAAATTCAATGTTTTACCAACAATCATCTCACTATCCAGCCCTAACAAGACTAACACAAGCAGAAGCTCCAAGGGCCAAAGGAACACTATTTACAGACATAGAAGTCTCAAGTCAGGTTTATATTTCAAAGTCTTCTACACAACCAATAGTTTCTCATCTTCTACAGAAGTATTATAGAAGGATGAGGAGATGAGATCTGATAAGATATCTCTTAAGGCAATTAATACTTATTCGAGACTTCTTGGCCTTTTGAGGGGCTCGATGAAGAGTTTTATAGGTGGTTCACTGTATTAATTGTTTGACAATTAATATCAAAGCTCGGTGGGAGCTTTATTGACTTTTAGGCTCTATCCAGGATGAAATAACTCCACTGAATTTTGTTTGCGTTAGTTTCCTTAGTGGAATTAATTGCTTGGTTGCGCTATGAGGCAGATATTTTCTAAATCAATAACTTCGGCCTCTGTTTGAATGGTTTGAGGCAACAGGTGGCTCTGTGGTAGTTGAGGAATCAATTCGCCTCAAATGTGGCGCTGGAGGCCTTCGTCCGTTTAAAACACTTATGATGTTCCTTTAATTGTTGGGAAAAATACTAAGAGGGGGGGGTGAATCATTAAACAAAATGTAATCCGAAGATCGATAAAGTACTTCTAAACCTAACGTTTTCGCTAAAACCAAGGGAAACTTTCAGAATCTGCTTTTGGAGAAAAACTAGGACCATGGCACACCATATCTTCCATAGTCATCTTTAATAAGAAAATAAGGAAAATAACTTTCAAGAACAATGTTTAAATCAAACAATAGGACGAGGGAACTCCAGCATTCCTAACTGCTTAAACTGTATTAAATCATTCTTAAATAAACAAATTGGAGGAAACATTGAGATAAAGCTACCGTAATAATATCGATGTACAACAGTCCTAACTCTATAAAGGTGCTTTATCGTAAAATAATGAACAATAGACATACATAGAAGGAAAACACAATAAAGAAAGGGGCACTTCACCAGTGATATAGACCAGGATCCCAAGAAACAGCTTGTTTATTGATGTCAAACCAGTCACAGTACTCAGGTCCAATGTTTCAGTTCAGCAATCATCTTCACTATCCAGCCTAAAAAAACTAACACAAACAGAGCTGCAAGGGCCAGTGAACACTATTTACAGATAGAAGTCTCAAGCTCAATTATATTTCAAAGTTCTACAACCAACGTTTTCTCATCTTCTACAGAAGTATTTATAGAAGAAGGAGGAGGGGAGATCTGATAAAAGATCTGTCAAGGCAATTAATACATAGTAATGACTTCTCGGCCTTTTGAGGGGCTCGATGGAGAAGTTTACAGGCAGTCTGTCTGTATTAACTGTTTACAATTATGAATTAAACTCAGTGGGAGCTTATTGACTTTTAGGCTCTGCGTAATGTTTGGTGTAACTCGTAGATATTTTCACATTTATTTTCCTGCAGTGTATAATCAAGTCGCTACTGGAGGCGGATATCCTGATGCCACCCAAATTGCTGTTGCTTGAGGCACAAAAAGCAGGTAGCGTAGGAATCAATTCGCCTAAAATGTGGCTAAGAGAGGCTCTTCTGCCTGCTTAAACACTTATGATGTTCCTTTTTAATTATGTTTTAATTCAATGGATAAGGCTTTTGATAATCAATCTTAGCCAAACCATCAACCGTGGAATTAATCTTTCAATCTTATGTTCTCATACCAGTCTGTTTAACATCGTATACTTTGGTTTTAACCGTGTTTTTAATAAAATGTTGTCTTGTCGATGTGCAGGCCGCACAGGTCTTTTAAGGGCATCAATGCCCATGAAGCATTGATAAAACGTTGAATCCGACCCTTGCGAATGGTATCCATTGATAATTCAAAGGCATGGGAAACGTCTTTCCCGACCTTCAGAATTTATTTTGAACAAATGGAAAGAACCATCAATCCCTGCAAAAATACACAAAATATTAGAAAATCCTACGTTTTAGGTTTAACTGCTTCAGAAGGCAGGGAAGGAGCATAGCCATTGGATGAAGGCATCCAACGGTGGAGATTTATTAAGAGGAGGCTTAAAGAGGAGCGGGGAAATGAACAAGTCGGAGTGATTTCGGACCGTCCGATCTGGACACGTGGACGGTCCAGATCCAATCGAAGGATCGCAATCGACGAGAGGAGAAAAGGGGTGTGATGAAAATCTCCGATGCGATTGCATGATCGGGAGGGCAGAGGTGATTAAGCAATGGCCATTGATCTGAGGATCAGATCAACAACGGGGAGCAAATTGGAGGGATGACCGATCGGGGGGATAAATCAAATACATGCGATTGTAACTTGCGATGCGAGGTTGCACGAGCCGTTTGATCGGCTTATGATCAACGGCGGGGATTAGTTTTGAAACGAACCGGCGAAAAAACCCATATAATATATAAAAACTCAAAAATTGAAATAAAACAAAGGTTTTATGCTTCGGGGGGCGGAATTTTTGTATAAGGTGGATAGGCGCCTGACTGCGGGGCCTTTGGTCTTTATGAAATGTAATATGCCCGGGGCGTATATAAAACGAAGGGCCAATCACAATCGGAGCCATCGGGCCCGGTCTTTCAATCAACCCATTGAAATTTCCCGATGCGATTAAGTGCCTTGGGAATTTAACTCTCGGTCCCAGGCACAGGGTATATGAAGTAAAAAGGCGAGGGGCGGAGTTTATATATATAAGACCCAATCGCATCAGAAAGTTTTGATGCGGGTCTTTTTAATCAACCCATTGGATTTCTTCGATGCGATTGTGCGATCGGGTCCTTTTGATCTACCCATTTATATTAACACGTGACTTTGGTTTTTTAGACCAAAACTTTGGACAAGTGGGTTTTGGGTTTTACAAAGGAAAAAGCGGATTAGGAACGGATTTTCATAAGGTTTTAACCGCCGAAGGCGGGCCCTCGGTTCATTTATATATAAAAAATAATATGATCGGGGTTTTTATAATACAAAGCTAATTGCATAGGAACTTCCGAACATGGAAAAGACTTGCATTCTTGAAACTTTCCGATGTGATAAGCGCCGAACAAGGTTAGCGCTTGGTTCTAGGGTGTGGGCATGTGGGGGAAGTGGTTTTGAAACTCAGCCCAAGGGGGCTTGAGAACTTATGTAAAAAACATGTATTTTTTATGAAAATTTTCAAGTTTTTCCAATGGATTTGGGGGTTTCGATAAGGTTAAAGAGTGAGTCTTTAACTTTGTAAAAGTGATTTTCATGAAGGGAAGAAGAGAAATCATGAAAACAAAGGAGTTTTTATGGAGAAAAAGGGGAGCAAATGAAGGTTAGTTTTGAGTGGGAGAAGGGAAAAAAATGATGGTTTTTCACAGTTTTTCTCATGAAATTAGCACTTTCCGAGCTAGCAAGGAATTAAGAATGAAGATTTTGGACAAAGGCATGAGGCCT
This sequence comes from Pinus albicaulis, assembly GCA_034641835.2. NCBI lineage: Eukaryota > Viridiplantae > Streptophyta > Pinopsida > Pinales > Pinaceae > Pinus > Pinus albicaulis. Next base: position 28,686 of record JAXQQM020089279.1, on the reverse strand, counting down.
TTAAGAGTCTTCAAAAGCCAACACCTTTTTAGTAATAAATTTTTTTCTTTGAAGGCTCAAAAATTCTTACTACCCATTGCTATAACAAATATTATAGGTGGCTAACAAGAACCACAGAAATTGAATATAGAGGTTAAACCATGCGTGGAATGAATGCCAGAGAGGGTTTGAACACTGGTTGATATCGTGAAAGCAGAATGATGGAGTAAAGGAGAAGTCATAGTGTAATGAAATGAATCGATGGTTTGTTTGAACAAGTATATGGAGGAAGTGTAACGAAAGAAATTAGATGTGGAATTAGGAGTCAACGGCGCAGCAGAACTGTGAGTAGCATCACAGTGAACAATGAAGGCAGTTTTGGAAAAAAACAGATGGTTTTCGGGTAGCCTTTGAGTGGTAAGTGGTTTCACTGAAATTGAACGTGATCAAGATCGGTGTGATGACGTTAATGGCGCAACCTTGTTTGCGTGATCTCTGAGAGAGAGGTCAAGGAGCACGATAGCCGTTCGATCATAAACAATTGAGATCCGACGGTGTTTGCACTCGAAGCTGCACATGGGTTAACAAAGGTGGGACCTAAATATAATATTATTTTGGTGCTTTGGGTCTTAACCAAAGTAAACTCATAAATTTGTTTAAACCAAAGTATAGAAGGGCAAGTTATATTGTATTTATGACTTATGTTAAGTCAGGTAATAAACTTTGATATCTGCAATATGATGAAGACCGTTAGATTGTGAGTAGGATCGATGGCAGTTGTTTAATTGGAGATGCGACATCGGTATACGTGCAAGACCAGCGAAAAGAAAAACATTTACAATTTTTTTATATATTAAAGGTTATATGATTATAGAGCAGAATGATAAAAGGTGTGGGACCAGCGAAGGCAGCAGCAAAGGCTAAACCTCATGCACACCGTATGAGCACAGTTAACGTTGATCTGGGATCAACGGTACCACGGGGGCACAAGCAGTCCGATGATTAACCCAAGGGGGTGCCTCCGTAATTGACCTTCCCATCAGGCATTGACCGAAGATCGACAGTTGTCATTCACTGCGGTAGCGAAAGCCTGATGATCTTTCCATACCAAGGAGTGCCTCCACAGTACCATGAACTGGGACCCGCTTTCCTAACACCCAAAAGAACAGTGGTGGACTGGCGCAATCAATGGATAAGATTAAAGGAGATAGACGTCAAAGATTATATTAGAATCAAGTGGGACTTGATCGCATATCGAACATCGCAAGAGAATGTGATAGCTGTTGGATGGATGCAAAGTTTCGATGCAATGTGGTGATGCGAAGGGACACGTGGCAGCACAGCACTATATTGCACATCGGCAATGCAAAGTCCATCGCATACAGCGGAGTGGCGAGGTGATGCGATGGGAGTAATGCAATGCAATCGATAGATGTGATGCGATGTGATCACATATCACAATCGAAGCAGGAGAGATATCGAAAAACCTTAGAAGTCATGTTAGTTGTGATGTGAAGTAGTGATAAAGTAAAGTGGGACCCATCGCATATCATATATTGCAATCGACGATGCTTATGTGATAATAATTCGCAAGTTATAGAAGTTGCGATGCAAAGTGCGATAAAGGGAGTGGATGTGATAAAGATCAAAGCTGAAGCCTAAAGCATTTCAAGTCCAGAGTATGTGCATTTTTCTTTTTAAATTGTTTCGGAGAGCAAAATGAAGATTATAATGTAAAACAAAAAGGAAAGTATGAACGCAGGTAGAAAGGCTCAGGTAAGGACCTGACACAGAGAAAAAGGTAGAACCGGATGTTTAGAAGAGTGGTGAAGGTTGAACGCTGTGGGCATGAGAAAAAGAGGCATGGTCGTGCAAAAGGAGATATGATGAAACTGTTAGAAACACAATAGAATGGGTCAAGTCGGACAAAATGAGTAGTTATGCAGCAGAGCTAGACTATAACAGCAAAAACTGAAAAGACAATAAAAATAGCAGAAAAGACAAATGTATGGCAAACCAAGGGTTGAAAGGGCTGAGTGAAATGTATTATTGTATCTGTGAATGTAAATGATTTAATTATTTTTATTGTATGTGATGCAAAGGCAAGTCTCCATAGGCAAATAAAAACTCCACTGTAATACACAAATATATACATTCTGGTATATCATTCTGAAAGTGCTGGACAAGAAAATGAGAAGGGGGAAGGCAAAGAGTCATACATGTTCATTTCAAATTCCCTGTGGAATGCAAACAGTTATGAGGTGATCTCTATAAATAATGTTACCAGCATATGCATAAATTCAGAGAGAGAGAATGGAGAAATAGGTCAGAGAGTGTAAGAAGAAGAAGGAGCAGAGAGAGGAGCTGTGAAGATCCAGGGATAAAGGCAGATATGAAGGGTGGAGGACAGTAGTGAAGAAGGAATATAACAGAGCTAATATGCAGGTAAATCAACATGTGTTTTCATAATAGTGTGAGGAAGTTGGTGCTTCCATATCAAGTTGTAGCTTGATAGATGTCCAGTTGTAGCTGACTGAGGTAGGAGCCTCATGTAGGTTGTAGCCTGCAGAAAATAGATGGGAGTTGGAGCTTCCTTGCAAGTTGTAGCTTGCAGAATTGAGGTAGTAGCCTCCTATAGGCTGGATCCTACAGAAAATCAATGGTGAGCGGGAGTTGGAGCTTGCCTTTTCATCACAACAATAATAAGATGTGGTTTTCTCCCTTATGGGTTTCCACTTATATCTGTTGTCTATGTGCATGATGATTATATGTTGATATTCTGTATTTAATCTACTTAATACCTGCTGCTCACTTATTAAGATTGTTGTTCCATTGTATATTAATTTGACCACGAAATGAAGATGTAAATAAGTGTAAAAGAAAGTTTTACAAGACCATGACTGCTTTAAACTGATTCACCCCCCTACTCAGTTTAACCAAGGGTTCAACAATAGCGAGAACACCAAGAGGTTTAGATTCCCTTCCATCAAATGCTTCAAGGGAATTTGGTGATGAATTCAAAGCTAGAGAACCAATGGATTTCTAGCAAGCAGATGCCATGACGCACGTAGATGCACCCTCGTCCACAACTTCTCGATGGATATTTAGACCATTAATACCAACTTTTATGATGAACACAATTTGGTGCAGGAGTCGTGGGTTGAAATTCTCCAAGTCAAAAGCAAGAAGGATAGAATCAGAAGGATCTACCCCACCAATCGCAGATAACAAAGCCTTCCGTACAGACAGACACCTATGAAGTACTTCTAATGAAGACATTGTAGATGATGCATGAGCTAGATCCTCAAAAATATTGTAATGTTGAGCAACACGAGCGTTGGGATTGTAAGAAGACTTACATATTACACCTTTGGAAGGTGGTCATACAACGGGCTCAATTTTGGGCCTTTCAATATGGAGAGGACCAGAAGCAGGCAGAGGAGGAGGACCATCAGCGATCTCTTTCCCCATTGCCTAATGCGATCCGGTATAATATTTCGATCGAGTAGCGATAGAAATGGATGCAGAACTATTCATCATAAAAAATTGAGAGCCAAATGGGGCAGAGGAGTAAGGTTTCTCTTCTGGGTCTGCTACAATGGAAAAGGTTCTTTGAGAACAACCATAGTTCCCTGGGTGCCTTTGAGCAATATACTTACTTCGGCCCATCGAGGATAGTCCTTGGTGTTGTTCCTTCATCACAAATCAAACAAGGGTACTTCGGCTTACGCTGTGAACCATCATCAACATGACGTTTAGACGAATCTTGTTTTGGGGTATCGTCTTTGGCCTTAACTTTACCCTTTTTTTTCCCCTTGGAAGTCTTATCCCCCGAATTGGCCTGAACAGCATTGACTTTCGCTGTGGTACCAAAACTCGAGGTAGGCTGAGAAGCAGTAAAATTAGAAGGATTAGAATTTTTCTTCCCAGGGTTTGAAGGATAAGACTTCTAAGAATTATGAGATATGGAACTGATGATACCATCCACAGATGGCATCGTAGGTGCTTTGGAAGTTCCAGGTCGAGAAGCATTAGGCAAGATATCATACAATGTGCCAAACTGAGGGTATAGAAGATCAAGGTACTGGGCACAAGCAATGGCCTATTATTTTGTTACACATGCCCCCATAGCTATGTCTTTAGTGATTTGATTGACAAATGAGGTAGTGAACCAATCAGTCAGAAGTTGATCAGGAATATCAAAATTGATCAAGTGACGAAAGCACCTCCATTCATGAATATGATTTGAGATATGTGTAGCTCAGTCCTTTTTCAAGGATTTGAGGAGGTGCGTCTCGGTCTCATAACAAACTGGTAACTGAAAATGTGTAAGAAATGCCATGGCTAAAGAGTTGAAATATTGAAATATGCCACGAGCTAATTTAGTGTACCACTTTACAGCGACACCAATAAGAGTCCGTTTGAAAATATGGAGTCAGATGGAATCGTCAACCCAAGAGTTAGAGAAACACCAAAAGTGGTAGGTCATAACATGTGCTTGGGGCTCCTCTCTGGAATTTCCCTAAAACTTAGTACAATCACCAAGAATCTTGGTTGGAACTGGAGGCCAATACGAGTTATGAAGAATCAAATCGTTCGTTAACTTTGACACACCTAGCAGTTCCAACATAGCAAGAAATGGTATTTGAGGATTAAAAGGCATCAGAGGTCTTTGATAAGGACCTAAGTTAGCATTCCACCCAATCTAGGAGAAACTCTGCCGCCATATGTTTTGTCCTGGAGGATTCTGACCATATGTGTTATAAGCCTGATAGTTCTACCCATACTGGGGTTGAGGACCAGGATACTGATTCCGAGCATACCATTGAGGTCCTTGCTGTGCAACATATGGATTTTGTTGTAGAATGTAAGAGTTTCCTTGAGGTGGATTATACACCAACTGGGATTGATTTTGAGGGTAATATGTGAAACCTTGGGGTGCACTATATACCGTCTGATATTGACCTTGATGAGGGTAAGTAGTGCCTTGAGGTTGAGTAGGTTGAATAGGCTACTGAGGCTAGGCATGTTGTCCCTACAGAGTAGGTTGGCCTAGATATTGAGGGCCACCAGGTTTCCATTGTGGAAGAGGTTGGCCCAATGGTTGCAATGGAACAGGTTATCTCTGATAACCAGGTTGACCCAGAGCAAGATCATAGGGTTTTCCCTACTGTACAAAATTTTGGCTTTGCTAGACATAAGGTTGTTGTTGTTGTACAAAAGGTTGTCCCTATGGTGGATACATTTTACCCCCAGGAACTTAAGATTCTCTTGGTTGATATTGATATTGAGGTTGACCAGAAGGACCATAGGGCTGCTGGACTGAAGGTTGACCCTGCAAGAGTTGTCCTTATGGACCATAAGGTTGTCCCTGTTGGATCAAAGGTTGTCTTGCAAGGGTTTTCCTTATAGACCTAATGGTTTTCCTCGTAGACCTGAGGGTTTTCCTTGTATCAACAGCCCTCAATGACGAATAGTCTGATAGGGATTAGCCGAATGCAGATAAAAATCCTAATTTGGATCGATAGGAGGTAAATATACAGGATTACTGTAGACATCATAGTGATGCGGAGGATTGACAGGAGCTTGGGCTGTTGAGAACGCTAAGAGTTCTGCTATTGAATAGCCAATAGATACTCTTCGAAAGTAAGGCCGCTAGGAATAACATAGGAAGTCGTAGCCACAGTAGAAGTAGGCGTGGCCTCCCTAGTGCAGGGTTGTAATTTACCCAGGCCGGGATTGACAGGCCACATAGGATAAAGAAGGATAGACATGCGAGTGTGAAAAGATCTTGACGACTGATGTGTAACAACTGATGTAGATGAAGCCACACAGACAATAGGTTGGACCGGGACAGATGTAACAACAACTGAAAAAATAGGTGTTGAAGGTGACATTCCCAATGAAGGAAGGATCAAATTCCTAGGAGGAGTTGATGTATTGGACTGTGATATGGATGAAACACCAGAAATAATCTGAATGAAAGTCCAATAACCAGGTGGAAGTGACACCAATTGAGGAGAAGATTGACTAGAAACACGAGGGAGATCTTCTGAGAAAGGTTGATATTCCCTTGTAGAAACAGACAGTCCTTCACTGCCAACATGACTCGAAGAATCCATGTCTAACAAAGCTGTAAGATCGTCAAAAAGACGATGAAGACTGGGAGGTATAGCAACGGCTATAAATGGTGAACCCAAAGTAAGAGGAGGGAATTCTTCCTCGCTCCCAAAACCAGACCAAGCACCCTGAGGAGGCCAATTGAATTCAACTGACTCTTCAGGAGGAGATCAGGTAGCAAGAGGCAAGACAGTCAGGAGAATAGGCTACGAAAACTCGGCAGACCTAGTGGACTGAGGAGTTTCAAAAGAAACGTCAAGAAAAGAACTACCACTAGGAGGCAGTGACGAAGACGATGAAACTGATGGTTCTGCCATTGTGACTATACTTCAACACAAGAAGGAAAATGAGATAGCCAATTCAAGGCTTCAAGATCAAAGGCTAAGAAAGTACAAAAACAAGCCAAGTAAATTTTTTTTAACAAGCATGTGATCGTAGGTAATTAATTTTATGACATTGAAACCAGACTTTTTTGTTTCATGTTTTAAGAGTCGAGAAACAGACAAAATATGACTCTAGTCACTTTCAATTTTAAACGAGCGTGAAAGTAAAAGTGCTCGATGATCTCTTCTCTTTTCAAGGAGTCACGAAAAGATCGAAATGACTACTCAGGTAATCTAAGAAAGAGGGTGTACCAAGTTTTTGTGAACTACCTTATATGTTGGAATAACGATTGTTGTTAGACCAAAACCCACAGCGTTATTCTAGCTACGATCGCGGAAATTAGGATCCACTAGGCGGTTGATGCATGTTGCAAAAAACCGAGGAGTGTTGAACCCAATGTCCAACAATATCCCCCCCAGCCCTTAAGCGGGTGAGTTTTGAACTCTAGACCTATTGATACGATACCAATGTTTGGAATCATGATTTCCATTAGACAAAACTTTATGGGCTTTAGTCTCTTAGCTACAATTTCCGAGTCGGGATCCACGAGAGGTGGTTAGTCCATGTTCGCGAAACACACGGGAGGCGTTGAACCCAATGTCCAACAATATACACCTTGGTGATCAAATGAAGGAGAAATGACCAAGGACTTAACGTATGTGTAGGTAGTCTCCACCGAATGATGTGTTCAATGTATCATGGTTACGGGGCGGAGACTCGGCTACCTTGAATAAATAATTTGAACCTAGGGGTCTCCCTTTATATACGCGACGGTACGAGGCACAAGTCCATACTTTAGTGAGTGTTATAGCATCATTTCTCACTTTGACATGATTCATGATTGCTTTATGGCTTTATGGGCACCCATTCCTACAGACTTGGACAAATTCACTTAAAAACAGTGTAAAATCCCTCATACGCGACTATGCCCGTGTTTTTCCGCGTGTATACGCGAGTACAGCTAGACTTTTCCGTGTATGCCATTAAAATGATTAAAAAATATATAAAAAATCCCTAATTTCGCGCTGGGTTGATGGTTACTCAGGTAGTTCAACCACCCCAGCCCGTGGCCAAATGTTTCCAACTGCTGAAACTACTTGGAGGGACTATAAAAAGCCCTCATGTGTATGGCCTAAGGGAGAGAGAGAGTTATTATTATTATACTCTGTTGGTATTCCCTATCCAAGTCTGATTCCCCGTGCCTCCTGCACTTTCCCAGTTCATTATAGGAAACCCTTGTTTCCTTGAGATATACATCCCTTTATATGTTATCTTGTATGCACCAGTTTGGAAGGAGTCTTAGCGAGGCAAGGGCTGGACGGATCCGGACGACGGTCTGCGAAGGCCTTGGAAGGATCGAGTGATCTCTCCACTTGATTACTTTTGTACGTACTATTTATAATACAGAAGTATCATGCTGTTCCCGAAATAAACGTGTTAGTGTATGCTTTTATGTATGAGAATATTTGTTATACAAGCATTCATTATGATTTATTTAATGTTTTATATATGAATCTCACTAACATATAGAGTAGATATATGCTATACAACTTGTCCTTTGTGCTGGTTTCTTCTTGTATTTCAGGTTAAGGAGGAAGGACGGTTGCAGGGAGTTTGGACTCCACGTGGATCTACTTCAAACGTAGGACCAACGGGTAAATCTCTCATTCTTCTCTATTTAGTTTTTCTGAACGTGCATGGTTGTGTGAGTCTCTGTTAAGTAGTACGCCCCTGCTCTGTGGAGGTTGTATCCCAACCAACCTCTAGGGTGTTAATTCCCCGAAACAGAACTGGCGACTCCATTGGGGATCACATTCTTGTGATTCTCCTGTTGGGTTGTTTCAGCTGTTTGGTAGGTTGCCAACAGTTTTTTCTGTCTTTTGCAGTCCAGTTTGTTTTCTTGCAGTCAGTCTGAAGTCTTGGTATCTTTTCCAGGCTTGTTCTTTTGTTTTTTTTCAATATTTACCTTTGCATATGCTTCTTCTTTTGCACACAGTCGCGTATACATGCGAGTTTGTCTGAAGGAAACCACATATACACGAGTTTCCCTTAGAACAGACGCGTATACACGCTGGTTGCACAGTTGTGAAGCCGCGTATACCTAGGCAGATTTTGAATTTTTAGGATTCTGGAGTTTTTGGTCCTTTCTGGCTGTGGAGGCCTGTGTCTGCAGAGTCTCTGTACTTACTGGAGTGTGAAGGAAGTGGTTTCATGTCTTTTCTCTCTTTCGTTTGAGTAGAAACTAGTCTTTTGGCAAAAGTTTTGTTTTGGTGCTGGCACTTCTGGATTGAGTTCCAAGATCGCTTTCTGAGCATTCTTGGCTGTTCTGCTTTATCAGAATAGAGAGCTTCTGCTCACTGACTCGCTCCTATCTTTGTGTTGTGCTTTGCATTGCGATTTTTGCTTTGTTTTCGATTGGTTTTCTTGAGTTCCATAGGCTAGGGTTTTGTTGCAATTTTCGAAGAACTTTTCTTGCTTCTTTGGAGTCTTTTGTTGCAGCGAGTTTGCACTATTTGTCTAGGCTGATTGGCTGAGTTTTTGGTCTTCCGTTGATCTTATTGATCTTGCTATCATTAGCTTTATAAGGTTTGGGAGCATTGTTGAAGTTTGTGCTTGAAATTCGGTCTCGTTTTGGCTTGGATTGTGATAGTTGTGCTTGGTCTTTTTGAGCTCTTGCTTTATAAAACTAAAAAGTCCAAAAAACATTTGTTTTGCTTTTTGTTTTTTGCATATCAAAAACTCAAAAAACATTGTCTCTTGTTTTTTTTTTTGTTGTTGCATTTTCATTTTCGTTTGGCCATATCTTTTGGAGCTTTTGTGAAGTTTCTTGCTTCTAGTTTTCGGCTTGATTTTGAGGAGAAGTTGTTATTTGGTTTCTTCTTCTTGTTGTTAAGTATTTTTGGTGTCTTATATTAAGAGTTCTTGTTTTCAAGAATTGGCTTTCTGGACAACAAAAGATGAGTTAAAACTGAAGGAGCTTTTTGGGAAATTTCACCTTGTTTTAAGAGATTTTTGCATCTTAGGATTTACATGCTTGTAGTGATTTTCATTAGGTGCATTGAATCATTTAGTTAGCTTCTTAGTTTTTGTGAGTGTGAGTTTGTAATTCGAAAAGAAAAATACAATTTTTAGTCTCGTAGAACCTGTATAGAGATTACTTTTCATTGAAAGACAAAGAACTGCATGTGCATGTAGTTAAGTTTTTATTAATTTCTTTTGCGTCAAAACACCATTGGTTTCATCTCCATATCCTTGTGACTTAATACAACAGCCCTTAAAATAAGTGATTTAATCTAAAATCAACTAGCAAGTTTTACTAAGTGTCAATCACCAACTAGCTAGGTTGTAGGGCCTTGGAATAGGTGAGTGGAGAGTTAACTCTCCAAGGCCGCTCAAACGAACATAGAAGTTGATTAATTGAGCGAAATCCAACTCCGTGAGGTGGACTGGGAAAGCTCTCATCCGAGAGTCAAGCGCGAGGGGAAGTGAAGGTTGAGAAGAGGGATATCCCCCCTCCGATTAGCTGAATCTGACCTCAAGACCGTTCCGCCCAGCTTCTGATACGGATTGGTGTCCATAGTTGCCTCTCCTAGGTTCCACACAGGTGACTACGGGGGGGAATACCCGTGGTACCTGAGGCAGACGTCGCATCACTTTCAGCAGTACTTCTGGGGGGTGCCCTTGCGAAGCTTGGGTGCTTGAGCCAGCAAAGGCTGTCGTTAGGAGGTCGGCGTAACTATTTCTGATACCTTCGCTAGTTTTTCTGGGCCCTAATCATCCCAGACTGCTTTCGGAAGGCCCTATACTTCGCTTTCCTGTATTTTGGTGTCCGGTCCTCATCACCCAGAGCGGAAATACTTGAAGGCTGTTTGCTTGCTGTTTCTCAGGGATTTTTATTTTAGTGAGTGCTCTTTTCTCCTAGCTTGCCTAGCTTTTCACTTTTTTGAGTCTAATATAATAAATCTATAAAAGTGGCTGATCAAGAGCCTCGACGTTCGAGGAGAATCCGGGGGTTATCTCCCGAGAGTGCAGAGCCTTCTTCGAGAAGGCGTAGGAGCGATTTAGCTGGTGGTTACCACCCTGTTGAGTCTGACGCTGTGGAGAGTGATCCTCCACCAAGATCTGAAGGTTTCGTTGCTGATTCCAGTGTCGGTCCCGAGAGGAGCGTTCCGCTCACCTCGCGAGTTCTTTTCCCTCAGGAAGAAGATTTTCAAGTTGAAGACATACCTGAGCCTCCTGCTACAGGTCCATCTCCTCTTCCTCCTGATCATCCGTTTGTTATTCAGTACATTGGACCGGAGTCTGAGAGACCGCCGGATCTTCCATATCATTCTTATCTTTCGATGGCCACGACTGGGAACGCGGCTTCTACCGTGAGTGCTGCGGGCATTCAGACCCCTGCTTCTGTCGAGGCAGGGGGCACTATTTCTTCATCTTCGATTGCTTCTAGCACTGCTATGTTTGGCTCTGGGTTCACCCAAGCATATGCTTCTCATTCTGGTCCCTTTTGTTTAGGGATGTCCATTAGTGGAAATCCCTCTTTTTCCTTTTTCGCCGGTGCAGCTGGATCTACGCCCATGTCTAACATGGCTAGTGGATCAGCTTCGTTTCAGGGTTTCCCCTTTGGGACTGGGCATATTCCCAGTTCCAATCCTTCTTTAGGGTCGTTTCCTTTTACGTCCCAGACCCAGAGTTTCAACCCTTGGTCTGGGGGGCAAAGCTCGACTACTTTTACAGGGTGGAATCCTGTCTTTACAACGGCTGGGGCAGGGAATCAGTTCTTCGCGGGTCATCAAGGGAATGCTTCTTTCCCTTCATCGAGTGCTTATCAGTCTTTTTCTCCTCTGTCTAATGCGTGGAACCCCTACCAGGGGCTTTCCTCTTCAATCAATACTTCAGCGGGGGGAACTGGTCTAGGTTTTGGTAACTCGGCATGGGGAGGAGGTTCTTCTCCGTTTTCTACGAGTCCTTTCTGGCAGCCTGGTGCCTCATCAAATCCAGGCTATTCTTTTCAGAATGTTGGAAATCCATCCCATCAAGGATGGAATTCTCAGGCTCCGCCTCGATTACCGTTTCTGGCAACGTTAAACTTGCCAGACTTGTCAAAGTTAACTAATGACCCGATTCGTTATAGTCCGGGGTGGCCTCCGGTCCCGACCAAACTTCCTTCAGACATTCCAAAGTTTGAAGGTAAGAATGGAGAGAATCCGGCGGACCACATCACCACTTTCCACTTATGGTGCTCTTCGAACTCCCTGATCGATGACTTGATTAGGTTGAGATTATTTCAACGCACCCTAACTGGAAATGCTGCCAAATGGTATATAGAGCTCACTGGGGGCAGTTTTGCCACATTTGGAGAGCGAAACATGCTTTTCTTAACCATTTCCGGTTGCCTGTCGGGATAATGGTACAGGGCCCAAGACTCGCTAATTTTAGCGAGGACTGAGGCCAACTCACCGGCCCTACATAATCGTTCGGGGAATGGAGGAGAAGGAAGAGGAAGCAACAAAGCCATATTCCGGGTGGTCCTTCTCGATTGGTTTGAAATCACTACTCTCGGGACATTTCAAAGGATACACCTATACGCGGGTATTTTTCGAGGAGCGAGGGCCATCTTTAGGGCCCAGCAGTTAGAGTTGATCTATTCTCAGTCTGGGGTACTTTATAAGTATTTGCCCAATGCTCCTCGCTCCAAATTGGATTTATCGAAACCCAAACCTGGTCCGCATGGTGACGGGCTTATCGGATCGGTCAATAGTAGTGCAGCCAGCCTGCTTTCTCAATTGCAGCAGTTGTCTTTACAATCTGCTCCTTCTGGTCAGGCTGTGCCTGCTGATTCATCACCTTCCCAGTCCTTGTCCATAAATGTTGTCCAAGCTTCTGATCCCAAAGGAAATCAACAATCTGATGGGAAGAAGAAGGGACGTAATAACAAGAAGAAGGGCAAGAACGGGAAGGGCAATGCAAATAAAACCAACGAGCGTGTTGGTGAGGGTCAAAAGGAGAAAAAGAAAGTGAAGTTTCCATGCAAGCTTTGTACTGGAGACCATCTCACGCACCTTTGCCCTAAAATTCAGGATGCTCAGCGCCTGTTATCCCAGCAGGGTTCTTCTAGTTCCCAGGCTGTGTTAACAAACCCTTTTCCCCAAGGGCAACAATTAATTGTTGGCGCGAACCAAAATCTTGGGGCTTCCTCTGGAGGTACCCAGGAAGGGGAAATTCCATCGAACATCTTTATGATGAGTGCTCACGTGGATATCGCTACGAGATCCCGTGATTATGGCGGAGAGGAATCTTCGAAAGCTAAGGAAGTTCCTGATGCTACTGAGCCGCTTCACATTATGAAGCCAACTGTTGAGTCTATGCCTCAGATGCCCAAAGCATCTTCTAAGCGATCAACGATTAATCCGAATGCGAGGGCTGCCCAGAACTACTCGATTGTAGAAGATCTGGCGCAGAGTCCTTGTGCTATGTCAGCTTTAGAGGTACTCCAGTCTTGTCCGGCTCAGCGCAGTGCTTTGCTCACTACCATTGGGGCTGTTGATCCGAAAAATTCTCTTCTGATCACTTTTGATATGACTAATTTTAAGAAGAGACTTCCTCATCACATGGCATTTCACATTAGATCATCGTATCGAAAGACCAATATCTTTCAAACGGTTGTTGATGAGGGCGCTTCTACTTGCGTGATGTCTCTCGCATGCTGGAAGACACTTGGATCTTCCAAAGCTGTTCCATATAGCACTGTTCTTACTGCATTCGATGGTCATTCTCACAGACCCCATGGTATTGTCCCGGCTTTGCCCATCTGTGTTGGGGGAAAAACCGTTAACATAGAGGTTGAGGTAGTGGATGCAGCCTTGGACTACAACCTTATGTTGGGGAGGAACTGGATTTATGAGATGGATGCCATTGCATCCTCACTATTTCGAATTGTATGTTTCCCCCACGAAGGGAGGATCGTTACAGTGGATCAACTGGACTGTCCTCCTGTAGACCTGGATGCGCCTTCTGACTCATCTGTTCCTAAGTTGGATAATACTAAGGCGCCTGTTGAGAATCTGGGAGTTGGAATGTATTCTTCCCTGATGGGTTCTTTCGATCTTCCTCCTCCTAAGGTGTCTATTAATGCTATTTCATCCTCCAAGGCTCCCCTTCGAAGAGAGTTCTTTCGAACTCATTATTTTTCAGACCCTTGGACCTTACCTTCCCCTACTGCCACATTGGCGGAAGGTCAAGTGGGTGGTATGGCATTTCCGATTTCTGCAGCTGAGATTGCATATCAGTCTATTGTTGACACTGCAGAATCTGATCCAGCTCCTCTTTCGCTGGAAGAGTTGGATGGTGATGTGGCTCCGGCTTGGACGCTTACTTCTTCTTCTGCCTAGGATTGTCTAGATACCACTCTTCCATCTGAAGAGGCCATCCTGGAAGCGATGACAGGTATAGATAGACCGTGGGATGATTTGCATCATCGGTCTTACTTCCTACCTGACTTGAGCGAAGTCGAAACAAGTTTTCCAAGTCCTCGGTCTCCTGGACCTGTTCACCCAGTCTTGAGCCCCTTAGCACCAGCACAGGTTTATGCTGAAGGGAACATGGCTGTGATCTCTCCTACTATCCCGGTGAACATCTCCAGGAATCCCAACATTGTCGAGAACGTTTTCATTGGAGCTGAATGTTCCCATGAAGAGGTTCAAATCTATACCGAGCTTTTCAAAGAGTATAGGGATGTTTTTGCTTGGTCTTATGAGGAAATGCCTGGCATAGACCCATCTATCGTCCAGCATGAGATCAAGACGTATGAAAACGCTAAGCCGGTCAGGCAAAAACTTCGTCAGGTTAATCCTAGGAAGGCAGCAGCTATCAAAGCTGAAGTTGAAAAGCTGCTCAAGGCGGGATTCATTTTCCCAGTTCCTCTGACTGAATGGGTTTCAAACCCCGTTCCTGTTGATAAAAAGCAAGGAACAATTCGAGTATGCATCGATTTCAGAGACTTGAATAAGGCGTGTCCTAAAGATAATTACCCCACACCCTTCATTGATCAGATTATTGACGAGTGTGCCGGTAACGAGATTTTTTCCTTCATGGACGGTTTTTCTGGTTATAATCAAATTACTATCCGTCCAGAAGATCAACATAAGACGGCATTTATTTGTCCCTGGGGTACGTTTGCATATAAGAAAATGCCTTTTGGTCTTAAAAATGCTGGAGCTACTTTTCAGCGGGCCATGTCTTACGCCTTCCACGACATCAAGAAAATTATCGAGGCATACTTAGATGATCTAGCTGCTCATTCTCGAAAGAGGATGGATCATCCTGGTCACCTCCAGCAAATATTTGAAAGATGTCGTTTTTATAAAATTCGTTTGAATCCGAACAAGTGCGTTTTCGCGGTAACATCCGGTCGGCTGTTGGGATTTATCGTGTCTAGGGAAGGGATAAGGGTAGATCCCTTCAAGGTTGAGGCAATACTTCGGTTGCCTCCCCCGTCTTCAATTCGTCAGCTTCAAAGTCTCCAAGGGAAGTCTAATTTTCTTCGAAGGTTTATCGTTAACTATGCTGAGATTACAAAGGGATATATGAGACTGTTGAAGAAAGGAGTTCCTTTTCTTTGGGACGACTACGCTCAATGCTCATTCGATGCCTTGAAAAAGGCATTGACCTCTGCTCCTTTGCTGAGTCCACCCGATTATAGCAGAGATTTTCTTTTGTATCTGGCTACAGCAGAATCTACCATTGGTATGGTTCTAGTTCAGGAGGATGATGCTCTTGCTGAGCATGTTATTTACTACCTTAGTCGAGGACTGGTAGGACCTGAACTGCGATACACCCCGATAGAAAAGTTAGCCTTAGCAGCAGTTCATGTTGTGCAGCGACTTCGGCATTACATTATTCTTCGCAAAACTTATGTCTTGGCAGCTGCCAATCCATTTCAGTTTGTCCTCAGCAGGCGAGTGATTGGGGGCAAATATAATAGATGGATTGTAATTTTACAAGAATTTGATCTAGAGTTCATGTCTGCCAAATCCAAGAAGTCATTAGTCTTTGCGGAATTGATCTCCGAGTTGCCTTGTGGAGAGGAGATGATCTATGATGAGTCCTTTCCGGACGAACACTTGTTTTTAATCTCTCCACAAGATCCTTGGTATGGGGATATCATTGTGTATCTCCGGACTGCGAAGTTTCCCTCTTCTTTTTCGAAAGATGAGCGTCGTAAGCTGCGTCACTTAGCTAAAAGTTATCTGATTATTGGTGATGCTTTGTACCGTCGAGGGGTTGATTCAATCCTAAGACGCTGCTTAACTTTCGAAGAAGCTGAGGCTGTGCTCAATGATTCTCACGGTGGAGCTTGTGGGGGTCATTTATCGGGGCTTGCTACAGCCCAAAAGATTTTGCGTGCTGGCTACTTCTGGCCCTCGATTTTCAAAGATTGTATTGAATCGGTCAAGAAGTGTCATCCTTGTCAGGTGTATACTCGGAAAATGCGCGCTCATCCAGCTCCGCTTTTTCCAGTCGTTACTGTCGGACCCTTTACAAAGTGGGGTATGGATTATACTACTTGTAACCCGCCTTCGGCAAAAGGTCACAAGTACATTATCATAGCAGTAGACTACTTTACGAAGTGGGTCGAAGCTATGCCTACTTTTGGGAACGATGGTGAGACTGCAGCTCTTTTCTTCTTCAACCAAGTTATTTCTCGTTTCGGTATACCTAGAGAGATTGTCACTGACCATGGCAGTCACTTTCAGAATAGTATGATGGCTGAGTTGGCTCTTAAATTGGGTTTTCGGCAGGAGCATTCATCTCCATATTATCCTCAGGCCAATGGGCAAGTGGAAGCCGTGAATAAATCCTTGAAGACAATTCTTCAACGGACCATTGATAAACATAGATCCAACTGGCACATTATGCTATATCCTGCACTTTGGGCATACAGGACGTCAGTTAAAACTGCAACTGGCTTTACTCCGTTTCAGTTAGTCCACGGGGTGGAATCCGTATTTCCCATTGAATGCGAGATTCCTTCCCTTAGATTAGCTGTTGAGCTTCTTCCTGACACTTCTAGTCTGGCAGAGCGGCTTCTTCATCTGGAACACCTCGATGAGCAGCGTCGAGATGCCGCCACATTGAATGAAGCACATAAAAACCGAGTCAAAGTTCAGTACGATAAGGCGGTTAAGCCTAGGGTCTTTTCCGAAGGTGACCTTGTTTTGGTCTATGCCCAAGAAAAAGATGCCTTGGGGGCAGGAAAGTTTAAGTCGATGTGGTATGGCCCCTATATCGTCAAAAAAGTCCTTAAGAAAGGAGCTCATACCTTGGTTGACTTCGAAGGGAACGAGTTGTCGGAGCCCCGAAATGGGCTCTATTTGAAGAAGTATTATGCCTAGGCTTCGGCCTGGCATCTTGCTTTTGTATATATTTATAGTTTTTGCTTTGTACATATCTGTTTGATTTTCGATTTTTGATGAGGTGGTGATGTTTTTTGATCTGCTTTGGCAGGTTGTGTTGGATGTCATGAGTCATTTTGGTTTCGCCGATGGTGCTAGTAGACACACCCGGAACTTAGCTTCCGTGGCTTGGGTGCTTCATTATCCTTTCGGTCAGCTGTTGGTATCAAGAGGGGTCTGCATTGGTCCTGCTTCCAATAATGTAGCAGAATACACTGCAGTCATTCATCTACTCTCGGAGGCAATATCTTTCGGTGTTGATTCGTTGGTAGTTTTCTTCGACTCCCATCTGGTGGTGTCGCAGTTGAAAAACACTTATCGGGTACGAGATCCATTTTTATTACGATTGTTCTTGAGGGTACGTTTGTTACAAAGGTCATTTCAATTTTTAACATTCATTCATATTCCTCGAGCTGACAATTGGTTTGCTGACTCATTAGCTAATCAAGCTTTAGATTGGCATATTAATCATTCAATACAATAAATTTTCTAAATCATCAAAAACATCATACATTTGATACATTTATCACATCACATCAAATATCGTTGTATATATATCATCGGAGTGTCAAAAACTTTACAAAATTTGGATCCATAATCTCGTACAAAACTTGGGCTTATGCCCCATCATGTTCAGTCTCAAAAAAGAATATACAGTCATCTAATATATAAAATCTGTCTACTCCTGAGGACCCTGCCCAGAAGTCGTGTTCCTATAGAACATAACTGCAGTGGCCACACGGCGAAATAGTCTAACCTAGTCCCGGGGTACTCCTACAACCCGTCTCTGGACGGCTTCCGGCAAGTCCTCCACGGCAGCCATAGGGATTTGGTGGGTCAGTCCCTCCAAGTTTCTCTGCACGGCCTGGAGAGTCCTGTCGGAATCCACTGTCTCCGCCTCACCTCTGCGGCGCTTGTGGCGCGGTAGGCCCTCAGGACGAACTGGTCCAACATCTGAAACATGATCATTTTTTATTGTCAGTCATTATGAATCCAATCCAAAAACATGTTTGATTTTCATTTTTCATACATAATTAAAAAATCCAAAAAATCATATAAAGTCAAAAAATTTTGCAAAAACTTACCGACTGCTCCCCATGCTGCGCCGGGTGGAAGTACTAGATCTGGATCTCCTCGGAAATCCATCCCAGCATAGGGATAGTCATCCACTGCGATGATCTATTCTCCCCACCATAGGAAGAACTCATCGTCCCACGTGGTTCGGGGTACTTCGCTGCCCCCCAGTCTCTTCATCATGTCTGCCCAACGGGCAATTCTTGGGTCCCGCGGGCTGCTGATAGTCGAGATGACTCTGGGTCTCAAAGCTGGAACTCTCTCAAAGAAGAATGTTGTCAAAATGGTACCATAGCCAAAGTGTTTTGTTTTCACCTGGCGAATAGAGGTCAGCTGTTGTTTCATGTTCAGTAGCAGGGCTGTGCACCAATCGTAGACATGAACTAAACACTCTACTGCGATGCTCATTTGCGTCCTGGACGCCTGATGTAGTGAGGCAGATCCTGCCACTCTGCCGATGGTGAACAGGAGGATCTTCATGTGCAAATCCCTGATATCTCTAATGGCAATCTGCGTTCCAACCTTCTTGGAATTATCTACGCAATATAAGTGGACATAATCTTCCACAGTTAACCCTCCCAGGGGTTTTCCGTGAAGGTCTACTGGGTCTCCCCTTCTGGAGAGTCCAGTGATGAAATATATATCCTCCACTTCTATGCGTAGTGGCATCTGATCAATTATGAAGCAATCCTGATCTGGTTCCCAGTAATTTACGAGCATTTCAAGCAATCGCACATTACTTTTCATATTGGGCATTTTAAAGAATTTTAACAATCCACAGTTTCGGAGGACATTTTGTGCTGCGCGATCCTGCATGACCTCTTGGTCTATTGCGCTATGCTCACGTTCCCTCCATGAGATGGTCATCTTGAGAAATTTCATCAAAATTTGCATTAAAAACACTTTTTTGAAATCGGACCTGCGCATACGCTACTTTCCCTGTGCACAGTCGCGTGTATACGCGACTTGCCTTCATTGAACCCGCGTATGCGCAGATACGCATTTTTTAATAAGGGTTTCAAGGCAAAAAATCACTTAATTTTAATTTTCAAACGGACAAAATGAATAAACAGGATGATTAAGGAACCTACCTGAAGTTTCGCTGAGTTCCGACGGTCGGTTGTTCCTGATTTGCTGAAACAAGTTTTTAGCTCCAGAGCTCTTTTTCCAAATCAGCTATGCAATAATGAACCAATTGAGAGGTAATTTGTGTATTTATGGCTAAAAATTGAAAATTTTTGCAAAAATTTCCTTATGCTTATTTTTTCGATCTGTCTTATGCTGTATAACTTGATTGCTTGGAAGTGCCTAGTTTGGTATGTTTCAGGTACATTTTGACGATTTTGAGACTTTTCCCGGTTTTTGATCCATGATTTCAGACTCTTCACGGCAGGTATATGATCTTCACTGGCATATAGGTTAGGGAATCACTTTCCGCTGCATCTTGCATTCTAGCCTCCATACTGATCACTTGCCTTAGGGTCGATCCCATTAGGTCATGATCATTACACCCATTTCACTCGCCGATTTTTAATCATGACTTGATGGTAGAGCCTTCCTTTACATGGGCTTCCTAGTTAGTTCCTCGCTATCACTTGTTGCCCATGCTGCTTTTTATGTAGGCTCGGGGGTCCTCTTTAGTCTCGCCATGTCTTCTGTGTTGAAGCTTCATTCTTCTCCTTCATCACTTATCATTTTTCTGGCTTATACCCTAGAGGCTCCCTGGTGTCGTTAAGTTGTATTACTGCATTGCATATTGGCTACTTGTTTATCCTGGCCTTTATCCGGCTTCATTTGGACTCGATGTTTAAGCCAACTTTTGACCTTGACTTTCTGTACAAGTTAACCATTGCATGCACTTAGCTATCACGACTTGACACCTTTGTACCCATGGATGGAACGTTCCTCTGAGTATCACTGACCAGTTTTCGCCACCTTGCATTGAGCATAGGATTGTTCCAATCCTAGGAACTAGTGCATCTGCTTTCTTGATACTCGTTCTATCCATTGTACCATAGCATTCTTTTATTCTTTTTCAGGCTTATTATGAAAAAGACAAAAAAATCAAATATAACAAAAAGGGCGGGAACGGGATGTATCTTCGTTATTTTGATGGCAGTACAGAGTCAGTTTGTCGCCCTTGAACAAAGCACATATACTTATATATATTTCCTTCATTTGGGATGGTTTTAGTTTTGACCTAGGTTCAGCCTTTACCATGTTTCACTTGTCGGTTCTCCCCCGGTTGGTTATCTCTTCCAATCATATGGAGAGTTTGTTCTGCCTCCTGCATAACAGACTTATACAGTGTCACTTTTTACTGCCATGGTCATCACGAGTCGTGCTTTTGTTCAAGGGAAGTTTAGCCTGAGTCGGCCATTCTGCAGTGTCTCTTGACTCATTATTCAGTCGGCCTTCCCGGTCTTGTCAGTATCATGTTCTATCACATCAGATGTTTTGGTCTTCTGCTCGTGCTGGTTTGAGAAGGTCCCCATTGACTTCTTGCGGGCGGGTTTGTCTCTTATCGACTACGACACATTGCTCTGAGAGCAAACCTAGAGCCGCACCTTGGGCCTATTTCCATCATTGATAGGTGACCTCGTGCTCGGCATTTGATCATCATCATGGGTCTTTGACTGAGTGGTTTCCCCTGTGTTCGACGTCAGCACACATTATCACACTTGGGATTCGTGCAGTACCTTGATTTCCATTTGACCCTATCGGTGGATTTCTCGCCTCTGTGTCGGCTTTCATTATTGGTTGGTTCAGATGGTTTCTTCCGTGCGCTAGCTTCATCTTGTGCATGTCGGAAACGTACTTCGGTTTTGGTTCTGTCACTCTACTTCGTCCGATTCCTTCCAAATCTTGGCCTGCGGGTTACACTCGCGCTGGACTGATGTGGGATGCCTTAATGCCTTCCTTCCAGTAGATCTTTTCCCATCGACTTCGACTCATTGCTCTGGGAATAAGGTCTAGAGTCTTTTTGTCAGTACCTTAGGGTTTGCAGTCATCAGTGGCAGACTCTTCGCTATCGACAGTGGGGATTCATCATTGCCTCTTGATTGGTAGATTCTTTCAAGTGTTCGACTTCAACTCATTTATTCGCACTTGTCAGATTGTACTAGGGCACCTTGACACTCATTATCATTATCGGTGGGTTGTCTCGCGTTGGTTAACGGGATACATCAATGCCCGGTAATCCAACGATTTCTCACATGGTCGACTTCAGCTCATTTATTCCCATTGTGTAGAATTGTGCCATGGTGATCGGTGAAGACCTCGGGTTGCATCAGCATTCTTCGGTTCACTTTTGACAGTCCTTTCAGTATCTGCCAGTGATGCCGTCCACCCTTATATGTTGCAGTTCAGCACAGCAGCATCTTATATGTTGGTCCCCGAGTTGCGTGATTGTACCATTTGATCCACCTCTTATGATCCGGTACTTGGAGATTCAGTTACTTGATCAGACATCCAGTTGCACCATCTTTTGATCAGCTTTTTATATGTGATACTTGGACATCGATTCAGACTTATATTTCCGGGCCATGCTCAGATGATTCATTATGTACTTACAGTTCAGCTATACTTGTATACATGTTGGATCTATTCAGTACTTTCTATATATATGATGTATTTTTGACTGAGCATGGGTATGCCCGCCTCAGCATGAGTTGACTCTCTGGTTTCTTTCATTTGTTTTTGGCAGGCTGAAATCTGGTGAAGTCCTCTCTTGTCCTTGCGAAGTTCTTTCTATGTGCATAATACATTTCGGCCATCATGTACCCCTTCTGACCTCATATATTAGGGGGCATCTGTTATAGCATCATTTCTCACTTTGAAATGATTCATGATTGCTTCATGGCTTTTGGGCACCCATTCCTACGGACTTGGACAAATTCACTTAAAAACAGTGTAAAATCCCCCATACGCGACTATGCCCGTGATTTTCCGCGTGTATACGCGAGTCCATCTAGACTTTTCCGCGTATGCCATTAAAATGATTAAAAAATATATAAAAAATCCCTAATTTCGCGCTGGGTTGATGGTTACTCAGGTAGTTCAACCACCCCAGCCCATGGCCAACTGTTTCCAACTGCTGAAACTACTTGGAGGGACTATAAAAAGCCCTCATGTGTATGGCCTAAGGGAGAGAGAGAGTTATTGATATTATACTCTGTTGGTATTCCCTATCCAAGTCTGATTCCCCGTGCCTCCTGCACTTTCCCAGTTCATTGTAGGAAACCCTTGTTTCCTTGAGATATACATCCCTTTATATGTTATCTCATATGCACCAGTTTGGAAGGAGTCTTAGCGAGGCAAGGGCTGGACGGATCCGGACGACGGTCTGCGAAGGCCTTGGAAGGATCAGGTGATCTCTCCACGATTACTTTTGTACGTACTATTTATAATACAGAAGTATCATGCTGTTCACGAAATAAACGTGTTAGTGTATGCTTTAATGTATGAAGAATATTTGTTATACATGCATTCATTATGATTTATTTAATGTTTTATATGAATCACACTAACATATAGAGTAGAAATATATTGTACAACTTGTCCTTTGTGCTGGTTTCTTCTTGCATTTCAGGTTAAGGAGGAATGCAAACGAAAGAATGAAATTTTTCTGATTTTTTAATGAATGAAGCACACAATGCACTAATTACATTAAAAAAAAGCAAAAACTAGTTTTGAGTACTGCGAATGTAGAGATCTAAACTAAATTATTCAAAAGAAATACAAACACAAACACACTCACACCAATGATGCACTCTTTCAAACAAAGAGAAACCTTTCAAAATGACCCAAACGAGTAATGTGATCTATGCTTAAAGTGATGAGAAGGAGAATAAAAAAAAACCAAAGTGATCATTCAACAAACCAAAAACTCAAAGGATCAAGAAATACTAATGCAACCAATCAGGGAATTGAACTGACAAAAATAAAAAACACTCAAACTTCAATCAAAAGGCTCAGTGAGCGAAAGGCACCTAGAAACCCTAGGGCTATGAACTGCACTAATGAGAGAATAGACAAACATCTGAGAAGAGAAAGCCTACAAAAGTAAAAAAAACTCCAAAAAGACCAATTGCAAAGCATGAAACAATCCAGAGTCAAGCACAACTGACCAAAAACTCGGCAAGAAGGTCAAACCAAATCCTACAGGATTCGGCGCGACTATGAGGTGGTAATCCGTGCCAAATAGAGGTTGGCACTACTGCAACAAAAGCAACAAGCATCAATTGGAGCGAATGTTTATAGCAAACTCATGCCAAGCTGGATAACTATCAAAAGAGGAGAAAACCAATGAGCAGAGGTCAATATTGACACTTTGGAGCTGAACAAGAGGATTCCAGACAATCCAACAAGCCAAAAACGACAGACAAGAAAGAAAACGACCAAAGTCTATTTGACAAGCCAAATCACTAATGGGAAACTAAATGAAAAACTCACATTGATCCCTAGAGGAGTTGCCAATTTGTTGTGAAGGTAAATCATATCTATGGACAGAGATGATCCCTCTAGCCCTAAAGTGGGTCTAGCAACAAAGGGATGGGGTAGATTGATGAATGAAGTGTAGGTTCCTAATTAATGAATGAAAAGGACGGGGTAGATTGACATACCTAGAGTCCAATGCTGTCGTCGCTGTAGTGTTGGTGGCCTCTTGATCTCTATATCAACGGGTCACAGTCCTTCTACAACAGTTCTTAGATACCTGCACAAAGATCAACATACAAGACAATGATTTCATTCATAATCAACTAACCAGTCAAGGAACGTTAATCATATTGCATCAAATAAACCGTATTAACACAAGGTGGGAACTAGAAAATAGTCATGTATATATATAAATAGAAGAAAGAGTTACAACCAGAGCCTTGACGTCACAGCCTCGTTCAACGGGGTTTAGTCGAAGTGTGTCTCAAAGGATCGTCGATAATTAGGATGAGGTGAGGACACAAGCCTAAGCTCTCTCTCGAAAAAGGTTTCTTTATGTTCTATCTCTCTAGCGAAATGTCCAGGAATTCTCTTCAGCTATTCAGCTATAATATGTTCAGCTAGTGCATCAATGGGAGATAGCTTTATTTATAGAGGGAGAGGAGGAGGTTGGGATCCCTACATTGATGGAAGGGAGGCCTTATCCCTTGCAATGTTTCCCCAAAATGTGGAAAAAAGAGGCCAAAGGAGCGAGTCTGTGGTTATTCAGTCGAACCACTCTAGTTGACTCGCCCATGAAGTTGTTAGGATATAAAATTTTCCTCTATATTTAAAAAAACATTCCATAAACAGGTTGGTGTGGGTAGCTCACTGGGACAGAGTGCCAATGGGCATGGGGCCCAGTGTTAATCTTCCTCATTGGTGCGAGGGCATAATGGTCTAATAGCGCCAAGGCGAAAACATGTGTTTCTGAGGATCTGCTCAGGGAATTGTCAACAAAAGGAATGTTTTCCTAATGGTAAGGGATGCAATGATGGTATTTGCAAGGCATGACACTTCTTATTAGTCACAGAAATGATCTTCCAATGTGTGGGATGGGGATTGCAGGGACAATGACAAAATGTTGTGTAACACCTATCATCGCCCATTTCGATATGCATCTGGACGTCCTTCTCCTCCAAGCTACTGAAAAGTCCTTTGTCTCCTTTCATGTGGAAATATGCACCACTATCCATGTACCACACTGATCCCATCACAGTTGACACCATGCATGTGATGAGCAAGAAGTCCAAATCAAATTGCAAGGCAAAATCCTCACTAACTGCATATCATGAAGCCTTCTTGTTCTTCTTCTTTTGTGGACAATTAGTGGCATAAAGGCCATGCTCGTGACAGTGAAAAAACTTTATTATGGACATGTCAAGCTTCTTGCCTTATTTTCCAGACTCATATTTAGAATAGGATTTCTTTCCCTTCCCCTTCTTCTCCT
This sequence comes from Pinus albicaulis, assembly GCA_034641835.2. Taxonomy (NCBI): domain Eukaryota; kingdom Viridiplantae; phylum Streptophyta; class Pinopsida; order Pinales; family Pinaceae; genus Pinus; species Pinus albicaulis. The sequence continues at coordinate 3,747 of JAXQQM020089279.1, read as the reverse complement.
TACTAGCCAAGGCACAATTTTCTTCATCATTTGTCTTAGATGAAGATCCATCCATGGTATTCCGGCTTAATTATTCTTGCACCAATTCTAACCAAAGTCATTCCCAATCTAGCAACTTCTCCCTTCCATTGACATATTCCTAATAACTATGCCAACTCTTGGGAAGGCCTATAAGAGCTAGGTTCACTTGGTCATCATCCGCGACAGTAATTATGACACTCCCAAGCTCATCTCGACATTGGAAAAACTTGGTTAAATATTTCGGAATAGAGTCGCCTTTCTCCATTTTGATTTTCCTGAGCTTGTCTTTTAGTGTCAATTTTCTATGGTCATTGCTACTTTAAAATAGTTCTGTCAAAGCCTTCCACATTGCATATGGATTCTCTTTTCCATGGAGACTTGAGACAATGTGGTATCATACTCCACAAGACTATCTTCTGTAGCGGGTTTTGGAATGTCATTATCAATGAATTCTTTCAACCCACTTTCCTCCAGAAATGCCTCCATTTTGTATTTCAACACAATATAATTCAAAATTCCCTCGAGTGCATACTCCAATATCAAACCATTGAAATCCATCTTGATCTTGATCTGCCTATCGCACCAAAGAATAATTTTGCAAATTCGAATTATATTCAGTCACAAACTCAATTTCTTCTCCAATATAGTTATTTCCTATGATCTGATACCATTTAGAAATTATACAAAAAATATGTATACCAATGGATTAAATCCAGTCAAGAAATGTAATAAAGCAAGATATTGCATCCTTCTACAAATCAATTGCAGAGAACACGATTGCCAATCACAAAAAAAGTAGAAAAAGATGCAAATACAACCACAACAAAGATTTTTTCCAAGGGAAAGCTTAATAATAAAAACCCCTCTATCTTCCATTGTATATTCACCAAGGAATCATGAGACAGTTACAATGCACTCTTCTCACGAGAGTCTCCTGCAATCTCACAACTCTCTCACATTGATCCGGACAAAATCAAATATCACTTAGACAATTTTTAGCCTCTACTTAGCCTGCCTTGCTTTTGCAATTCATGTAGAATGCAATCCCTATTCTTTAGTAATTTCAGCCTTACAAAAATGTGCAATTCTCATGGGCAATCCTATGGTTGTCTTACTGCATGCGGGTAGCCTAATAATGATACAATTGATAGTTAACATCCCTTTAACCTTTGTCTCAACTGGGTCTCCACTGGAACTAACATGCATGCAACTATTAATAGTAAATCATCAGTTGCATGGAATATCACTGCATGTGAATTGAATCTGATCTAATTCACTTGATCTCTCACTAGTGCAACAAACAATCACAACTAGTTCAACTGATTTTAACTCAATAAATTGAGTTAACTTATTTCTCATGCATTAAACTAATGCACTAACTGCAACTCGAACTCCATAACTAATAGAATCACTTTTCATGCCTCACCAACCACCCTAAACTTGAAATTCATGAGCTAACTGAGTTTATCACACTCAGTTAACTATTACAGGTGATTATGAGATAATATTAAATTTTATTGTCCAGTTTAATTAAGGGAAAATTAAATTAGACACACATTTCTTTTTGACTTTTCAACAAGCATTTTACTATTCAATACATATTCCCCCATGATTAGCTTGATATTATTGAACTTTATAGAGAAATTTATAGTTCCTCCATTTGCAACCATCACTTGACACTCTAGCATTGGGTATAGGAAGAAATTCAATTCCTTGGCTACCTTACAATGAAAAAATTATGGGTACTACCCAAATCAATAAGTACTATTACAATTTTCTTCTTGATATTTCCTTGAGAGTTTGAGGAGTGGTAATTCATGCCATCGCATTAGAGAATATGGTCGGATTCATTTTTTCTTCTTCTAGGGTTGGTTCCTGGTGTATATCCTCTTCTTTTAAAGATTTTTTTCTTCCTCCTCTTCACAATCTATGTAAAATAATTTCTTCTCAACACACTTATGACCTTTAGTGTATTTGTTATCACAACTATATCAAAGCCCTTTTTCTCTTTTTTCTTCCAATTCTTGTGGTGTCAACCTTGTAGGTTGTGGAAGTCTAGGAGTAGCAATCGTTCCATATTTATAGTTGTTAGTGGTAGGCTTCCTTGTCGCCATAATTTTGCTTTCAATTTTTCTTTCCAACCTAAATGCCTTCTGTAGTGTATCAGGTTCCAAAAGGTGAACCTCATGTTGGATGTTATCCTTTAGAGTCCCTATGAAGACATCAATCCTATGTTCCTCTCAAATATTATTTACCCTTATATTCAATTTTTGGAAGTCCTCAATGTGCTCCATCATTGAACCCTTTTATTTGAAATTTATTAATTGGCTAAAGAAGGTGTTGTTGTTTGTATCCTCATAATGTGCTATCATTTCCTTCATAAAAATTGACCAAGTGACTAGTGGTTTACGATAACAAAGCCATCCATACCATAAAAACTAATTTTATTCTAAATATAATGTTGCAATGCATACCTTTTGTGTGTTTTGTGTATTATGGAGCTCAAAGTATTGCTCTATTTGTAGTATCCAAGTTATCGGATAGTTTCCATCAAACTTTCTCAAATCTATATTTGGAATATGGTGGATATTAAATCCAACATTAGAGACTATGAAATCATGATTAAAATTTCTTTTTTCTCATCATGAGTTTCTTCTACTACCTTTTCGCCATTAGGAAGCTTTTCTTGTAGCAACTTTGCCAAGCCTTCCTTCAAACCTTCCATGTCTTTCTTCAAATATTCCATGTTGCCTTCTATAGCATCCATCTTATATTCCATGTCATTATTCAAACCATCCATGCCTTTTTTAAAATCATCCATCTTAGCTTCCACACCTTTCTTCAAAGAATCCATCTTAGCTTCCATGTTGCCTTCTATACCATCCATCTTAGCTTCTACGCCATCCGTATTAGCTTCCACGTCACCCATATTAGCTTCCACGCCATCCTTCAAACCATCCATATTAGCTTCCATGCCTTTCTTCAAACTAACCATATTAGCTTCCACGCCTTTCTTAAAACCATCCATCTTAGCTTCTATTTCATTTTTTGTTACACTTTGCAAGAGAGAAATTTGTTGCACTTGTTCTTGTAATTTTTATATATCATGTTGCACTTATTCCTCTTCATAAGTAATAGTCATGCCATTTGAGGGCTTAATGGGTGTTGAATTATTTTTAGGGGAAATTTTATAACCCAATATCGATATCTATGCTTCAATATGCCCTTGGAATCCCTTCAACCTGATTTTTCAAACAAGAATTATGCAATTTTAAAAAACACACCTTTTTCTTGCTTTTGATGAGCTCGATATTGAATTTGATGTATCTCTGTGATTTCGGATCCAAAATATTTTATATTCAGTCCTTTATTATCCCTATGAATCTTGTTTCCAATTCCATAGGTCTCACTTGATTTGGATTCTTCAAGACAATGTTATGCCCAATCTCCCACAATGACCTAATTATGGACTAGTTCAATAGAGCAAACTTGTACACCGTACCACGTGTCACTGTTTCCTCCTTCGGATCTGAAATCGATATACATGAAACTAAAATCCTTCTAATTTTTGCTACGATTTACAGAATTCTAATCCGATGCTCAGAGAGAGAGTTATGAATATTTTCCCAAGGTCACCTCTTTGAGATGAAATTCAGGAGCCTGCAAAAACCCTAACTTCCACATATCATATCTCTAAATATATTGCGAAACAAGATCTGAAATTTT
>JAXQQM020067115.1:0-69991 GCA_034641835.2 Pinus albicaulis | reverse complement strand
TAAGTTTGAGTTATTATGTGAGTGAAGTTATTTGATGAGAAATGCTTACTGTTGAAAAGATTATTGTTTGAGTGGATCGCGAGTTTGCTTGATGTCGTGAATAGCGTCGTAGCCTGTTGTTGCCGTGTATTGGCGTTGAAGGCGTTGAGGGCGTTCGACTAGAACTCGTACTTCGGTACGCGAGGAAGCCGCAATATCTCAGCTAAGTGATTTCCCAAATTCTTCCTGATAATTTGCTCTTGTTGCTATCTACAATAGTTCTATGCAATGGATTCATCTAGCTCTCGTTCAATGGGTCGTTTTGGTTCGAAACATTTTGATGATTTAGAAACTGAAGAACATTTGCGTTCTGGTCTTGAGTCTCTGTGTATTACTCCTGAATCTCCTACTAATTCTGCCTGTTTAAATATCAAAGAAACAAACCCTAGTGAAAAATGGAAACTACCTGAAGTTTCTCCTTCTGATGTATATAAAGGCATTTCTCCTTTCCAGTTTAAAGCTTTGAGTCAGATTAAAATCAAAGAAAATTCAATTCGCACTGAATTGAATTTAAATGCCATGATGACTATTCCGTTGTTAGAACAGAAACATATTCAAGCTGCATTAAAGTCGGGTTACAAGTATGTCCATCTCGGGATGGTGAGAGTAGGTCTCAATGCTCTTCACAGAAAAGGTCAAACCATCACTAAAGCTCTCATTGGTGGCATCGAGACTACCCTGTCTGATGGTCCAGTTCAATATGATGTTTACCCAGATTTTTCTGTTGCCCTTGATGATCCAAATATCCTGAAATGTCTCACTTTAGGTGTTCAGACCCAAGGATATGAAGATTTTGATAACAAGTCAAAAAATTTGACTATTTTTTATATTACTTGTGTTCGCTTTTATAACACAACTATTCCAGCTGTCCTACATGCTCCAGATAGAGGATCTGGCACAGTCACACTAATTCAGTATGATTCTGCCTGCAACCCTGTTGCCCCACAATCAGTCTCCAAGAGATCCCTTACTCCTCCAGATGAATGGGTCACTAATTGGAAACGTAATACCAGAAAACCAATTTCAATTGCCCAATCCATTATCTCTGAGTCTGATAATCAAGTTGTCACCAGATTTCCAAGAAGAAATACAATTGAACATGGTGAATCTTCCACCTCTTCTTTGGTTCCAACCATTACACAGCCTCAATCTGCATCTAAGGAACCCATGGTGATGATAGATCCTGACATTTATGCCAAGTTGAAAGCATGGTTTTCTGAGCCACCTATGATTTCACCTTCGGCATCTGTACAGTATGTAAAATCCTCCTGCTACTCCTGTTTTAGCCTCAGTATGTGATCATCCGCACTGTTCAAAGACATTCTGCCAATTTTCATCAGATCCTCCCAAGCCCCATGGAGAATCTTCTGAACAGTCACGAAGAATAAATATGATCAAGTTTGTTCCATCAACTGATTCTGAGTCTTCTGAACAAAGTTTCAAATCAGTAACATTTTTTAATGTTCACGAAGATTTGCTTGTAAAGTCTGTTTCTCCTACCACCTCCCGTGGTTTAGGATTTGTTGATAAGTCTGCTATTCCAGCCTGCAGAAGAAATCCAATTGATAAGATTCCAAAATCAGTTGAGATCCCTTCTGATTCTGAAATAATATCTTTCCTAAAAATCTATAAGGGCATAGGTCCTTATGATCCAGAAGATCAATGGAAAAAGAAGATGTTCAATTGGGACATCTACACACATGAAAAAGAACACCTGTACATGCAGGAAGTTCTTCTTCTGGAAAAATCAGAAAGGAAAGCATTCAACCAGCAAAATGATGCTGAATGGAAGGCTTGGATGAAAGCCAATAATCAATGTATATCATTCTATGAATGGTATTATCCCTCTGTCAATCAAATAGAAGAGTCTCTGATTAAGCAATTCAGGAATGAAGCCAAACAGAAGAGAATAAAACAATCAGAAGACTATGTGAGTCAGAAACTTGAAGGAAGTCATGTTGTTATTCCTTCTCCTCTCCAATTACCAACTTTTTCTCCCAAAATTCAGAAGATGCTATCAAAACCAGATCTGCCAAAACATTTGATAGCAGTAAGAACTAAAGGTGAAAATTTGGTCAGAGAATGTATTTTAAGTTTTCAAGTGAATATGATTAGGACTGGTGTTCCTAATAAACACAAATGGGAACTCTTAGATGGTTCTGTGTCTGAGACAGATACTGAGTTTCCCCCATGGAAGAATTTTGTAATCCGTCAACAAGATGGGAAGATGTTCAAATTACTTCCCTCACAGTTAGATGATGCTGCTCTTTCTACCAGAGAAGCCATAGCAGCCACAAATTGGACTAATCTTGCATTGTCCAGTTTAGAGAAATTTTTGAGAGATGAATTTTCTTCACTTCAGACTGCTTGTGCAGAGATGAAAACAATGCTTGGAAGAATCTTGCAGAAGCAAGATTATAATACTTTATGTTTGAATGAAAATGGTAGAACTGCTACTGAAAATGCTCAGACTTTAGCCCAAAGTCTTGATAAGCTTACCCTGCAAACAGAAAAGAAATTACATGAAGCCGCAGTAGCACATGGCAAAGAAATTTTCAAAGTTAATTCTAGCCTTGATATCATCAATAAATAGGTTTGGACTATTTCTACATAGATTAAAACTTTGCAGAAAAAGCCTAGTTCAGAAGCTTATAAGTCTTCCACTTTATTTTCTGAACCGAAGACTACAATGCCATATTCCATCACATCCTCTGTTGAGAGTATGATAAAGGCCCCAAGCACAATTACTTTCCCTGCACCTGATGCTACATTTCAGTATCCTATTTTTGCTAATCCTAGTTTCTTTGGAAAAGCTCAAAAGGAATTTCCTAAGAAAGAACCTGCAGATGAAAGACTTAGTTTTTCAAAATTTATGCTAGGAAAGGATACTGAATCATCCAGTAAACATAGTGATGCAGAGACCAGCCTGCATAAAATTGATCAAGCACCTGCTTTAGAAGATCTTGAGCAATGTGTAAATAATTTTTCTGCTCAAGACAAAGAACTGTTTGGAATAAATGATGCAGAAAACCTAGATGATACTCATGTCAATTCTACATCCTCTAGATATAAATGGCAATCTACTTGGAATCCTACTCCTGATCGCAGAGATATGATGAAAGCTGAATGGCATAAAGATTGGTCTGCAAATTCCACATATTCATGGAATATAGACAATTGTACAGAAGCGGAAGTAATGTCTGTGTTACATTCTATGCTTGTTTGTTATCGTACATATTTAGCTGATGATATCGGTCCTATAAATGCTACCCGAAGAATTATTGGTGGTTTTGAAGGTACTTTAGATTCATGGCTGAAAGCTGAAATCCTCCAGAATTCAAACCTTTTACCTTCATGGGAGCAATCAGTTATTCTAAATGCTGATGGTAGCACATATATGGATCCTGTCACCTCTTTACCTGTGAATAATATGATTGGTTGTTTATTGTACAGTATTATTGTCAATTTTGTTGGTTTCCCTCAAATAACCAATGAAATTACTACTGTGACTCTTTTGGCTATGCGGTTGCATAATATGCAACATTTTGATGAATATTTCAATGAATATCTTCATCGTCTCCATTCTCTGTCTCCCGAATTGATCTTAGATGCCAAATGGAAAGAAATCTTTGTTTCTTCCCTTCCCCACTGGGTCTCTAATACCATTGTCAATAAACTTCCAGGAAAGTTGGGTGATTATAAATTTGGTGTAATTCGGCAAGCTGTGAAAGCAGTCATTGTGGAATTATGTTCTTAGATGAAACTTTCCAGAGCTGCTACAAATCCCCGTAAGCCGCATGGTTACCAGCAGCTTTGTAAGCAATGGCACCTTGGAAAGGCTGGCAATTCTGAGGGGCGTAAGCCGCATCGCAAACTTAAGCATCTGCATGCGAGAAAGAATTCCCATACTTCCAAGAAGAAACATTTCAAAAGAAAAACGTACAAACATACTTAAATGTTTTCTAAAGCAAAGGAAATCATATGCTACAACTGCAATAAGAAAGGAAATTTATCCAGCAATTGCTCTGAGAAAAAGAAAGATAAAGGCAAGAAGAAAATGTCATACAAAAATAAGAAAGGGAAAGTCAATTTCTTTGACCTCCCTAGCAGTTGTGATGAATTGTTATCTTCTGATTCTGAATCAGAAAATGAATTGAATTTTGTTAATTCTGATGAATCTTCCTCTGATGAAGAAATCTGCAAAGATCCTCATTGTGTTGAATGCAGAGATTGTGAGTGTAGTGATCTAGATGTTTGCAAATGCAATGCTATCAGAATGATGAAATCAGATGAATATGAGACAAGCATAAATTTGTTTACTCAGATGATTGCAGCCAATGATCCTCAGATCAAAGAAATGTACAAGAATTTGTCGATGAATCATCTGAATAAACTTCCAAGTTCAAATACAAAGGAACCTACAAACAAAGGGTATGTTCCTCCTGCTTCTTTATTCTCTGTAGAAGCATTAACAAGACAATTTAGAACTGAAGATTTTGGTGAAGATCTTCCACAAACATTGCCTAGCGTTCATCAGGCAATAAAGGAACTTAGGAAAACTTGCAAGGAAAACAAAAGACTATGCCTAGAAAAACACCAAGAACTAAGCGTTAAATTGATTGGCATAAATCAAGCATCCTCTTCTTCAAACCCTCCTATGTCTGGTAAGGCAGAAAATTGGACTCTCCATGGCACTCCAATTTTTGAACAAAAAGATAAACCAGAGAAATCTATTCAGAAGGAAGATTCTGATGATGAGTCAGAAAGAATAGGGTTAGGATGCAATATTGTGAATAAAGATGTCATGTACTGTGTTAAGATGAAAGTAAGAATAGGAACACAGTATGAATATTGGAAAGTATTAATGGACACTGGTTCCCACTTGAATATTGTGTCTAATACTGTAGTGAGTACTCATTTGAGGAGGCCAACTTCCTGTCCCAGAGTTACTACTGCAAGTGGAGACATTATGACAGTGTCTGAAACAGAATTTGATGTTTTCTTAACAGAAGATATTGGAGTTCATTTGGTATGTCCCATAGTACCAGGTATGGACTGCGCAATGTATCTTGGTACTCCTTTCTTTCAGAATTTTGATAGACATGGTGCAACATTAGATCAATCTACACAGAGATATGGTTATTTTGTCAGCCTGAAAGGAAGAGAAATTTTCTTTCCTTTTATTAACTCAAATTCACCAAACAGGCTGAAAAGAATTGAAAGAATAGAGAATCTCTTAGCAAAAATGGAAATAAAGAAAGAGATTCTAAAGACAGAGGAGCTCCTAGACAATGGCAAATATGCCAGAGAAATAGCAGATGTCACGGCCAAGTTTAAAGAATGTTGTTCCGATGATCCGAATTCATTTTGGCATATTAAGAAACAGGAAGTTGAATTGCCACTAAAGAAAGATTTCAGTGGTAAACTAAGAAGATTAGCAGCAGTTCCAATGAATGCGGAACAGATGAAATTATGCAGAGAAGAACTCAAAGAACTACTACAAAAAGGTTTGATTAGAAAGAGCAAGAGTCCAATTGCTTGCTTTGCCTTCTATGTGAATAAACATGCAGAGATAGCCAGAGGTAAGCCAAGGTTAGTTGTGAATTATAAACCTCTTAATGCTATTCTTGACTATGATGCTTATCCTCTACCCAAGCCATCCATGATACTTGCCCAGATTTCAAAATCTAAGATTTTTTCAAAGTTTGATCTTAAGTCAGGTTTTTGGCAAGTAGGTATTAAAGAAGAAGACAAATGGAAAACAACTTTCTCTGTTCCTCAAGGAAATTATGAATGGAACATAATGCCTTTTGGTTTGATAAATGCCCCTTCAACTTTCCAAAGGATAATGGATGAAACCTTCGAAGGGATGGATGAATTTTTGAAAAAATACATTGATGATATTTTGATTCACTCAGACAACATTCCTGAACATATAAAACATCTCAGGATTTTTCTAAGAAGAGTAAAAGAAATGGGTATAGTTTTGTCTGAGTCAAAAATGAAATTGTTCAGATCCATGATTGATTTCTTTGGATATAATATCCAATATGGATCTTATGGTGTTATTCAAAGGAGCCTCAATTTTGTTGATCATTTTCCTGATGAAATCCTGGATAAAACCCAGCTTTAGAGATTCTTGGGTAGTTTGAATTATATTTCTAAATTTTTGCAACACTGTGCTCATGACAGAAAACTTCTGAACCAAAGACTGCAGAAAGACCCTATTCTTTGGAATGAGGGATGCACTGAAGCATTTCGCAGGATTAAAGACAGAGTCAGAAAAATTCAGCCTCTTTCTCCAATACAAGAAGATTGGGAGAAAGTAATAATGACTGATGCAAGTAAAATTGGATGGGGTGCAGTACTTTGCCAGGTAAATCCAGGTAATAAGAAATATATTGAAATTTGTCAATATGCATCAGGTTTATGGGCAAAGAATCAATTAAATTGGGCTAGTTTGAAGAAAGAACTTAGGGCTGTATGCCTAGGCATAGCTAAGTTCAAGGATTTTGTGATTTACACCAAATTCACAGTAAAAACTGACTGCAAGGCATTGGAATCTGCAATACAAAAATGTGAATTTGAAGATGCAGCAATGGTTCATTGGATTATGCAACTAAGCCAATATAATTTTGAAGTTGAATTTGTTGAAGTAAAGAAGAACAGTTTTGCTGACATGCTGAGCAGAGAATTTTTAGCAAATAACTCTGTTCTTTCCTTATCATGTAATTTTATTCGAAAGACAGCAATCTGAAGTTCAGATCGAAACCTCACAAGGATGGATTGCTTATGATTTAAATGTACCTTTGATAGACTTGGATGAACATTGGTATCCACTCAAAGAAGTCAGGCATAGAATTGGGATACCTATGTTATGGAATGAAAGATTACAAGATGAAATGAATCAAGAAGCTGTTGAAGCCCTTGATTACTTAGTTCATCTTGGGAATCTTACCTACAGAATTGAAATGAGTGAGGAAGATGATAACATGATGGAAAGCTGCCACATTACTTTGCGAGGATTCACAAACTATCATCAAAGGGATAACTTTGATGCTGACCATCAAAGAGAAGCATTTTACTCAGGTATGAATTTGCAAAATTATGCTTCTAACCTTTTCTATTCTGTGCAGTTCTCCTTCTTCTACGAGGATGTGACAGTTGAACAAATGGAATCAGTAGATCCCACACCTGAATGGTTTGAAGACTGGTGGAGAATATATGGTTTATCTGCTTTAACCATAAAACCATATTCCCTCCACTTGTTAAAAATATATGGATTCAGTGAACCCCGTGCTTACCAGATTGGCATCCTGTACAAAGATGTTCGAAGCATAGTAGATATTGAAGATCTTCATTTTCTTCATGAATTCAGAAGATGTGGTCATGTCCGATGGTTTGTCACAAATATGTACAAAGTACGACGTGTCAATTTTTCAACAAATGCTCATTACGATGATTTTCACAATCAAGTAACTCTTGAATAAAACCCATTTGAGCCGATCAATTTCTTAATACCTCCAGATAATGATCCATCTCAATCTTGGGAATCTGAAAAAGAAGTTTGGGTACAATATTTTTCCAATTATCTGATAGGCAGATTTCAACATCTGCATTATTCTCATCCTCAAATCATATATTATACCATGTAGTCTTTTCAACCGACGATGGTGTTGAACAGGTTTCCATGGGATTCCCTGAACCAATATCTCCACTGTGTAAGATATCTTGTACATAAATATTTTATCTTTTGGCTTTCGTGGGTTCCCCTTTTTGAAACTTCCACTTTGTAATAATATCTGTACTTAAAGTTTGGTGTCATGAGGTAGCTTTGGAATCGGTCCCCATATGCCAGAAGGCTTTCCGTATGGAATAGGGACGAGATAATATGAGTTGTCCACTCATACCCGAATCCAAGGCGTACTCTCATATCTTCTTTATAGATTTACTTTTCCTATAGAGAATCTAGTACTCTGTAATAATGACTCTTCACAGATTTTTGTTCCCCTTCAGATCTATAAGAAGGTAAGACTCATTCGGGAAGAGGCATTCGGATTTTGGAGTGTTGGAGAGTGCAGGATTAGAATTTAAAGAGTTTTAAATTTTCTCACACTCTGCATCTTCGCGGTTTTCGTGATCTGCTTGCAACACGAGACAAAAAACTCACTGATCCATGATCCGATGTCACGTATCTCAAACTCTCGGGACCGAGTCCGCATGTGTGCCGAAAGCTTCCATTATCATTGGCTGCTCTATGCGGAAAGACATATCCGATCAAAAGCCTGCGTCGAGCTCATCTCAGGAGAGACTATGGAGAAAGTGAACCCATCAGTAATGTGTCACTACCGCAAAGGAGATGAATAAAAATCCGCACGATGTGTTTGTTTGATCCACGTACCAAAAATAAAATAAAAAATAAATTTTATGTATATCACTCATACATATACATACACTTGTATATAATTTAAATTAAAATATTTTTTAATTTACATGTGTTTTCTCTTATATATTTATTTTTTATATTTTTATTGAAATGTTGCAGTATGTATTATAATTGCTTTATAAATACTTATGAATTCAACTAATTTATATGTGCATGGTATAAATAACAAAATTAACATATCAAAATTGCAAAACATTAAAAGACAAAGACAACAAATAAAAATGAAAAATACTATTAAAATACTCTCAAAACTAACTTAATTTAATTTGACATCAAACTTTTTTAAAGCTAGTAGGTTAAAGTTTATTGTTTTTTATTTATTTTTGACTTGTCAAACTTTTTTTCAAAGCTAGTAGGTTAAGGTTTTATTGTTTTTATTTTATTTTATATTTTATTATTTATAATCAAATTGAAATGAATTTCAAAAGCTAATTTCATGAAATTATCTATGTTCATGATCGAATTTAATTAATTTGGTTCTCCAAATCCTTGTGACTTTGGTGGTAAGTCCTAAAAATTAATAATTTTAAATTAATGAATCTTTACCATTTAGTGAATGACAAAATTTGTTCATGTTAGTATATTTTTATATTGAAAATTGTAATTTAAAGGAAGAAGTCTATAATTTTAAACCAAGAAAACTTAATGTAAATATTTATTAACCATATAGTGCTTTTCATATTTTATGGGAAAATAATTTATTAATATGATTTATTATCACAAATATATACATGTAAATAGTCATTAAAACATTTATGTGCTATTTATTTTATGAATTATTTAATTTATATACATGAAAATGAAAGTCACAAATACACGCTATAAATATTAAAATGAGAAAAACATGAAAACCATTGATTTCATTTGTTAGATTATGTGTGTACATTTATGTTATGAATTATTTAATCGATATAAGTGAAAGTGAAAAATCATAAACATTTACGGCATAAATTTTTAAATGAGAAAATCATTTTAAACCCTTGATTTTCCATTTCGTTAGATTGTGAATTTCAAGAAGAATATCCTCACATTATTAACGCAAACCATATATACATTCTTATATTTTTAAAGAATGGAAATTCCTTACTTTGTTGAGGATAATACAGTTTTTATGAAAGTGCATAAAGCTGTATTGTAATGTAGTTATAATTACTATTGAATATAATTATTTATTATTATTATTTTGAATTTAAGTTGTTTTATTGTAATTGTTATTTCAATAAGCATAGAGTTAGTATAATTATAATTTGATTATCAATAATTATTACACATATGGCAGGAATTTAACTTTCAGTAAATATTTTTTACTAGCAGTGAATTATAAAAGGTTGACATTTGATTTTTAAAAGTAATTATCTTTTTTACTTTTTAATTTAACTAAAAAGAAATCTTCAAAAATTTGGTTTTCATTAGCTTATTGATATCAATAACTTTATTATTAATTATTAATTTTCTATGTTTTTCTTCTAACATATATTTTTAAAATCATAATTTAACAAATAGATAAATAACATTTGGAGAAATATTTTTATGATCAATTTAAATTTTAAAATCTGATTATTTTTAACCATAGTAGATATTTTTAAAAACTTAAAATATGCTAATATAGATCCACTACACTAGTTTTCTCTTGTGACTTATTCAATATCAATATCCAAAGCTCTAAAAACCCTTAGGACACTTCCGATTGTGCAAGTTACTCATCAAACTTTCTGTTTTCAATAAATTCTGCAAAATTTAAAAATTAAACTATTCTACAAAAAGCTTACCACTATACACTCTATCCAAATCCAAAATTAGTTCTGATGTATGGATGAGCATCTTTTGAAAGGCTTGATTACTTCTGGTTGTGTTAAAAAAATTGTTGAACAAGATTATGTTGAGTGCTCATCTACTACATTAATTATTCATTTATGGATCACGCGTGCTACCCACTGCTTGGTTTCAAGATGTATGGTTGATTCAATTGACAGTAACATCCATTCCTGACATCGTTGGCTTTACCGTTTACCATCGTAACAGCACTGTCACTGTTCAATACTTTCAGTGATTCTCCTTGCCTGATTGCTGGTTTTACGTAGAGCCACGCTCTGCCTCCTACAGTCACTTTCTTGTTTTATTCGAGTTCGCTAAAGACAAAATGATGCACACACATTTAGTTAAATCGACCAGTTCGCTATGGCAGGAATCAACAAAGAGGGTCGATTTTGTCACTCTAGAACAATAGACCCATCTAATAGTCAAACCATGAACTAATGTGGATACCTATGCTGAAACAGCCATACGTTTTGCACAATTGTTGGTATCGGTTCAACTGTGAGAAATTAAATAATTGGTAGTGAGTCATTCACTTAAACAAATTTAAATCATTTGAAAACTTTTGTGTGGTTGTTGTATTACTTTCATAATTAAAATTTTGTTGTTGTTTTAGATAGAATATTTCTACCATTGAATTTAAAAAAATTATATATATATATGAGAAGTGTAATTCAATTTACAAATTAAAATAATTTTTGACATATATGTTTTAATATATATATATATATATATATATAACTCTTGTATATTATTAGAACATTATATTTATATTACAAGATTATCAACTGTTATTTATTTCATATTTATATATAATAATAATAAACTAAAATTAAAATTAAAAATAGTTTTTAAATTTATATATATATATATATGTTTTTTAATATATATTTAACTTTTATATTTTATTGAAATATTATTTCTATTATAGCTGTTTATAAATATATAAAAGGAATGAAAGCAAATTTTAAAGATTAAAATATTTTTTGAAGTTATATATATAGTATTTCTCATTATAGTGGAGATAAACATATAAATATATTACACTTTGTATAATTGTTTATATAAATAAGCGTGGAATTCAAAGGTTCTACTTAGAGATATTTTTGATTCTTGTGAGATCTCGACAGATATGAAATTAAGATGGATTTAAAATATTTTAACTATAGTTAAAAAGAAAAAATTGAGTGATTTTCATGTTTCTACATTCTCCACATTAAAATATTATTATAATTGTTATTAATATATTTTTAAAATCGTTACATGTCAACTCAGTATTAAACATTGAAAGAAATTATTAACAAAAATAACTTTCTCTATATATATATATATATATGTAACACCGTATTAATACTTATTGTTATTATTTTGAAATAGTACATTATGGACTATGAATTAAATTTGATTAATTAAAAATCGTATTACCAGGAAATTGGTTCCATAAGGTGAAAGACCGATGGTACAAAAATATTTTATTCCAACGAAAAGTGAGTTGCATGATGGAAACACACCAGTGAATTCACTCTTCCTCTACGTGGATAAAGCAACATCCCATGAGGAAGAGGCTCCGATTTATGTGATGGCTGCAAGTGAAAGGAGATAGGGAGAATGATTTTTCCGACGGGTAGAAACCAAAGTGAAATTTCCTACGGCTCAATGAACTCACGTAATCTTCTTTGAGTAGCAGACTGACCCAGGTCCCAAGATCTCTTCCAAAGAACTCGAAACACTCTACTTGGCTTCCAAGAGTGGAGCCACGGAGTGTGAGGGCGTGGTGCACTCATCCACGTAGGGAGGGCAAACCTAATGATCGATTAAGAGATAAAGATCAAATTCTACTAAAAATTTGTTAAGCAAATTTCTTAGCAGAATGATGCGTTAATTCAGTGAAAAGGGACTACAGGCATCGTGTAATATGGGTCGAGTAATGTATGATTTGGTCAATTGCCCTGCTGAAAAAGTCCGCAGTCATGAAAGAGAAGAAACACTGCGTAAAACTGTAGATTTTTGAATTTGTATGTACATTTACATAAAGAACTGAGCGTGATAGAGAGAAGACGTAGTTTGCATGTTGTAGACAAACTAGGCAAAACTGGAAAAGTACATTATATAGTGGAACAAGAAATTTAACTATGAATCGAAAGAGGGAGCTATGTCCGAGTTCCATAGCTCGTAGGCTCTACGAGTGCAAGACGTTGTTCGGAGCCATATAAACCATACACCGGACTAGAAAACAGTCGCCTGAAGGAACTCTTAAATATGTATAGTGAGAAATTGTAAATGTTACTTTTTAGCTGAAGAAAAGCACTGTAAGCTAGTAAACTTGCCTAAAGAAAAGACCAAAAACTCACATTACAAACACTATTAGAAAGCCCAGAGATATAAAGCCTACCGATGATAGTACATCTGACCAAACAAAATGGAACATTTTCAAAGTAAAAATAGACATGTTTCAGTAGATTCTCTAAATGCGGAAATGAAAGAATAGAAAAGTTGAGACCATTTAATACCGCTATGAATAACCTACTATGTTAACCATTCGAATAACCCAGCGAAAATGATGAAGAACGAGAGAGAGAAATATCGAAAGGAAAAAGTAGCGTGACTTACAAAATGGAACAAGGCAAAGAATCACTGTAAGTATTGTAGAGAAATTTTCATACTATCGTAAACCTGTAACATAGTCGTTAAACAACATACGGTATATATATATATATATATATATATGAAGCGAAAATACTTTATCTACACGAAGGTCGGCCTTTGATGAAGAGACAAAGTCCTGGACACAAAGAGAAACTAATAATTCTCAGCTACTGAAACTCTATAACGCCCTCAAGAGTTAGAACAATTAAAAGAAAAAATTAGAGTCGTAGAGTAGCAGGACGTGCCACACGCACAACACATTTGAACGCAGATAAGTAAAGGAAACCAAAATGGTCTACAGGTAGAATGATAATGAAGGTGGCATGCACCATTTGGCATAGTTGTGAGAAAATATAAACTTTTAGAACCATAACGATGGTAAATATTTGCCACGCAAGACTTCAAAGCCAAGGGTTCGTAATGTTCGTGCCCAGACATGGAAGGGGTACTTGTCAAATTTTAGCGAGAGATAATTTATGCATGCGAATGATCGACTCCACCGATCGAACGTCGTCAGTGACATATCGAAGTGTTTAACATGACTAGTCGAGATGATTATGTATCAAATTTTGTCCATCCTGATACTATTCTCCCTCTCTTTTCGCGTGCCACAATTTTTTAAAGTGAATTCTGTCCTAAGCTAAATCCTGCTTGTGTTCGAGTTTGGACCTCACCTTTAGTCTTTCAAAAATCAAAATTTCGTGTTATTAAAGAAATATATATATATATATATATATATATATATATATATATATATATAATCAAATTTAAATATTAAAATAATTTTTAATATACATATGTTTTAATATATATATATATATATATATATATATATATATATATATATATTATTGAAACATTATATTTCTACTATAATTATTATTGTTATATTTATATATACAATGTCAACAAAATTTCAAGATTAAAATAGCTAATTATATATATTTTTTGATAGTATATATATTTTTTATCTCTCGGATGCGGGGTGTTAGAAGGGATGACGAAAGCCGCATGCGAGGAGATCAGCCGCTCTCATATCAGCCGATCCACACCTCACCTCTCCTCTCCATGTCTTGTCGCCGAAGACGTGTGAGAGCACCTGTCTTGGTTTGGAAAATGCGCCGTGAGGGTCGATGGGAACTTTCGAGAGTTAATGAGAGACACGGAGCATCAAAGCAAGAGCAACATGGATGAGGGGTCAACCACCATGGGATGGCGTGCGCGAAGCTTTCCCTCCTCGCGAGTTTTTACCTTTCAAGTCACCTGCGTGGGAGGATCATCCCATTTCTCGGCCCAGTGTCGATGAGCTTCCCATCACGGTGGTCGCTGGTGAAAGGGTCCGGAAGAGGATGACGCTCGGTCTCTTTCCAACATCCGGCCAGCCTCTGCGTCGATGTGAAAAATGAGATGTATGCGTGAGAGATGCTTTGCAGGGTCCTCAGACGATGATGACGAGGTCCCTAAAAAGTGCGGGAAACTTAGCAAATACGCGTCCGACATCCTCGTTAACATAAGATGCCAAGTTGATGTGCAGGAGTTGAAGCCTTGTAGCCTGCACACGAAACTCGAAGCAACTCGGCGAAGCGCCACTGGACCATGAAGAATTTTTGCACGCATCATCGTGGTTCAGAGCCCAACTCTCAATACGGACAACCGAAACCACCAAAATACCCAGAGAGCAACCATCCATTGGAAAAATCTCGCGAGGCCATGGACCCTGTCATCTATGACGCAGTGAGCTTCGTGCCCGGTGGGAAGCCGTGCTGGTCATGGCGTACATCTTCTGCGCCGCACAGCGCGCCCTCGTGCCCTCGCGGGTCCCTACGACACCAGTGAGGCCGCGCTCAAAGGAGAAACGGTGGGCGCCGAGAGCGACCGTGTCAGCGGAGTCCGAGGAGATGCTGGGCGCTCCACCCTGCTTTGTGGGACAGGTCGTGCGGGAAGACAACCGCAAGAGTACAGCACAGGGCGTGGAAGAAGGAAGGCGTGCGGTAGCCAGCGCTCTGAGACTCGGTGGCGTCTTTCCTTCTTAGCAACAAGCAGAAAGCGCAAAAGAAATCTCGACGATGCATCGTCACGTGTGGGTGGTACGGGTGCGTGGATGAACCCGAGGAACCGCGAAGTGTACTCTCTCCAGTCCTCATGACTTGCTGGATTCGGGAGGAATATATCCCTAATTTTTATGCTTTCCGGGTGTTTGTTTGCAGTGGTGGCAGAATCTCAAGAAGACTTTTTTTTCCTTCTTCGATTAAAGCAAGACTCTTTATTTGCTTTGTATGGTTTTTAGCTAATGCATTTGCAGACATGTTGCGACTAGTGGGTTGGTTTCTATGTTGGACAACCCACCAACGCTAAACAAAACTTGATTTTGATTGCGTCGAGAGTGATAAACCGTCGATGGCCCCCTAAATGCTTCCGATTTACCTAACCCGTGATATACTTTTTGTATAATAATAGAATCGTCTGGAACTTTACAACAACAAAAAAATTATGTTTTTATCGAAATATTACACTTTTATTCTGTATTTTTTTATATAAATATATATGATATGACGATACGAAATTTTAAAGATTAAAATGTCTAAGTTATAAATTTATTTTATATATTTAACAAAATATTAAATTTCTATTATAATTGTTTTTATATAAACCAACATAGATCCAAATATTCCTACGTAGATCTATAAATATATATATTTGACAAAATATTATACTTTCTATCATAATTGTTTATATAAATCAACATAAATAAAGAATTCTCTCTTTTTATTTGATGTTAAAATCTTTTATTCAGCCTCAATATTGAATATTTGATTTTCCTATATTAAAAATATTGTTATCGATATATTTTAAATATTAAATATTAACTCTCTTGAAAAATATAAAGAACATTTTTTAATCTCGATTACTTTGCTATCTCAAGAAAGTTGATCAGAAAACATCGTTGCTTGATATTAATATTGAGGTTGAAATATTTTATATATAATTGACACAAAAATTTTCCCGACATTAGTATAATCTTTTATTTTAAATATTCTACATGTCAATTAATATAAAATGAATTATATATCATATAATATCAATAATGTTATTTCTATATATGTGCAATGATAGAAAATTACATATCTCTCTAATACTAAAAAATATTTTTCTACTATTTGATTTAAGATTCAAAGGTGGAAATTAGAAGTATGTTGTTATTATTTCTAATTTATTAATGTGAGTAGAATTTTATTATTTTTAAATATGTACACTATGTGACAACATCTTTCTCTATACCGTTGTAGAGTGCCTCTAGGTGGAAGTTACTACCAAAATTTAAAGATTAAAATATTTTTCCTAATTTAAGCATATTTCTGTTTTTGCAATAACCTTTGTTGGGAGGTGTTGGAGACAAAGTCCACATTGGTTTAGATGTTATAAAAGGGTTGACAAGTGTGGACACACAATCTCCCACCTAAATTATTTTTCTGAGCCCCTACTGCGTAATATTCACCCTAGCACACATTGGAGGCACTAGTAAGTCATTTTCTCTAACTTTGTGGCCCTATCTAATCGAACTTGAAATGTCAATGGGTTTCAGCTACATAGGGAAACATACCATGAACTTTGTTAATGTTGACATCTCCTTTCCAACAAGCTTCCATAAATTCTTTAAGTGAACTCGTAGTAAAAGAAATTAAAGAGGCATACCTTTCATCTTCTTCACATGTCTTTCGATCTCGACCTCTACGTTGCATGGTTGTCTTCAATATGTGAATTGGGATGTACCATCCAAGATTAAATGTTTACTTGGCTTGCTATCCACAACCGTATTCTTTACATGATAACCTCCTAAAGAGGGGATTTCCAGGATTCGAATGGTACATCAGGGTGTTTATAGCAAGGGAGGTAACACACATTTTCTCTTTAATTCTCTTTGCGAAAGCAATTTGGGAAGAGGGTCATGCACCCGCCCAACCCTCACAGAAACATTTCAACTGCAACATAAGCGTACTCAATCGGAGTTCAAAGAAAAAAGGAATTCAAAGTGATTCCTCTTTACATTTTTTTGGGGTATTTGGTGTTACAGAATAAGCATTAAGAATGCATTCTCAAGTATGACATCTACTCGAGAATTTTTGACACGCTTGCAGAAAGGTTTGTGGAGGGCTCAAAGCCTAACATTCACCATGTTGTTTTCATATAGATTACTTTCTACTCCTGGCCGTCTTTACGAGAGTTGCCTCCGTGGGGAATGTGGCGGGAAATACATCGTGATTGATCCCTCCCACACTTTCCCACTTGTTCGACATGGGGGTTCTATAAACCCTATAGGGAAAGGTTGTAAACTCTGAGTGTCGAAATGTGTGTTCTAGCTTTCAGAAGAAATTCGGTGTCGTTGGCAAACTCGCATTAGTTACAGAATGGGTGTATGGTCAAAAATTATATGGTTGTTCCTCCTACACGATCGAAGGAAGAAAAATTAGGCTTTAAATAACCCTTCGTATTAACATCACCTTCAACCTCATATCTTCAAAGAGTAGAATGATACGGGTAGATTCTATCCAAGAGGCAAGCTGCGAAGGCAACGTTGTTTACACTTTTCCATCACGGATTTGTTTGTTTTGGAGTTTTCTTTGCATAAGTTCCCCGGAGGGATTGATTACTCTTTAGCTGGCTTCCTTTCTATCCGGTTTTTCTTTCTTTTTTGTCCTGTGTGTCACTTTCGATTGCTCACTATACATAATATGGGTTTTTTAAGAGCATGATTTGTATCCTTGGACTCGCTATTGCCTACTTTTGCATGAAGGTTCTGGAACGTTCATCTTGGTTCTTCTTTTGTTGGTTGGGCTTTATGATGGTCTACTTTTTCAGCATTTTCTTCATGCTATGTTTTTTGCATTTTTGTCTCAACATCCCGCCATATTGCTGACAAGGCTTTTTGTGTAAATGTGTTTGAACTCTTTGAAGCTATTTTCTTTGTTTTTCTAGTATGCTTTCGTAGATCTCTCGGAATATACCGAATAAGTGAGAGACAAACTACATTTTTTTAATTTATCTTCATAATAAATATTACTTAATTTTTTCTTAATAAAAAAGCTATTAATTTATATTTTATTAAAATTTTATACTCTTGCCCTTGCTCCATTGTTTTTGTTTTTTATAGACAAAGAAATCAACAATCTTCCCTGTGAAATATGAAAGTGCCCCCGCAAGCTACACATACGTAAACTCATGACTTCGTGTAAGGAGTTTGCATGCCCAACATTAGGGCATTTATCCCTCTAGCTTGCTAATGACTTGGACAATAGACAACCCTATCCCCGTCGGTTTTGAACCTCAGACCTCTCAAGATAAATCGAAGACAAATCATTGAGCCCACTCTTGTGTTATCTCTTGTTCCTATTGTTGTTATTACACACCCTCGCTTCTCTTTCTTATTCGGAATGTTCAATACCTTCCGCTAACGCTATCAATCACAACAAATTGGCTCTAAAAATGCGTATCACATACTATTGTGGCATCCAAATTTTAAGGAGCTCCATGTTTAAATTCTATGAGATGGCTGCACGAATCATGTGCATACTATTCTCCTCTCTTTCCACGTTCCAATAACATTTATGGGTATGAAATCAGATTTATTCAGAAATTCGGTCATAAGCTAAGTCGTCTGCTTAGTAGTTTTGAGTTTGGACAACTGAATTTTGCAACCAAAATTTCACACTTATGATTCAAATTTAAAAAATTGAAAGTTAAAATATATGTAAAAGGCTAAAAATCGTTTGTCATGATAAACAAAGCAAAAAGTTAAAATAAAAGGTAACAGTTACAAGCTAATGCTTTAATAATATTTAAAAATCAAAATATTTTTTATACATTTAATTTTTAATAATATATTTAGTAAAAATGTACAAATTAATAACAATTTAATTTTGAATAATATTTAATTAATATTATATTTGTTAATATATATATATATATATATATATATATATATATAGATATATATATGTATGTATATATAATTTAAAGACATTATACTATTTATAAATTTATTTAAGCTCAAAATGGTATAATATATAATAAAAATGAATAATCAAATTAGAATAAAATATCGCAATGTCCTCAAAAAGCATTTAGAATAGACAATGATAATAAGCACTCGTAGAAGATTAACCGTTATGACAAACACTCTCTAACAAAACGTTGTTACATATGTGTGTGTGTGAACTCCATATTATAAATCTCTCTCTCTCTCTCTCTCTCTTAATTATTAATATTTAACTACATATCAACTTCACATTACAAAATGAATGAATTACAAGGAAAAATAATTTCTCCACACACAAATATTTCAATCTATATATATATATATATATATATATATATATATATATATATATATATATATATATATGACTAGCCCCAAGAGATAGTTCTGGAGTTCATGTTGCAGGTACCTCGCTTTATTTGCTAGGCTGCGTGGCCAAATCTCTTCCTAAAGCTCCTCGTTAGATCCCTCGCTGATCTAGTTGGACAAGTTCCCATAGATGTATAGTATGAAAAATCGAGTTTCTGAAAGTTTTTTAATTATCGTATACATTCTACCCATTAAATGTAATACATGTCTTAATTATATTTGAAAGTAGAAAACATATATTCATACACTTCTTTTTCTTTACATATAATTATTTATGCTAACTATTGCAATGTTGTACATTGCGTAGACAAGCACGAAATGATGTCCGCTGGTCAAGGAAAACCATGATGAGTTGCGGCAGTTATGCACCTACCAGCGGTGTTCAATTCTCCCAATCTGGTGAGTGTATCCTGGACGATGTTGGATGAAGATGTAGATGACAATGTGCCAAAAACTTACAAAAAAATAACATGCATCAAAAGACTCTTAAACAACCACGCATAAAAATCAGAAATTGAGCCATGAAACTGCGCAGTCATTTTGAGATTAGTTGTTGGAAATGAAGTACAATGAAGGTACTTGACCATGATAGGCACTTGGAGGCATGCTTAGAGGCAAGCTAGTAGAGAATCCCTTTGAAACCAATCTTGAAATCACTTCAATGGTACTGTTGTATGGTTGTAGCTCACAGACGTGACTGGCCAGGAAATGCTCGTTGTTGCTCTCGCAGAGAATGTTGTTAGGATCCTGCTGCATCGCTTAGGGAAAGTTACGGGACTCTTGAACTCTTGGAATCTACTCAAGAAACTCACAAAAACCCACAGAGGAATTGGCCAAATGTTCACATACGTCTTTGCTCCATTTTCTAGCTCTCTCTAAAGTCGTTCGGCTTCGAGTTAGAATCATGCGGTGACACCACCTCAAAGTCTGCGAGAAAATACGTTAAATTAATCTTGACTTTCTCCCTAAACTAAATCTAGAAAAATCGAGAAAAGTTCACCGACGTCGACCTCAAAAAGTGGCCCTCTTGAGCACGGCTCACTACGCCACCAGGGTAAACCCATCCTCTTTCGTGCCGTCATGTTAACGGAAGTCTCAAAATGCCCACGAAATCCCGACGAGAAGCTCCAAGCCCTCCCCGACAAATCTACGAAACAACTCCTCTCTTTCTCACCCTCCCGGATCAACCTCTCTCTCTATGTGTTGTCGTCCACAGCAGTCCACCTGATCGAAACACGCTCCATGTATATTCACCGCCGGAAAATTTCTTCCAAAGCATGACAGAGAATCCTCTCTCGGCGGGCACTCGAAGTCTCCCGAGGCGCAGGTTGAGAACCTCGCCCTGAAAATCTCGTGTCGCTGACATCAGCGGCGGACTTGGTGCACCACGCACGAGCATACTATATCAAAATGACAATTAGAAAGACATAGTGCACGAATTGGCTCGTAATGAGCCTCCTATGGCTACCTGTCTATCCAATGCTTCCCTTAACGTTCTCTTGGGCCCCACGTCGCCCTCTAGCCTCCAATACGCTCCAACAGTCGTGATGCCTCCATCGCGGATGCACTCTCTCTCAGCTGGCCCCATCCTTTCCTACCACGCGTCAATATTTCAGTGTCAGCCTAATGTACGATAGGCTATAGTTGCCTAATTTTACTTTGTGGGTCACCCAAACCCGCTATGTTCCTAAGTCGAAAAGCTATGATATTATCAGAACCGCCGAAATTAATAGTACGCATTAACAGAAATTACCAAATAGAAATATAATGCACTCCTGCCAAACACGGTGCTTGTTCCTCCAGAAATGCTCTCACAAGCATCTGGTCGACACTCCCCATTGTCACCGCAAAAATGTGTCATTGTCCCGAAATGCGCCACCGAATCATCGAGTGACCTCCCACACTTCCCTAATGCGTAGGGCGATTCTCGAATACCCGTGATCCGAGCCATCTTGTCCAACATGAAGCTCTGTATCCCACCCGAATATCTCCGTGAGGCATAAGTATCGAAGCCCTTTCGCACACCATCAATGAGTGAGGAATCACGACATGTGACATGCGTCCAACTCCTCGTTTGAGAAGTTTCCCTCGCCATCTCCATGCCTCCAGAGAGTAAACCACCGAATATGCCACCCATCCCTGGCGTGAGTATAGTGTTCTCACTCACACGATCCTCTCGATATCATCCTTGCCGACCAACCCGGCCATGCGTGAAGTCCCCCACTCCATCGCTGTCGATCTGGTAGTCTCAGCCAGATCTACATGACCTGTCCGTATCCGTAGCTCGTCCCTAAAGGTGACCGGCACGTGTTCGCAGTAACACGATGTCCGGCCAAACTCAAAGTGGTGCCATCTGTGTTGATGGCGCACCATCGCATATAGACATACTCTGCATCAGACACTCGATCATCAGAGGCCTGTGTGGCGGGAGATTTGTGAGGAACAAAGCTCTCGTCCGTACCCTAGGCATCACCGCGATGCGTATATATTCCTCTACGAATGTAACTCCGAACTCTGCAATAAAGCAGCAGAAAATCCCACCTCGTCATCCAATGAAGGCCTCTGTGGCACATGCTATGACCTAATAGTGAACTAGATCGCTCTCTATCGTGACTACGACCATCACGGGAATGGGAATGAGGTCTCCTCAATCAGCGACCCTTAGGACATCCCATAGTCGAGCCTGCTACGCCACAGCCTCGAGCAATCGCTAGAATACCTCTCGTGCCCTCATCTCTAGTCCGCCGCTAACGCGGTGCGCTGCGTAACCACGCCATGTGTCCTGTCAGGTAGCACCGATGATCACTTTGAAGCCACATGTGACAAATAGCTACCCCTTAAATGCAACCAATATATGGATATCCGAAGCTACTCGCAAATCGACCCAAGGTATGTGGATCCCCCCCTGCTTCTCGCCAACCATCTCCACCTCCGGGTCCGCCATCCTCCCTCTCGATAATGTGTTGACACAACAAGCTTGAGCCCGACACACACCGGGATGCTACCTCCTCGACCGACTTCCGCATCTCATGCTCATGTATGATCTCTACATGCTCGAGAAAAGAGTGGACACATGGTTCTCCTCACAGACCCGCTTTCTCTGGGCGGAAGCCTGGGCACGAATGATATGCCACCTCCACATGATCATCTCTATCCCTCAAATCTGGTTGCTTTAACTACGCACCGACCCAATGCCACCACCGAGAAGTTCCCCTCTCTGTGTTGTGTTGAGTGTCATATGCAAATATCTTGGGTGCCTCCTTGTCCCTAGTTTCTCGTTGCCCAAAGTGCCAAAGCGTAAAACAACCAAAACGACTTACCCCCGTAAGTGATGGCACATCAGTGAGTCTCGCTGATTCCATCAAGTATCGCTATGTGTTCTGCGGATCCTAGAAGAACTATGCCCGTTGCATGCCTTGTTCCCACCATGAGTCTTCCCTCGGAGGCAACATTCCCAAGACCCCATTGTGAGGCACCACATACTGCAGATATCACCGATCATCCCCCGTACCCCCGGACAGCCACCCGTTCCATTGCGTTGGCCGTTGTACACCGTTGGATACCTCCTAATGTCGTTTCATCTCGTACTCACCGTGTCTTTATTGGTGTCACCGTACTTGACACCGAACAGCATACCAAATGTGATGAGCTACCTCTGCTACTCCACATCAAACCAGCAGGGCACAGCACACACCAACTTGCACCTACGTTTCGTAGGCCACTACCGTCGTATAGTTTCGCACACCTCGATGATACGATCGAACATTGGGTCCGAGAGGCATCAATTTGTATCCCCCTACACAACACCAGACCCTATGACACAATCGTGTGTAGTCCCCACCATCGTACATCGACGTACCACCGTAACATATGTATCCTCGTACAAGCAAATATCCACCACTCGCTAAACCCTATATGATGTGGGCTACATCTTCCTACCTACTCGAAGACCCGAGCGTCTTGACCCTCGATATGCCAACATGTTAAATGATACTACTTAACCACTCTCTTCATAGCCCTCTCACTAACATACCAATGGGAGCACCGTTCATGTAATGCCTCCTGACTCGGTGTCTCCGTTGATGCCACCTTCCATCACTGTTCTCACTAAAGCAGTTAATCACCTTGGGACTCGTCATTACGTTGGCTACGTTCAGACAACTCGCAGAAATGCTCGTCGAACCATCTCGGACTATGTTAAGCGAGACCATGTGGAGATTAGAATATTTGTGTGTTTGAACACTAAATCCATTGCGCAACTACTACCATCACCTACTAACTTCATGATGTGATGGGAAATCTCACTTGGATCCTGGGGCCACAGTCTAGGCTTCTTGCATTCCCAATGCTTGAACCCCCCCGCCGAATGGGTCCACTACCATTCTATAGCTTCACCTAATCGGGTACCAAATCAAAATCTCCTCGGCCACCCAAGCTCAACATGTGGACACCGGTGCAGACCGTGGCACTTGACTGCCCTATCCCCACCATTCAGCCGCGATATGAGATCCGACTAGGTGGCTCTATCTTCTCTCCAATGAAAAGGTGATCTAAAATGTCACAGTCTTACCTTACGTGGCGTACGATGGGGCCCGACCACCAATGTGCTTTCAGATGTACCATAAGGGAATCCAAACCATTCTCACTGGGCCAACTCGTCGTGTTGACCGACAAACCATCGAACGCCCACTCTCATTTTGCAACATAACAACCTCTCACCGATGTGGCCTTTCCTTCAGTTGTATGCCTTGGCCATAGCTGATGACATTATGTGAGACCACTATCCAACACTCATGTACTTAGTGCTCCATCGATGTGGACACACCTTCCGGCACCCCAACCATCCGTCGTGGTGTCGGCTATCACGCAACCTACACCTACCCCCGATCATCACCCTCAATGGATGGCATTATCAAAGGTATTTCACTTTCCACTAAGACAAGTCAAATCGTACTTGTCAAGGAAGCTCAAACATGGGTGGACCCTGTGTTAGTTATTGTGTATCCACTCGTCTTTCATCATCCCGTGTACGGTTGCACCTCGCGTTCGTGCAACCTCTAGTCTCTCTCTCGAAGGAAGTGGACAGGTCCTGCTTTGGACACCTTCATCAACCTTGGCCAAGAGTTTGAAGGTGAATTAAACTTTCGCGTTGCTGTTTGTCTATGGTTTTAAACGCTGGCCACCGTGTTTCACAGCACACGTCTTCATCTAGTCGTTGGCACGTTAATTGGGCAAGATCACGGGTTTCGACGATACTGTAATATTCTACCCGTACATTATCAAGACAATGGTGGCTATGAAAAGACTTTAAACAAACATCATCACAAAACTCATCATAGTAGACCACAAATTGAGGCATGAAGAATTTGAGTTGGAGTTTGGTTTTATTAATTTGTTGGAAATGAAAGCACAATGACTGTGGCCAGAATGAAGGACTCGCTGTCAAGGCAAGCTAGACATCCTCTCAATCACTGCCGAACACCATCGATGGGTATGATGGTTTACGCACCTCCCTGACCGCAGACTGTATAAATGTTACATACCCGAAGACATGCCGCTAAGGACCGCTGCACAACGTTCACAGAAACTTCTAGAAAATGCACCCTGAATGCATCAAGAAAACCCACAAAACCCACTGATGACTCACAAATATCGACCGCCATGCACCTTGCTGACCTGTTTTCCTCCCAGCCTTCACTTTCGTTGGACGAGTTAGTGATCTCCGCTGCAGCACACGAGTGCTGCTGTAGGGCCCAGTGCCACATCTTGCCAGCTCCTCTATCAAACTCCAGACAGCGGGTCTCTCGCCTCTAAAGTTTGATCAGGTGTCACTCGTCCTCGAGGCTTGCTCCATCGTGCGCCGCAAATCGATCCTCTCATAGACACCGTTACCGTAGGCACGCCAAAAATCGCGTTAGAAGCTTCCAAAGCTCACCAAATCGCGCTTGCAACTCTCGTCTCTCACCTCCGTGAACAACCTCTTTCTCTGCGGTTGCCAGTTCCATCGTGAATAGTCACTGTGGCCTCCACGCGCCTCCACGTGCAAAACGCTCATTCGTAGCAATATCATTTCTATGAAAATCTCTTCAAAATGACAAGACTCATCAAAGCGGCACCGAAGTCCGAGTAAAGTGCTGAGATTCTTCACCCAGGATCTCTGGTAAGTTAAAACAATCATCGCAGTACTTCTGGCCACCGGCCCAAGCGTGCAAAGTCACGTAATATAAAAGAGAAGGGAATGAATTAATCAAACATGAGCCTTGCGTGCTCCTATTTATCCACCGCTTTTCCCAATGTTCTTCGGGCTCCCACCTCACGGCTCTACCCTCTAATACACTCCAATGGATCGGCGTCGCTCTCGTGCTGCACGATTTTACTCTCCTACGTGGGACCCATCTCTCCACCAAGGTTTCTCCAAGCAACCTGAAATGCAGAGGCCTATATCATTGCTCAAGTTTATTCAAGTCCCCAAATCCATATTTCCTAAAGACAAAAGTGTGATATTATCAAAATTATCTAATTAATATTCCCGTTAGGAGAATTGCTAAATAGGAATGACATGCATGGTTTAATCGAAACTATAAACGAAAGTCATTTACCAGGTCATACGTAGTTAAGACTCAAAGTTACATATATATATATATACATACAAACTCTATAAAAATAATTTTAATAAAACTTAATTTAAAATGTTTATTTTATGTCATATCACATGTTACTTTTATACATTAATATCATATATATATATATATATATATATATATGTATAATTTAAATTTAAATATATTTTTGATTTATACGTGTTTCTTATATATTTATTTTTATATATTTTATTAGAAATGTTGCATTTATATGATAATTGTACATAAAGTATATGACAACTAATTTATGTGTATGGTATAATATAACTAAAATTAACATACCATTGCAAAACATTAAAGATAAAGATAAACAAATAAAAATGAGTAAAAATACTATTAAAATAAAATCAGATGCCATCTAAATTAAAAATACTCTCAAAACTCATCCTACTTTAATTTGATATATCAAACTCTACAGAAAGGCTAGTAGGTTAAAGTTTCATTGTTTTTATTTGTTTGACTAGTCAAACTTTTTTTAAAAGCTAGTAGGTTAAGGTTTTATTGTTTTTATTTTACATTTATTTTTTATTATTTTATAATCAAATTGAAATGATCTAAACGAATTTGGCATGAAATTATCTATGTTCTATGACCGAATTTAATCAATTTTGTTCTCCAAATCCCAGGACTTTGGTAGGTAAGTCCAAAAATTAATACATCTTTAAAGTTAATGAATCTTTACCATTTTAGAGAATGCCAAATTTGTTCATGTTAAGTATATTTATATTGAAACTGGTAATTTGAAGAAGAAGTCTTACATATACCTAAAACCAAGAAAAACTAATGTAAATATTTATTAACCATATAGAAATGCTTTTTATATTATGTAGAAACAACAATTGTCAAGAAGATTTATTATCACAAATATAGTGCAGTGGTAAGATTAGGCTATTAGCACATTTATGTGCCATTTATTTTATGAATTATTTAATTTATAGGTGAACTAAGTCACAAATACACGTCATAAAGACTAAAATGAAAACATTTTAAAACCGTTTGGATTTCATCTGTTAGATTGTGTTTTAAAAGTGCCATTATGTTGCGAATGATTTAATTTATATAAGTGAAAGTGATCATAAATAGCACATGGCTAATAAATTTTTAAATGAGAAAATCATTTTAAACCTCTTTTGCTTTACTGTTAGATTGTGGAATTTCAAGAAGAATATCCTCGTATTATTAAATCTAAACCAGAAGGTACATTCGTATATTTTTAAAGAATGGAAATTCCTTACTTTGTTGAGGGATACCAGAAGTTTAAAAATGACAGTAGAAGTGCAATTTAGATGTTAGGTATAGCTATTGAATATAATTATCAATTATTTATTATTATTTCTGAAATTTAAGTACTGTTGCAATTGTTATTTCCAATACAGCATGTTTGTTTAGTAGCAATTATAATTTCGATTTATCAATAATGAAGCAAATATATGCAGTAATTTAGCTTCAGTAAATATTTTACTAGCAGTGTGAATTATAAAAAGGTTGACATTTAGTTTTAAAAGTAATGCGATCTTTTTTACTTTTTTAATTTTTAACTAGAAAGTATCTTCAAAAATTTTGGTCTCATGAGATTTTTATCGATACATCAATAACTTTTTATTATTAATTATTAATTTTTC
Source organism: Pinus albicaulis (assembly GCA_034641835.2). Lineage (NCBI taxonomy): Eukaryota > Viridiplantae > Streptophyta > Pinopsida > Pinales > Pinaceae > Pinus > Pinus albicaulis. The sequence continues at coordinate 42,379 of JAXQQM020067115.1, read as the reverse complement.
ATGTTTTTCTTCTAACATATTTTTAAAATCATAAATTTAACACAGATAAGACAACATTTTGGAAATATTTTTGTAATGGATCAATTTTCATCAAATCTGATTATTTTTAACCATAGTAGATATTTTTAAAAACTTAAAATATGCTAACACAGATCCACTATTAGGTTTTCTTTGTGACTTATTCAATATCAATATTCAAACTCTAAAAAACTCCTTACGGGACACTTGATTGTGCAAGTTACCCATCAAATTTCTGTTTTCAACAAATTTTTGAAAATGTTAAAGAAATTAAACCAAAAAATCCAAAAAACTTTAAAAAACGCACTAAAAAACAACCCTATCCAAATCCAAAATTAGTTTGATGTATGGTGAGCATCTTTGAAGGCTTGATTACTTCTGGTTGTGTTAAAAATCGTTGGACAAGACGTTGTTGCGTTTCCGCTACTACATTAATTATTCATTCGGGATCACGCGTGCTACCCACTGCTTGCTCTTTCATAGATGTATGGCTGATTCCAATTGACAGTAGCATCGTTGGCTTGTCGTTTACCATCGCACAGCACTGTCCCACTGTTCAATACTCGGTGATTCTCCCTTGCTTATTCGCTGGTTTTACGTAGAGCCACACGCTCTGCCTCCTCCACAGTCACTTTTGTTTTTATTCGAAGTTCAACAAAACAGCAATACACACACATTTACAATCGACCTCGTTGCACTGTAAGTGTGTTAAATCAACAAAGAGGCTGGTTTGTTGGGTTTTCGTTATTGGTACGAGAGTGTTGTCCTTCATGAACAATAGACTCATCTTGGTAGCTAAACCATGAACTACTAGACACTTACACCGACAGCCATACGTTTTGCTACAATTGTTGTACGGTTCAACTGTGAGAAATTAAATAATTAGTGTGAGCTGTCTACTTAAATAGATTTAAATCATTTGTTTTAAAGGGTAGTTGTATTACTTTTCATAATTAAATTTTTGTTGTTTTTAGTTAGAATATTTCACCATTGAATTTAAAAAAAATTATATATATATATATGAGAAGTAATTCAATTTACAAATTAAAATAATTTTTAACATATATGTTTTAATATATATACATATATAACTTTTATATATTATTAGAATATTATATTTCTATTATAAGTTATCACTGTTATTTATTCATATTTATATATAATAAAATAAATAAACTGAATTTAAAAATTAAAATAGTTTTTAAATTTATATATATATATGTTTTTAATATATATTTAACTTTTATATTTTATTGAAATATTATTTCTATTATAACTGCTTATAAACATATAAAGGAATGAAAGCAAATTTTAAAGATTAAAATATTTTTTTGAAGTTATATATATAGTATTTCTATTATAATGTTTACATAAATCAGCACAGATCTAAAGTGATTCCGACTTAGAGACAAATATATACGAAAATATTACACTTTATTATAATTGTTTATATAAATAAGCATAGATTCAAAGGTTCTGGTTTTCTAGAGATACTTCTGATTCTTGTGAGATCTTGATAGACATAGTTAAGATGGATTTAAAATATTTTAACCATAGCTAAAAAAGAAAAAATTAGTGATTTTATGTTTCACATTCTCCACATTAAAATATTATTATAATTGTTATTAATATACTTTTAAAACAAGTTACATGTCAACTAGTATTAAAATATTGAAAAGAAAATTATTAATAAAAAATAACTTTTCTTTTCTTATATATATATATATATATATATATATATATATATATATATATATATATATATATGTGTAACACTCCGGGGCTTAAATGCTAATCATGATTAAGTTATTTGTTAATACTTTGGTACGATTGTTATTATTTTGAAATAGTATATTATGAATATGAATTAAATTTGATTAAATAAAGCCTGATTATGAAACGTTCCATAAGGTGAAAGACCGATAGTAAAAATATTTATTCCAACCGAAAAGGCGCAGTTGAATGGAAACAATTAGTGAGTTACTCTTCCTTCCGTGACAAAGCAACATCCTCGTGAGGAAGAGGGGTTCTAATTTATGCGCCCTATGAAGAACAAAGACAATTTTTATTTAAGAGTTAACAAGTATTAGTTAGTTTTAACGAGTTGTTTATTTAATTTTATCAAAAGACGGAGGATTATGGGTTGGAGACAAAGATTATTATTTTCCGGCTCGATTTTTAGGCATTATTAAGAGAAAAAACCAATCATTAATAAAAAGAGAAAGAATTTTCTAAGTCGCCAGATAGTTTCTTTAATGGACAGGTTGGGACACGAGAACACCGATTTCCTCCGGGCCGGATAGCGGGAACCCGCAGGAGAGGAGTTCTCCGGGAATTGCCAGAAGAAAGTATTTTTCGAGTCGTGACCCGAAGAAGACAACTTTGGAACCCTTGGAGGAGCTAATTTATCGTTATGATCGAAAATAATTTTTGTGAGGTTTGGTACCAGCCTACTCCACCGTAATCCCGTGGCACCAAATGTTGTTCGAGGCTAGGGCAACAGATGTCATAGCCTCGAAGGATTCGGTGATGTCGCTGAGAAACTCGATTTTAAGGACAAGCAAACCCCAAACCCCTTGGCCCTCAAAGTTGCGAAAGGATTGTCCTGTTTGCTTTTCACTGGCGACTTCCCTATTTCGCTAAATGGCTTAGTTTACACAGCAAATCGTATTGTTTAAGACCGTCTTTATTATTTATTAAATGTCGAGGTAATCTTAGAGAAGTTAGAACAATATTTTGGGACAAATAAAAGGATAATCTTTGATAACGAGACTAAAGATGAAAGTTGGTGGTTTGTAAGTTATTACCAGAAAGAAAGTTCAAGAAGACTCGAACCTAAATTTCGAATAAGAGTAAAAAATCAAGGAGCATTTAACCATTTAAATGTATGAAGAAATGAAAATTCTTTCCGGAAAGCAAAAGAGGGTTACAGTGGATACAAACGTTTGAATGAAAACCCAGATGTTAAGGCAGAAGAGAAGAACACTTTCTGTGGTGGGTTGCTTATGGACTTTTTAAGAAAACGACAACTCGTCCGAGCAAAAAAATGGGAATAGTTAATACCACTTCCGTGACTATGAATCGGTGCTTGCATCTTGGGGCAGCTCTCGAGGCTTAAACCTAATTTCAATCGTTAATAGCGAAAGTAAGATTTCAAAGAAGAAAAAACAAAACCCTATAAAGTAAGTCCTAATATTTAAAAAAAGGGCTTTTAAACAAAGAAATCGAACCAACGAATGGTAAGTCAAGATGACCATGAAAACCTAGAATGTAAGAACCGTAATTAGATTGAACTTGAACAGTAAACTATTAGAACTCTACACAAGAACGGAAATAAATCTTGCTATGATAAATGCACAGTAACTACAAGAGTTTCGTGGGAAAATTTTAATAAAATTTAGAATCAAAAGACACAGACATATATATATATTCTCGGAATGAGACCTTTAAACGTACAAACAAGCTCCCAAGCTAAAAAAAATTACACTGCAGCTGTAACAAAAATACCGAGAGTCCTAACTTTGTGACAGAAAGAACCAAAAGAAATTCATCACGGAAAATTTACAACAATGAAAGGTATTAAATTGCATATAAATACATATTAACCTAATAGAAATATTATATTAAAAATGGTTAGGTTTAGGAACTCTTGTAAAACAACAGTAACTTAGGCCTTGGAATCAGAGGTATTGAATTTATATGGAAGAACATTACTTTAACGGCTGCATAGTGTCGGTTCTGAATAACTTATGCCTACAAATACAAAATTTCCTAAATTATAATCTCAGCTTGAAGTGAGAACTGCAATTTAACGCTGAAGAATATCAACCAATGTGGCACTTAAAATACCCATGTCGGAGAGAAAACTCTTTAGAATGTCAAGGAACGTGGTTTAAGTGGCTCTGGAAGAGAAGAGCAATCTCTGTAAGCACCAAAAGAAACCGGAACACAGCCAGATTTTTTAAGGAAAGAAAACTGAAGCAAGGACGAAAAACCCTTAAATTTCCAAGAAGTTACAGTGGTGTTTTAAAGGTTTAACTAATTATACCGTTTGGAGACCGTCATTTTCTAGCGTAAAACATCTTCTCGTTTTTGAAAACACCATTAAGAAAGATTAAAACCCTTGTCGAACACCGCCGCAAAACTGTCGAGAAAGAAACTATCAAGGCCTTAATAACCTTACCCGTCGTAGTCGTGAATCGACCGGCGAAGACTTAAAACGGCAAAGTTCATACCCGAATTTATGGGACTCTGGGATCTTCCGTCAAAGCACTTCAATGAAAAAAACCTATTAACCGTCGTACAGAATTATTCAGAAAACACAAAGTTATTAATACATTTCGTCGTAGCTGTATTCGATAAAGAAGAACCCTTTGGGTCCGAACCCGCATGTTTGATATCCTTGTATGGCCAAGCCACCTTAACCTAAAAACCTTCAAAGCAAGACACTTCCGTCGCGCGTTCAAACAGAGGAAAACGTTGCGATGGTGAACCGGTGAAATGAAAGGGCGGGCGGCACTGTTGCCAGATGACAGTAAACCATGAGTACCGCGCTATCGAGACTACCGGAATTTAACAAGACTTGGCGAATCATTTAAGACTCTCCGTACTAAAGGTCACAGAGCTATCAAGGTTCGTGAGTCGTCAAGTAAGCCAAGAGCTAAGTATATGATTACAACAAACAGACCATCATGATGGGTATCTGGATGTACAAACCATGGGAGTGATCGATAATGGTGTTAGCTAAAAGAGACGTATTTTAAACAAGACCGTAGACTGAAACACAAACACTAAATACAAGAATTTATGTCACAAGACGACACCTAGCTTGTTACTAAAGTCCATGAACATGCGAAGCCGGATTATATTTATGCATGCGATTTTAATAGATACGTGTTTGGGTCACGGAGCCTGACCCCCGTTCATGTGTATTAACTTATTAAATCGAAAAGTGTTATTATAAGTATTTATCTATGTGAACAATTTTTTTTTTTTTTTTTTTTTTATTATTGCATCGATCGCAACTTTTGGGAGGCAAGGTTACAGTATGAGAGGAGAATGATTTTTCCAAGTCAAGAAACTGAAGGAAATTTCTTCCGCCTATCCCCGTAATCTTTTCCGGAAGGTAGATTGGACCGTAGTCCGAGATCCTTCCGAGAACTCGTCTTTTCTTACTTGCCCAAGAGTAGACAATTTCCAAGAGGACGAATTGTCTCCAATTGGCTCGTAGAGTGGCGGGGTCCTTACAATAAAATTAACAGACATAAATTCTACTAAAAATTTGTTAAGTAAATTTTGTAGAATGATACCGTTAATTCAGAAAAGTATCTATAGAACCTAGTAATCTAGTTGAGTAATATATGATTTGGTCAATTGTCTCATAAAAAGCCTCAGCTATGAAAGAGAAGAAACACTATGTAAAACTATTAGGATTTTAATTAGGCGTGTTACTTAATAAGATTGTTGCAGAATATTAGAAGAAGCAAGTTTTTGCATGTCAGACAAACTCAGGCAAACTGGAAAAGTACATTATATAATTGGAACAGAAATCCTAACTAAGAATCAAAATAGGGAAACTTTGTCCCATTCCGCAGCTCGCAGGCTCGGGAATGCAAGGACGTTGTTCGACCATAAAACTATACACGAACCAGAAAATAATGGTCCAAAGGAACTTCAACACAGTATAGTGAGAAATTGGTAAATGTTATTTTTAATAAGAAAACTCGTAAGTTACAAACTCGAAGTGAAAAAGACCAAAAAACTGTTACTGCAACATCAATTAAAACCGTAAAATATAAACCCATCATAGAACATATACGAACAAAAATGGGAACATTTTCATAAAATGATATGTTTTTGTAGATTCTTATTTCGGAAAATGAAAGAATAAAAAGTTGAGATCGTCTAAACTATGAATAACTTATGTTAACTATTCGAACAACTCAAGAAACCTATAGAAGAAACAGTAGTGAAACATTAAATAAAGTAGCATGTTTACAAATGGAACACAAAAAATTGTAAGTATTGTAGAGAAATTCTAAAAATATTATCATAAACTCAACATAGTACGTTACTGGAAATTATGTTAAAGATATATATATATATATTAGAACCGGGAAAGTATTTACCATGCGTTCATTTTCTTTATGAAAGACGTAGTTCAGACATGAAGAACTAATACCCTGAAACTACAACTCTACATCGCTTCTCCAAGAGTTCGACAATTAAAAGAACAATTTATACTGTAGAGAGGCTAGGACAAGCCACACCATAACACATTTGAACCTACCATATGAAACTAAAATGATTAATAGAATGTTAACGATGTGTGCTGCACCATTGGCATAGTTGTGAGAAAATATGAAACTTTTAGGAACTATAACGTACCAGAACCTTGAAGTACCAAGACTTCAAGCCAAGGGTCCGTAATTTTGTGCCCAGATACCAAGGGGTAACCACAACTTGAAGAGGAGACAATGAAGTGTACGACCCAGGCTCACACCAAAGAATGTGTCTTTTTCCAAGTTTGCATACAACGTACAAAGGAGATGTAAGGTTAAACATTGTTTTCGTTGTAAACCATTACAGCGAGAAAGAAAATTAAAAGAAAACGAGAACACAACCCATAGCTTACTTGTTAGGAGCCTCTGCCAAGAGGTAGAGTGCGCTAATCAAGAACGCATCACAAAAGACCATCGGGTAAACAATCGTGTAAGCTTCATACCTTGAGGAGCGATGGCGAGCCGTGCTTAATCGAAGAAGTTCTCAGCAGTTCAATTGCGTAAGCAACCGCACCTTTCCCGTGAGAGACCATGACAACGTCAAGGGCTTCTTCCGCAGGGCCGAGGCGAAGCCGAGCCAACCGTAGAGCCAGACTAATGCCGGCTAAAAGGCTCATGAAAACGTGTTAACAAGGTAAGTCATACCGTAACCCGAAGTCGTCAGCTTATCATTGGATTGTTCAGACACACCCACAGGAAGAGTGAACAATCGTACACCACACTTACAATCCATTACGCAGGCGTAATATCTCCGAGAACCCGACTAAAGTGTCGTATTTCCAAACAATGCCACCCTTACGCTGATTGAAATTATATCACAAATTTGGATTCGTTTAAATGTAAAGTACAACATGATCATAAAGGTGGACAATTCACTCTCGAATATCAAATGCTAATTGTGTAAACATAAGATTAATGTGATATGTGTATGTATTGAACATATATGTATGTATATAGTCCTCTTAGTTAGAACTATTACTTAGATGGTATTAAATCAAAGCTCCATGATAAAGGTTGTGAATGTTAATGTTGTATATTTATATCCTGTAGGGGTTAGAAGTGTAACAACAATAAATTGTACAAATGATGAAAAGTAATTTTTTTAATGTAAAGTCTTTGTTAATATGAATGTACAATGGTTGTACTGGGACCTTATGGTCAACTAAAATTTTAAGTCAGTATAATGACACAGAGAGAAAAGAAGCATAGATATTAATATGCAAAGGGGGAAAACACAACAACCACCCCAAAACACCTCCCATTTAACTAACTCTTACCGCTTAAATGAATCCTAGACAAAGTAAAATCGAGTGTAGATCAACATCAAAGAAATAAGTGACCACAGTGAACAACAACACTAAACTAGCATTATGTTAAATATTACACCCACAAGAGGAAATGGTGAGGGAGTTCAAAGGCTAATGCATGTTTATTAAAGAACATGAGAGGATATTGAAAAGCCTTCTCAGATAAATGCACCGTGGGATGGAACAACCCAACCTCGACAAGAGACATGCAAGAAGGAAATGAGCAATGTGTTAAGAGAACACACCATAGATAGATTGGAAGAAGTCGGGCCCCCGCAGTAGTAGAAATAAAAACACAATGAGGTCGAGTCGATAATGCATCATATCGTAAAGAAGTTAAGAGACTAGCGGAACCACAAGGTGCATTTCGAAAAATAAACCACCTATGTTTCCGTAGTGGAGAGGAAGAAGTATTTAGGTGTGGCTATTAAACATGAACAAGTATTTTCAAGTTTACGAATATAATGAAGAATCTTAAAGTTTATCAAGCTGGCTTATCAGCTTGAGGGAGAAGGCCACACTCATGGTGGGAGGAAGTGAAAATGTTCGTAGTATAGGATTAATAATAAAGACTTGACTTGGGATTCGTTCTGCAATAAGCATTTTAAGGATAAATACTGAATGAATGCTTCTACGATGAAAAGTTCAGAGAGTTCCAAGGACTTAAAACCTGGGACAAATGAAAATGATGTGGCAGGTCACCAAGTTCACTTCTTACTCAAGTATGTTCCTTATTTGGCGCAGATGCAGCAGTGCACCGTGGTTCTCAGTGCAGTTTACGACTCATGAAGTAGAACGAATTGAGTTTGTGAATCCAAAAACTATGGACGAGGAAATCCGATGAAAGAATGTGCTACCAACAAGCTAAAGCAAAAGGAGAACAGGCAAAGTCGGCGTACAAAGAAAGAACATAAGGATAGTTTTGGTTTCCAAGAAAAATGGGTAACCAGAATTTCAAGAGTACGTTTTGTTGCTCCGCTAGAAAAAAACAATTTTGGTAGAATCATCAAAGAACAAGATGGCCCCAAGACAAACCTGGCCGTGCTTTCAGCAAACCGTATCGAAGCACAAAAATCGTACGTCACTTCGATAGTGATGGGTAAAATATGTAACACTACCACAAATTGTCCACACGAGGAGGGGAGCGAGGGTGCTTACCAACTTACGTGATATCTTCACGTAGGATATGTAGCCAAAAATATACCCGAATTAACGCACCGGAAGATTGCGTATTGACACCGAAATGATAGAATTAGAAGGTAAATTACTATCTCAACTCGTTTTCATTTCTGCAGACCCAAGTGCAAGCTATTACGTAAGTCCTGTGCCAGAGAGATTTCAGGAAATCATAGTCATAAATTCGTAATCCATGGTCAGTACAATAGTCATTTAGAGCAAAGACAAAGTTCAGCAAGATTCTCAACTGCACTAGGGGAAATTAGTGAACAAATATCTAATCCGTAGACCCGAATATATTACCTATAGGGATCTCAAGATGTGCCATTGGTAAGGGACCGGTTGGAGAAGCACCTGACACAGAGACCGTAAAGAAAAAGTCATATAATATGTAATGCAAGATGGAATTTAAGGAAATTGTTGCATAAAGAAACCGCGGTAGCTACGCTCTATCACGACATCTCAACAAAGGCATGAGAAGCGGGACAAATATATGCTACCTGTTTTTACTAATTTAAACAGTGTTCTGCAATGATGGAAAATATCCCATAGTGCAAGAAGTAGCAGGACGTATTTTATAGAAATACTGTGCTCACCCGTAAGGGACATTGATTTTTACCATGTAGTTGACACCGGAGCATCACCTACTTTCGAGGACACCATACCGAATGAGCGTACCGGTAATTAATCGTAATCGAAGATGAAACACAAGAAATAACGTATAAAGGGTACATCTCGAATAAGTGTATCCCTTCGTATACCTGCAAGCTCTGGTGAAGAAGAAGATTTTAACCATGCGAATGTGCATGGATTATCACCATCTCTCAACAAATTAAATGTCAGCATTGGGACACTACCACGCCTAATCGATGATCCGTTCGACGAAGCCAAGAGTCAGAGACGCCAAGATAGATCGAAGGTCAGATACCACCTGATTCGGATAAAAGACGAAGACATACATAAAACCGTTCCTTCATACTAGAAAGTGACATTACGAGTTTTGTGTTACTATTCGGATTGACTCAATGCACCAACAACATTTATGAGGTCAAGGGTATTGCATATTTAATTTCTTTCTAGATAACTTTGTGCTAATATTCGTCGATGACATTTTCCAGCTATTCCAAGAATGTAGAAGAGTATAAAGCACCCTACTGTGATAGTGCTTTAAATGTTACTAAGCATCAAATAATACTGTTCATCATGTGATTTCTTCAAGGAAGAAATACAAAGACTTGGTCATGTTATTTCTGCTGAAAGGAATTGCAACACTAGGAGAAAACTTAATGATTATGGAATGGATTTACACCAAAACGTAGTGTATCCGATCCTTTATAGGTTTGGCTTAAGCACACGTCGTTTATTGAAGTTTTTTCAAAAATCGTTTTTCCTTGCCATCGGCTTACCATTTACCATCACACAACACCGTCTCGACCGTTCAATACTTAGTGATTCTCCCTCGCCTTGTTCGTTGCTCACTTAGAGCCACCACGCTCCCGCCTCCTATAGCTTTCTTGTTTTTATTCGAAGTCTTAACTTAAAACAATAAATATACACACAACTTCAAGCATCAACCCCGCTGCACCGCGATAAGAACAACAAAAGAGGTCATTTGTTGGCTTCTCGCTATTGGTATGAGGGTGTTGTCCTTCATAAAACTAACAGACTCATCTAATAGCCAAATCCGTTTTAACTATTAGTATACCTACACCCACAACCATACATTTACTCATGCTACAAATTATGCTGGCATTTCATCAACTGGTGAGAAATTAAAATAATTATGGGTGAAAGGTTCACTTCAACGTCCATTCTCCTCTCTTTCCGCTTACCACAATTTTTAAGTCAATTTAGCTCAGAATTTAGTCGTAATTTGAATCACTGTTTCGTGTTCGAGTTGGACCACTTCGACAATCAAAATTTTGTTTTCCACTTGGATTACTTCGATAATTAAAATTAAAAAAAAGAAGAAGGTTTATTTATTAAAAAAAATTGAATATATATATATATATATATATATATAGAGAGAGAGAGAGAGAGAGAGAGAGAGAGAGATATATATGTGCGTGTTGTAATGTAAGATTGTTGTAACTTGTATATATATATATATATATATATATATATATATATATATATATATAATTTATATATTATATTTTTATTATATAATTGTTTATATAAATTAGCATAGATCTAAAGATTCCACCTAGAGATAAATATATAACAAAATATTACACTTTTATTATAATTGTTTATATAAATAAGCGTAGATTCAAAGGTTCTTACCAGTAGATATTTGATTCTTGTGAGATTCTTGATAGATATGAAGTTAAGATGGATTTAAAATATTTTAACTATAGCTAAACAAGAAAAAATTAGTGATTTTATGTTTCACATTTCAATACATTAAAATACACATAATTGTTATTAACATATTTTTAAAATGTTACAAGGTCAACTTAGTATTAAACATTGAAAGAAATTATTAATAAAAAATAACTTTCTTACATATATAAATATAAGCATGTAACACCGTTTAAATGCTAAATCGATGATTAAGTTATTTGTTAATACTTTAAAACATTTATTGTTATTATTTTGAACAGTATATTATGAAATATGAATTAAATTTGATTAAATAAAATTGATTATGAAATTGTTCCATAAGGTGAAAGACCTATGGTAAAAATATTTATTCTGAACCCCGGGAAAAGTAGTTGAATGGAAACAATTTAGTGAATTACTCTTCCTTCCAGGATAAAGCAAACATCCGTGAGGAAGAGGGGTCCCACGCAGGAAGCCGGGAAGTAACATAGAGAGAATGATTTTCTCGAGTCGGGTAGAAACCAATGAAATTCTTTCCGCCCATTCCGTAATCTTCTCGGGAAGGTAGATTGGACCAGTAGCAGAGTCCTAGATCTCTTTCGAGAACTCGTTTCTTTCTACTCGTTCAAGAGGAGCACAGTGGGGTGAGGACGCCATCATCCATTTTGAGATACAACCACTAAATAATGCAGACATAAATTTCTACTAAAAATTTGTTAGGTAAATTTTGTAGAATGATACTTTGCAGTGGGATCATAGAACCCAGTAATATGCTGAGGTGTAATATATGATTTGGTCAATTGCTCCGTTGAAAATTCTCCGTAAAGTGAAAGAGAAGAAAACACTATGTAAAACTATTAGATTTTAATTTCCAGGTACATTTACTAAAGATTTACAAAGTATTAGTAGAAGAAGCAGTTTCTCACATACAGACAAACTAGAAAAAACTAGAAAAGTACATTACATAATTGAACATGAAATTTTAACTACAGAATCAAAATAGAAACTTATTCTATCTCAGAGCCTGCAGGTTCGGAATGCAGACGTTGTTTCACCATACAACCATAATACCAGATTTATGTCAATGGCCTAAAGGAATTTTAAATATGTATAGTGAGAAATTGTAAATGTTATTTTTTAATAAAACCAGAAGTTATGCAAAGTTGCCGAAAAGACCAAAAACTACATTGCAAACACTACCTAGAAATCGTAAATATAAACTCGCCGACAGTAACAGAGCACAAACAAAATGGAAATATTTCTTGCTAAAATAGAGACATGTTCAGATTTTATTCTAGAAATGAAAGAATAGAAAGTGAGACCATTTAAAACTGCTATGAATAACCTCATGTTAATTATTCGAATAACCCAAAGAACCCAGAAGAACAGGAGAAATATCAGAAAAGTATGCTTACAAATGAAATTAAGGCAAAAATCCCTTGTATATTGTAGAGAAATTTCTCAAAATACTATCATAAACTCAACATAGTACGTTATCAAAAATTACAAAAGATATATATATATATACATATATATATATATATATATATATATATATATATATATATATATATATATATATATATATGTATTAGAACCGGAAAATATTTTATCTACATGGGGTCACTGATGAAAGACAGTCCAGACATGAAGAACTAAGCACTTTAAACTACAAACTCTATACTGCCCTCCAAGATTTCGAACAATTAAAAGAAAAAAATTTATAGTCAGAGAGAGGGTTGGTGGACAAGCCACACCAACACATTTGAACCAATTTAAGTAAGGAAACCAGAAACATTATGAGAATGATAATGGGGTGTGCGTGCACCATTTGGCATAGTTGTGAGAAAATATAAACTTAGGAAACCACAACAATGGTAAATATTTAAGTACCAACATTTCTGGCCAAGTGTTCGTAATTTTTGTGCCTAGTATACCAAGGGGTACTGTCAAATTTAGCAGATAGTTAGAAGCAAGTGGCCGAATGAGCTCTTAACCAAAGAATGTGTTCTTTCCAAGTTTTTAGATGGTACCTACAAAGGAGAGTAAAAGGTTAAATATTGTTTTTTTCACAGAAAACTATTATACCGAGAAGAAACTTAAAAGAAAACGCAGAACACAACCCATATGTTACTTCCACATGTTCCTCACAAATGTAGAGGCACCAATCACAACGACATCATAAAAGTACTACCTGGGTAACAACGGGTAGAAATCGAATAAAACCACAGAACACAAGTAACCAAAATTATGTATGGAAGAAGGTTACCTACTTCCACCCATTTTTTACTATGCGTAGTAGTGTGGGCATCACTTAGACTTGGGCCAAAAGGGAGTGTTGGAGAATGCCCATCGTGGACTCGACGCAACGTATTAACATTAAACGTAGACACGAGGAGAGTCAGACGAATCTCTGAAAAATAGCAAACATAAGCAAGGTATAAAAACTTCCGTAAGGAACAATAAAGTGGCGAAATCATTAATTTTGCAAGGAATAAAAACAGAAACTTCCTCGCCCGTAATCTTCATAACTCGAGGAGCGGCGGGTGGAGCTTGCTTAACTAGAAGAAGTTTCCAGTGTAGTCCAACTGCGTATGTCAGACCCTTTCCGTAGAGAGACGAGATGAAACGCCAAGGGTTTCCTCCAGCAGAGGGGCCGAGGTTGCCTAGAGTTCTTAACCGTAGAACCGAGACGAATGCCAAAAGGCTCAAGGGAAAACCCGTTAACAAGGTAAGTCACACTGTAACCCGAAGTCGCGCTCATCATTAGACGAGACATTCACAAAGGAAGAGGAATAATCGTATACCATAATTACAACTATTGGCTGAGTAAGTAATATTTCGAGAACCCGAACAAAGTGTCGTATTTCAAACAATGCCAATTTTCGCTGATTGAAAATTATATCTCAACGTGATTCGTTTTAAATTTTGTATACAACATGATCACAAGCACATACCACCTCGAATATCGAATGCCAACTGTGGTGAATAAAATATTGAAGGGATATGTGTATTGGAACATATATGTATGTGTATATAGTCCCTTCTTTTTAGTTAGAATCATTACTTAGATGTATATTAACCGGTGCCCAAAGTGACAAAATAGAATGTTATGTTGTATATTTATATTTAAAGCAGAAGGCAAACAATAATCAGTTGGGTAAATGATGAAAAAAATTTTTTTTTTTTAATGTAGCCTTGATGTTACAAGTGGTATCAAAGCATGTTGTGATGTTGGGACCCCAGAATAACTAAATTTTTAAGCTCGTGTGTATATAATACAGCTAGAGAAAAGAAGTATAACAGAGACATTATATGGAGTGTACAAACACAACAACCACCCCAAAACACCCGCTAACCTTAACCCCAACCATAAAATTAACTGGAGATGTGGGGTGCAAATTTTGAGGCAGATCACTTTCAACAAACAAGGTATCTGCTGGAGGAACAACAACACCAAACTAGCATTATGTTAAATACAATACAAAATCTACAAGAAGAGGAATGTGAGGTTCATGCCATGCACGCTGATGCAAGAACACAGAGGATATTATGCAGCCTCTCCAGATAAATAATCAGTGAAGGAACAACCCAACTCCATAGAGACATGCAAGAAGTTGAAAATGAGCAACAAGTAAGAGACCACGCTACGTACAAAGAGCTGAAAGAATTCACCAGAGAGTAGTAGAAATAAAAACTACAATGAGGCCGAGTCGTACAATGTATCATATCGTAAAGAACAGAGATGAAAGTGGAACCACAAGGTTAATTTCGAAAATAAAACCACCTATGTGTTACACTAAAAATTTTCATCCCGACACTCGCTATGTGTATGAGCTCATTATTAATCACTTCTCCTTCGTCACTAACACACGCTCCTCATGTCAAGTCTTGAAAATCGCAGAAAGGTTCCTAAAAGTTCCTAAACCCCATCACACTTTCTTCGCTATCTTGCACGTTGTCCCACACCCAATGTTCAGCTCTCCTCCGTACCCCGAACGCACTTTATCCGTGTTAAAAGCGCATACCTCCAAGACAAAAAGGCAAGCACTCTCCAAAAGCCTGTCAAAAGTGAATTCTAGCTTCCGTAAAATATCTTCATGTGACAGAACCGCCTGGACAGTGGCGGTCTTTACCTTGCGGAGCTAACCCTTGATGTGAGGATGTATTCTTTGAAGGAGGATTCTATCCCTTCATAATTTGAACAAAAACCCTTTCCACTACAAAGAGGCATTGCAGCTTCAAGGGGAGGTCAAGCTTAAGAAGATTTGAGGTTAAGTGCTGTTGAGATTCGTACTTAGTTAACTAAGAATTTTGTGAGGAGAGATTATACCTCTATTCGTCTTGCTGGAGGAGTGCAAAGCTATCAAAGAGAGGAGACTGCCGTGACTCTGAAAGTCCCTGCAACATCAAGGCCTGTGTCATATGATTTTTTTCTTGAAAATTAATACAAATATACTCATTTTTTCAACAAGCTTTCAATCAATGGTTTATTTCTTATGTATTCCCTCGACTGTCATTATAAGCATGGTTTATGATGATTTTCATATAGGTGCTATGTAATATTTTTACTTGTTTGTGATTGCGTGTGATTACGCAGGAAAATCCCCCAAGCGTGTAGGGACAAATAAACGTACTTCAAACAAGCACCGGGGACAACCAGAAGTCCTGAAGACCTCAACAGCTTTTCATGGATCACATATGCTAGAGAAAGATTAGTTTATTTGGTCGAAGCTGTTAGATACTTTTAGTACCAGGAGACTTGCCTTGTCCGTAAGACGGATTAATCCGCTACCACTATGTTTGATGGAGCAGAGTGTGTATGTATTTATATGGCTACATAAACATGAACAAGTATTTCCAAGTTTACGAATATAATAAAAGAATCTTGTGTCGTACTGGTCATTTACCTACCGAGGGAGAATACATCAAGGGTAGGGGAGGAAGCTAAAAATGTTTCGTAAAAGATAGACGACAGACGTGACTTGGGATTCGTCTAAACAATATTTTAAGGATAAATACTTAATTGAATGCTTCTATGACGAGAAGTCTAGAGAGTTCCATGACGAAACTCGGGACAATGACAATGGATGTACACATCACTAAGTTCTCTTTCATATCCGTTATGTTCCTTATTTAAGAGATGAAAACGAAAAAGCACCGTGGTTCTTGAGTAGTTTGTTGACTCATATGAAGGAACAAATTGAGTTTGTGAATCCAAAAACTATGGATGAGGCAATCCAGAAGGAAAGAAATAGCACAACAAGCTAAAGGAAAAGGAGAACAGTATAAAAGTCACAGACAAGAAAGAAGCTAAGGGATAGTTTTGCTTCAAGAAAAATGTAATCAAATAATTTCAAGAGGTCGTCAGAAGCTCTATTAGAAAACACCTATAGGAACTATCAAAGAACAAGATGGCCCTACAGAAAGATAAACTCCAAGCGGTGTTTTCCTAGCAAAACCGTATCAAGTACAAAATCATAAGTCACTCTTATAGGGATAAGGTGTGGTGGAGGCACACTACCACATAAATTGTCCACAACGAGAGGAGCTAGGCGTTACTAACTTACAGAGGCTCCTGGGGCCAAGAGGATATGGAGCCAAAAAACATACCTGCATCAATACATCAGAAGACTCAGCAGTGATTATCAACCTAACAATGACAGAATTAGAAGGTAAATTACCATCTCAACCTTGCTTATTTTGGTAGACCAAGCAAAAGTTTAATACGTCGTAAGTCCTGCAAAGTAGCAGAGATTTAAATTGCAGAACATAACCAGAAACTAAGTATTTGCTGTGCTTAGCTACTTAGAGCAAAGATAAAGGTCAGCAAGATCAATCTGTGTATTAGAAATTAAAAGAACAAATATCTAACCGTAGACCTAAATATATTACTTATGGGATCTGTAAGTGATGTGCTAATGGTAAGGAACGTTGGAGAAGTACTGGACATTAGTAGACCGTAAAGCAAAAGTCATATACAGAATGCAAGATGGAACCCGTAAGAAACCAAGGTATGAAGAAACTTCAGCTTGCGTCCTATCACGACATCTCATGGGTAAGTGTACGTAGGAAGCGATGCTTATATAGCACGGTTTACTTAATTCTGGAAGAAAAGGCTCCAATGATGGAAAATATCCTCGATAGTGCAAGAAGTTTATGGACGTATTTCCAGAGAAATACCAAAGTTTCATACCCGTAAGGGAGCATTGATTTTACCATAGAGTTATATCCATACCCATTTCTTGTGACACCACACCGAATGAGCTATTTGGGGACTAATTTAAACTGGGATGAAGTATAAGAAATACCGGGATAGAAGGTACATCCAATATGTATCTCTTCTTGGAGCACCAAAGAAGTATTTGTGGAATAGAAGAAAGACAGTAACCATGTGGAATGTGCAAGGGATTATCACCATCTCTCAACAAATTAAATGTCAAAAACAGACACTTTTTACCACTTAATTGATGAGATTCGTTTCGATCAAGTCAATAGAGTCGTAGTATTTTCAAAGACAGATCTAAGGTCGTATACCACTCTGGACTGATAAAAGACGAAGACATACATAAAACTGGTTATACCAGGTATGGACATTACGCAGTTTGTGGTGTTACTATTCGGATTGACTAATGCACTAGCAACATTTATGAGTGTCAATGGCATACATATTTCACTCCTTTCAGATAACTTTATTAATATTCATTGATGACATTTTAGTTTATTCCAAGAATGTAGAAGAGCATAAAGAGCACCTACGATAGTGCCTTAGCGCTCACGAAGCATCAGACACTGATTAGCAAGTGTGATTTTCCAAGGAAGAAACCATGACTTGGTCATGTTGTTTCGTTTAAAGAATTGCATTGATCAGAGAAAATCAACGATTATGGCGCTGTGATGCTCTCGAAACGAGAGACATCCGATCCTTTATAGGTTTGGTTTTGGCCATTATTACCATTAATAAGTTTTTTAAAAATTGTTTTTTCCTCAAGTATTGGCTTACCATTTACCATCACACAACACTGCCCCATCGTTCAATACCCGTTGATTCTCCTCGCCATTCGTTGGTTTTACCTAGAGCCATGGCCTGGCTTCCCAGGCCACCTTTGTTTTATTCGGTTCTGGACGAAAGAATACACAACAATACTTGCGCAAATCAACTTCAGTTGCACCGCGACAAGAATCAACAAAAGAGGCTGGCTTGTTGGCTTCTGCCATTTGTATGAGGGTGTTGTCCTTCATAAACAACAGAGTCATTCAATAGTCAAACCATGAATCATCGTACACCTACACCCACAGCCTAAGAAAACATTTTTACTCATGCTACAATTGTTGGTACTGTCTGGGAACCAAGAAATTAACAATTAGCGGTGAGCTGGCTCACTTCAACTACCTTCCTTTCTTCCGCCACTACACTTTAAGCTCAATTTAGTTTAAGAATTGGCCTAAGTTGAATCACTGCTTGTTCGAGTTGGGACCATCGACAATCAAAATTTCTGAAATTTACTTGGATTACTTCGACAATTAAAAATAAAAAAAAAAGAAGGTTTATTTTGTTAAAAAAAATTGAAAATTAAAAAAAAAAAAAAAAAAAAAAAAAATATATATATATATATATATATATATATATATATATATATATATATATATATATATATATGGTTAAAAGTAAGATTACAGTAACTTTTGTATATATATATATATATATATATATATATATATATATATATATATATATATATATATATATATATATATATATAATTTATATATTATATTAAAATATTATATTTTTAATATATAATTATATAAATATATAAATTTAAATCATTTGTTTTGTGTGCTAGTTGTACTACTTTCACAATTAAAATTTTGTTGTTTTAGTACACTATTTTTACTATTAAAAATTAAAAAAATGAGATATATATATATATATATATATATATATATATATATATTAAAATAAATTTACGGAAAATTATAGTTTTAATACATATGTAATTTTTATGTTTTATTGAAAATATTATTAATTTATTTATATAATCGTTTATAATATATAAAGAAATGAAACACAAATCTTTTAAAAGATTTAAATATATAAGTATATATATATATAATAATAATAATAATATAAATAATATATATATCGTAATTTCATATAGTTCGTTTACATAAATCGTACGTAGATTCACAAGATGTTTTGATCTAAATAAAAATATATAACAAAATATTACACTTTTATTATAAATTATTATATAAATCAAACAGATTCAAAAAGGTTTTATCTAGATATTTTGATTTTTTAGAACTTATATATAGTTAAGATGATTTAAAATGCTTTAACTAGAGGTAAAAAGAGAAAAATTTAGATTTTAAGTTTCACATTCTCACTTTAAAAATATTATTATAATCATATTAAACATAAATGTTAGCGTCAACTTTACAGATGTTATTTAAAGAAATTAATAATGAAAATAATCTTTTCTTTTATGCTAGATTTGACTTTAAAATATTTCATATCCTAATATTTGATTTTAGTAGTCACACATACCACTATTTCAGCATATATTCTAAATATTAAATATTAACTCGTGAAAATATATGAATAATATTTTTAATTTTCGTATGCACTCATTTTTATCTAAAGAGTTGATAAAAATTATTGCTTAATATTGAGTGCTGAAATATTTTGTATAGTGATTAATGAACCAATCTAATTAAAAGTATTTTTCTCAAATATTATGAATGCAGGTATTAAAATGAAATTATATATCATGTAATATTAATAATACATATTTATATGTGCAATGAAATGAAATTTATATTATCTCCGTATCATATTTTCATTTGATTTGATTGTAAAGCTAAAGTGTGGAAATTGCAGCATTTTTTGTTGTTATTACTTTCTAATTTATTGGGCACGTGTATAATTTTATCATTTTTAAATTCTAACATTAGGTATGCTGTTATCTTCTTAGCACCGGGTTTGAGTCAGTCAATGATGCAATGATACAAAGTCAGCTGAAAATATTTTTTCCTAATTTCACATATATTTGTTTTCTGCGTAACTCTACTTGAGGTGGGTATTCGTACCAAGTCCACATTGGCTTAGACGTTGTGCAAAAGGGCCGACAGTGGACACCCCTTTCAAAGCAATCATTTATTTCTTGCACGAATATTCACCCTAGCACACACTGGAGTGGGTCTCCGGGTAACTCTCTTTTTCAACTGTCTCGGCCCTTTTTAGCGATCCAACTGAACATGAAATGTATGATGGCGTAATAGCACAGTAGGCTGACAAACAAACCACTAGCTTAATGCCAACATCTCCTCTCCTCCAGTCAAGCTCCTCGACAAAATTTCTGGCTTTAGGCAGAGAGGTAGCTAAAGTAGGCATACTTTTCTCATCTCCTCACATGTTTGATATAATCCCTACGTTGCATGAAGCCCTCAGCGATGTGGACAGATGTACCATCCAAGCTTTAACGCGTCACTTGAAGCTTTGACTATTCACAACATGACATCTCTGTACGGGATGAGAGTTCTCAGCAGGGGATTTGTGTGTCCGTGTCCACCATGTGAAGTCTGGATATGTGATGTGAACACAATACTTTTTCTTAGAAATGTATCTTTGCGAAAAGAAGTTTTGGAAGAGTGTCTTTCGATGTACCTAATTTTCACCAAAGTGAGAGTAGACTCATTTTGCGGTGACGTCTGATCAGCTCCGACTCATAAACTGTGGTGTTAACGGCATTCCTTTGCGTTTTCCGTAAGTATTTGTGTTGTGTGCGTAAGCACATTTTTTAGAATGCATTCCTGGAGTGGAGTACCAAAACTCGTTTGGAGAATCTTTTTGTCTTTTATCGTTTTATTTATGTATTTGAACACACACATACTATTGTGACTAATTTAGTTTAGTACCTTTACATATGTTCAGTGACAGGTCCTGGAGGCCAGTCACATTCGCACATGTTTGTCGCCGAGATTGATTTCTCTACCTCGTAAGCTTTATCGGAGCTGCCTCCAGTGAGTGTCGCGGTGTTTGCACTGACATTTCATCCCTCCCACGACTTTCTACTTTCTTCTGACAGTGGTGGCGCACAAACTATAGGGCATAAGGGCTACGTGGCGCTTTGGGAGTGCGCATGGAAATGTGTCTTGGCGTGATCTAGTAAGAAATCTCATGATGTCATTGGCTACTCCGTATTAGTAAGCATCGGGTGCATGTCGTATGGTTTATGGTTGTTTCCTCCTTTCATCACCGAACAACAAAGTCAATGATGCTCCGCTTTACCTTAATACGACATCACATTCAATCCACACTTTCGGGTGAGCAATTACATGGAAAATGTTCTTTCCATCGACTAATACCTTTGCAGTTTCGAACCTTTTGCAGACTAGAGATCTGCATATCTACTGTGCCAGTTCCTGTATTCGTGTTTTTCTTTTTTGTGTCTTTCGTTTAACCGTATCCATTGATTGCTCTGTACGTTCAGGTAATAAGCTTCTTAAGAGCTATGATTGTGTCTGTGTTGCATGTTCTAGAACTGGCATCTTGGCACCTTCTTTGTGGCCTTCTGGATGTATTTAATTTTTGCATGTTTGCTATAGTTATGTTTTTGCATTTTCTCTCTCTTAGCATCCAACTATATCACACATGCCATAAGTTTCATGTGTACATAAAGTTATAAGTCCTTCAGGCCATTTTTGTTTGCTTTTATATGTCTTTTAGTATCGTGCATCTTTAAATATTGAGAATAACTAACGTAAACTATTTTTAAACCATAACATGAAAGTTAAAATAAATTTTTTCTTCCTCGCAAGATATATATAGCATTTAATTTTATATTTTATTATACACATGTGCTTATAAATTTAAATTATTTAAGTGTATGTATAAATAAAAATTAATAGATAAATGTTTATATTTAGTTATCTTTGAACCTTGTAGGGAGTGGAGTAGAGCTATAGAAAAGTATACTCCACTGTCTACAAATAACATATATATTTTATATTAGAATGAATAAAATAATAATATTTTAACTCAAAAGATTAAAAAATAATCGTATAACATACCTCAACTTTGATAAAAACTTTTAAAAAATTAAAAAAATTTATGTACTTCATTGTCATTGACATTGTTTCACTATGATAACGATCCCATGCCTATACATTGTTGTTATTATCAATCGCTCTTTCTCATTCGAAATTAAAGTATATGGCAGTTTTAAATTAATTAATGTAAATCTGGTCAGAAAGGTGTTTCGTCTGCTTCATTATCTAGTCAGTTTAATCTAAAGTTCAATTATTTAGCAAATGGTATTTTACTAAAAACTAAATAATATATAAAATCGCTTATATATAAATAAAATATGATTTTTTAACAAGTTTTTATATATTTAACTCTAAATATTACATTTGTTAAAAATATAGAATTAATAATAATAAAATTAATATATATATATATATATATATATATATATATATATATTATATGATAATACAATATGAAAATGAAAACAATTTTTTAATTTTTATTCTTTATTAAATTATATGATATTTATATCTATGATATGATATAAATAATAAATTAATAATAACTCATAAATAAATTATTTCAAATATTTTTATTTTTTTACGTGTAGAATTTAGAGTGAGTAAATATTTTGTTAAGAAACTCAACACATATATATTATAAATATCTCTATTAAAAATGAATGAACTACAAACATTAAATACATACACTTATTAATAAAAATAAGAATTGTCTTTTTAAAAAATACAAATATTAAACTCCTATATATATGTATATATATTATTTTTGTATATATATATTTCACATTAAAATATTTTATTTATAATCCATATTTACATAAAAATTAATATATTACATATAATTATTTTGAATGAAAAACATACTTTATTACTGTTTTAAAAATATATATCTAATATATATTTTTAAATTATTGTATTTTAACTCCATATTAAAAACATAAATGAATTACGCTGAAAAAAAATTCTCAACTTTTATATATATATATAATCGAAATTTTTTAATTATCATTTATATTTTATCTATTAAAATGTAATACATATCTTAATCATATTTGAAAGTGGAAAACATAGATTCATATGGTTTTTTCTCTTTATAAAAAACATAATAGAATAAGAAAATTCTCTCTATATATAATTCATATTAAAAATATAAATAATAAAATGTTATATATATGTGTACGTGGCATTGAAATATTTTATTTATGATTCATAGTCTATACATTAAAATGTTAATATATGCTCTAATCATATTTTGAAACATAAAATATATGGAAGTAGCATATATATATATATGACATTGAAATATTTTATTTATGATTCATAGTTTATACATTAAAATGTTAATATATGCTCTAATTATGCTTGGAAATACAAATATTTATACGACAATTTATAAATATTTTGAAAATGCTCTCTCTATATTATTTTTATTATTAATATTTAAAAGGTTATATGTCAACTCCATATTAAAAAATAAATGAACTAAGATCTCCCGAACAAATTAATGGAATAAGAATTCTCTCTCTTGATATATATAATTCATATTAAAAAAATGTAAGCAATAAAATATTTTATAATAATAATAATAATCCAATTTCTCGAAGGCATACATACTCTACCCCATATTAGTGTATGAGACCCTCTTGTTTGTGGGACAAGGGACCCACCTTCGCGCAATGACTGCTCAGTCTACGAAGGCATACATACTCTACCCCATATTAGTGTATGAGACCCTCTTGTTTGTGGGACAAGGGACCCACCTCCGCGCAATGACTGCGCGGTCTACGCAGGCATACATACTCTACCCCATATTAGTGTATGAGACCCTCTTGTTTGTGGGACAAGGGACCCACCTCCGTGCAACGATTTGACTGCTCAGTCTACGAAGGCATACATACTCTACCCCCCTCTGGTTTTGAACCTGTGACCTCTTAGGAGGAAAAACATGCTCTTAACCATTAGGCCCACTCAAGTTGTATAGAATATTTTTGTTATTAATATTTAAAGTGTAACATGTCAAATACATATTAAAAATGAATGAATTACAAATCTCCCAAAAAAGTATATATGAATGGAATAAGAATCAATTCTCGCTCTCTAACTTATAACTGGTTTTTGTTATTAATATTTGTTAGAAGTGGTATATCAGTTCTATATTAGAAATAAAATAAATTGCAAGTAAATATAATTTTTGTTTTTGAATTTAAATTACTTTGTTTTCTTTTATGATGGGGATGATAACGAGTCAACTTAGACCAATGTTGTCTATCAAACCCTACGAAGAAAAAGAAAAAGAAAAAGAATCTAATTGTAATTCTTCAAAATCTTATTTCTATGTTCAAAAGGATGGAAATTCTATCATCTGAGGGAGTCTTGGGAGTGTAACACCTTAAGAAGAAAAAGAAAAAGAATCTAATTGTAATTCTTCAAAATCTTATTTCTATGTTGAAATATGATGGAAATTCTATAGTGCTAGGGATCTTGTCTTGGGAGTAGACCACCTTAAGAAGAAAAAGAAAAAGAATCTAATTGTAATTCTTCAAAATTTTATTTCTATGTTAAAAAATGATAGAAATTCTATAGTACCAGGGGTCTTGAGAGTAGATCACGTTTCACTTTGAAGCTCATGATAATTAGTTCTTATCTCAGTGGTGTTATTTAATATGGACATTGAAATATAAATATATAAACTTGATATAAAAATATGTTATTTAATATGGACATTGAAATATTTTAATTTATGGTTAACAGTAAAATATTTCTCTTGTTATAAGTACAATTTTGTAGAAATTCCTTGTAGATTCAATACCTTTAATTATGAATTGCTAAAACAGCAGACTGGATACTCTTACCAATGAGCATTATATGGCGCAAAATCACAAAGCATACAAGAGAAAGAATTCAGTCAACTTATTACACAATGATTTCATGGGGAAAGCCACAACTAAAAACCCCTGCTATCTATATATTGCATTACTCAGAAAATATGAGAAGATTACAATGCATTGCTCAAGCCCAAGTAACCTCTGCACTATCTCTATCTATCTCACGTTGGTTCCTAGACAAGCCTTGGCCCTTGGCCAATACTTAACCAATTTTTTGCTTTCCAAGTCCCTATTTCCTTGCCCTGATTCCTTGTGAATTAGTCCCTATTAATTCGGGAAATTCGTCATCCATAACTGCACAATCCATTATATGCCTCCCTCTAACTGCATACACCACATGTACAATTTGAATGATTATACAAATGATAGCACACTGCCCTTGAACTCGAATCTCAACTGGGTAGCTCGTAGATCACACATGCATGAATTATTTATGGTTGATTTATCAGTTCATGCCCTTGAACTCCAATATCAGCTACGTAACTCATAGATGCATGCACGAGTTATTTGTGTGCAGTTGTTAGTTGATTGGTTGATCTGCAGGAAACACACAACCTACTACTTGACCTCCCACTAGTTACTCCAATAGTTGAAACTAGTTTAACTGACTTTAACTCGGTTTTACTGAATTAATTACAACTCAAAATAAACTCAACCTAGGCTCCTATAAAGTAGGAGACACTCTACATGACTCAAGTTAGGCCCTCAACTCGAATTAATTGAACCAACTAGGTCAAACTAACTTAGTTAACTCGTACAATTTGTCATGTGATGTGGAATTACAAATTTCTCCTAATTTAATTCAAGGTAAAATTCAATTAGGATCTTTCTTGGTGCCATTTTCATCAGTCCCTCTCAACAATAAATGGTTTATCAAATACCCCAACCCTGCATTTATGGAAATTGGATTTTCCTCTTAACAATGCCTTAGTCAAGATACCTGCATCCTGTTCCTCTGTAGGAATGTACTCTAGCAACATGATCCGCCTGTGCACACAATCTCTGTGATGGTAATACCAGATATCGATATGCTTGGACTGATCATGAAAAATTGGATTCAAAGAGAGTTTGATACAACTTTAATTGTCATAGTAATTCACTATAGGATCCATCTGTTGATCGAATAACCCAACAATGATCCTCCTCATCCAGATAGCCTCACACGTTGCTTGACTAGCAACCATGTATTCTACTTCTGCTGAACTGAGTGCAACTGATCTCTGCTTCCTGCTATACCAAGAAATTTTTGTTGACCCAATACTGAATATTCCTCTTGATGTGCTCTTCTTGTCTGATAGACTCCCTACCCAATCTGCATCTATGAAGCCTTGTAGCTTCACTCCCTTTGTCCTTTTGTACCAAATAACAAACAGAGTGGTGCCTATGAGGTATCTCAACACATGTTTAGTTGCCTTCCAATAGACTTTGGTTGGCTTAACCATTGCTTGACTAAGTTGGTTAACTGCATAACACATGTATGTTCATGTGTTCACCAAGTGCATAAGTGAATCCACAAGCTACCTGTAAATGGTAGCTTCTACCACTTTCACAGAGTATCTGTCCTCCAGTTCTTTATGCTTAATTTGTTGGCTTGATAAATCGGCATGGCAGGTGGTGCATATCCAAGTGAGATGAAGTCATGTGTAACAAATTTTGTCACATCTCTCCTTTTATTCTCCCTCTCTGCCCAGCTGCTTCAATTTCAAGTAACTTTAAATTAAACTAATCCTGTTTGTATTGAGTTGGACCTTTAGTCTTCAAAAATCAAAATTTACAGTATTTTACAAAAGTGAACAACATATATACTATACTATATATAACATAATCAAATTTAAATATAAAATCATTTTAAATATACATATGTTTTTAAATATATCAACATATATATATATATATATATATATATATATATATATATATATATATATAT
This sequence comes from Pinus albicaulis, assembly GCA_034641835.2. NCBI lineage: Eukaryota > Viridiplantae > Streptophyta > Pinopsida > Pinales > Pinaceae > Pinus > Pinus albicaulis. The sequence goes on along the minus strand of JAXQQM020067115.1, from coordinate 15,402 downwards.
ATATATATATATATATATATATATATATATATATATATAACTTATATATTATTGAAACATTATATTTCTACTATAATTATTATTTATTTATATTTATATATAATAAATGTCAACAAAATTTAAAGATTAAAATAGTTTTTTTTTTAATTTATATATATTTTTGATGTATATATATTTTTTATTCCCTGGATGCGGGTGTTAGAAGGGATGACGAAACGCATGCGAGGAGACAAATGGCTCTCATAAGCGATCCACCTCCCTCACCTCCTCCCCCCCCCCCTCCATGTCTTAATGCCGAAGCGTGTGAGGAGTACTGTCTTGGTTTGGAAAATCGCCAGTAGGCTGATGGGAATTTCAAGAGTTAATGAGCTGCAGGAGGGGCATCACAAAGAGCACATGGATGAGGTCAACCACCATAGGATGCATGTGCGAGAAGCTTCCCTCCTCACGAGTTTTACCCTTCAAGTCACCTTCAGTAGGGAGGATCATCCCATTTTCTTGACCGTCTTGATGAGCTTCCATTGCAGGGTCTCCTGTAGTGAGGTCTGGAAGAGGATGACGAACTGGTCTCTTTCCAACATCTGGCCAACCCTCACGTCGATGTGAAAAATGAGATGTATGCGTGAGAGATGCTTGGGGGTGCAGGTCCCCGATGATGATGACGAGGTCCCTAAAAGGCGGAAACTTCTGGCTACGCGTCTGACATCCCTGTTAACATAAGATGCCAAGTTGATGTGCAGGAGTTGGAAGCCTTGGCCGGTGCCACGAAATCCTGAAGTAACTTGGCGAAGCGCTACTGGACCATGAAGAATTTTTTTGCTACATCATTGGTTCAAGACAACTCTCTACGGACAAGCTAAACCACCAAAATACCCAAGGCAACCATGCATTGGAAAAATCTCGCGAGGCCATGGACCTCATCTTCTATGACCGTGAGCTTCGGTTCCAGGTGGGAGGGCAGTAAGTGGCAGACATCTTCTACCCCTGCCTTTCGCCGCCCTCAAGCCTCTGGGTCCTACGACACCGGTGAGGCCCAAGCCCAGGAGAACCAGACTGGGGCCAAGAGATCATGTCAACAGGTCCAAGAAAGATGCAGACGCCTCCACCTACTTTGTGGGAAGGCCGATTGCGAAAGACAACCGCAAGGCTGTAAAGGGCGTGGAAGAAGGAAGGGTAGCAGCTATGCTCGAGACCGGTGGCGCTCCCTCTAGCAACAAAACAGAGTGCAAAGAAATTCTTGACATTCTGCATGCAGGGCGGGTGGCTGGGTACGTGGATGAACCCAAGGAATCCGAGTGTACTCCCTCCAGCCCCTATGCTTGTTGGATCCTGGAGGAATATATCCCTAATTTTTTTATGCTTTCTGGTGTTTGTTTGTCAAGTTGGTAGAATCTCAAGACTTTTTCTTTTTTTTCTTCAGTTAAACAAGACTCTTTATTTGTTTGTATGGTTTTTAGCTATGCATTTGAACATGTTGCGACTAGTGGGTTGGTTTCCATATGTTGGACAACCCACCAACGCCAAACAAAACTTGATTTTGATTACGTCAGGATTAGACCGTCGTTGGCCCCCTAAATGCTCTGGTTACCTAACCTGTGATATACTTTTTGTATAATAATAGAATGCTGGAACTTTACAACAACAAAAAAATTATATTTTATTGAAATATTACACTTTTATTATAATTTTTTATAAATATATATATGAATGACAACAAATTTTAAAGATTAAAATGTTTTTTAAAGTTATAAATTTATTTTATATATTTAACAAAATATTACATTTCTATTATAATTGTTTATATAAACCAACATAGATCCAAATATTCTACGTAGATCTATAAATATATATATTTTACAAAATATTATACTTCTATCATAATTGTTTATATAAATCAACATAAATAAATAACTCTCTCTCTTTTATTTGATGTTAAAATCTTTTATTCAACCTCGATATTGAATATTTGATTTTCCTATATTAAAATTTTATTGTTATTGATATATTTTAAATATTAAATATTAACTCTTGAAAATATAAGAACATTTTTAATTTCAATTACTTTACTTTTATCTCAAGAAAGTTGATAGAAAAAATTGTTGCTTGATATTAATATTGAGGTTGAAATATTTTATATATGATTGACACAAAATTTTCTGATTAGTATATTTTTATTTTAAATATTACATGTCAATTAATATAAAATGAATTATATATCATATAATATCAATAATGTTATTTATATATGTGCAATGAAGAAATTACATATCTCTCTTACACTAAAAAATATTTTTCTATTTGATTTAAGATTAAGGTGGAAATTGAAGTATTTTTTTGTTGTTATTATTTCTAATTTATTAATGTAAGTATAATTTTATTATTTTTAAATATAACATTATGTGACAACATCTTTCTCATACTGGTTGTAGAGTGCCTCTAGGTGCAATAATAACAAAATTTAAAGATTAAAATATTTTTCCTAATTTACATATATTTGTTTTTGTAATAACCTTTGTTGGGAGGTGGGTGTTGGAGACAAAGTCCACATTGGTTTAGATGTTATAAAAGGGTTGACAAGTGGACACAATCTCCCTACCCAAATTATTTGTTTCCTTAACAAGCAGAGAATATTCACCCTAGCACACATTGGAGGCACTAGTAAGTCATTTTCTCTAACTTTGTGGCCCTATTCAATTGAACTTGAAATGTCAATGGGTTTTGAAGCACATAGGGAAACATACCATGTGAACTTTGTTAATGTTGACATCTCCCTCTCCAACAAGCCTCATAAATTTTCATGGTCTCGTAGTGCAAAAGAAATTAAAGAGGCATACTCTTTCATCTCTTCACATGTTCGATCTGACCCCTACGTTGCATGGTTGTCTCACATGTGGAATTGGGATGTACCATCCAAGATTAAATGCTTCACTTGGCTTGCTATCCACAACCAGATTCTTACATGGGATAACCTCCTAAAGAGGGGATTTCAGGATCCGAGTTGGTGCACACTTTGTGGTGTTTATAGCAAGGAGGTAACACACATTTTCTTGAATTTTCCCTTTGCGAAAGCAATTTGGGAAGAGGGCTCTGATGCACTCAGTTTCAACCCTCATGTGGAAATATCTTCAATTGCAACATGTTTGATCAACTGGAGCTCAAAGAAAAAGGAATTCAAAGTGATTCCTCTTTACATTTTTTGGGGTATTTGGTGTTGCAGGAATAAGTACATTTTTAAGAATGCATTCCGAAGAGTGAGACCTACCTGAGAATTTTGACATTTTTCTTAGAGAAAGGTTTGTGGAGGCCTAAAGCCCACATTCACCATGTTGTTTTCATATAGATTGATTTCTCTACTCCTGTCAGCGTCTTTAATAGAGTTGCCTCCAGGGGGGAATGTGGTTGTGGTGTTTACATTGTGATTGATCCCTCCCACACTTTCCACTTGTTCTGATATGGGGGCCCTAGCAAACTCTATAGGGAAAAGGTTGTGGAACTCCAGGGAGTGCTGAAATGTGTGTCTTAGCTTTCTCTAGAAGAAATTCATGTCGTTGGCAACTCCAGATTAGTTATAGAATGGGTGTATGGTCAAAATTATATGGTTGTTCCCTCCCTACATCACTGGCAGCAAAAAAATTAGGCTTTAAATAACTCCCTTTGACACATCACCTTCAACCTCATCTTCAAAGAGTAGAATGACATGGTAGATTCCCTATCCAAGAGGGGTGTTACAATGCAGCCAGTGTTTATACCTTTTCCATCAATGGATTTGTTTGTAGTTTTGGAGTTTTCTTTGTATAAGTTCCTGGAGGGATTGATTACTCTTTAGCTACTTCCTTTCTATCTGGTTTTTTCTTCTTTTTTTGTCCCAGGTGCCAGCTTCTTGATTGTCGGTCATACATAATATGGGTTTCTTTAAGAGCATGATTTGTATCCTTGGACCTGCTATTGGCCTACTTTTGTATGAAGGTTCTGGAACTGTCCATCTTGGTTCCTCTTTTGTTGGTTGGCCTTATGGATGGCTCGATTTTTTGAGCATTTCTCCTATGCTATGTTTTTGCATTTTTGTCTCAACATCCCGCTATATTGTTGACAAGGCTTTTTGTGTAAACATGTGTTTGTAAATCCTTTTGGAAGTCATTTTCTTTGTTTTCTCTAGTATGCTTTCGTAGATCTCTGGAATATACCGAATAAGTGAGACAAACTATATTTTTTAATTTATCTTCATAATAAATATTACTTAATTTTTTCTTAATAAAAAAAGTTATTTAATTTTATATTTTATTAAAATTTTACATCTTTGCCTTGTTCCATTGTTTTTGTTTTTAGACAGGGAACAACAACTTCCCCGGGAATATGTAGCAGCCCGTAAGCCACATATACCAGAAACTCATGACTTTCGCAAGGAGCGAGGCGTCCAACATTAGGGGCATTTATCCCTCTAGCTTGCTAATGACGGACAATAGACAACCCTATCCCCGCCGGTTTTGAACCTGTGACCTCCCAAGATAAATCACAAGTTATTAACCATTGAGCCCACTCAGGTTATCTCTTGTTCCATTGTTGTTATTACACACCTGCTCTTCTTATTCGGAATGCTCAATACCTCTGCTAACGCTATCAATCACAACAAATTGGCCCTAAAAATGCAGATCACATACTATTGTGGCATCCAACTTAAGGAGCTCCATGTTTAAATTCTATGAGATGGTCATGTATCGAATTATGTCGCATGTGCATACTATTCTCCCTCTCTTTCCACGTTCCACAATATTTATGGGCAGGTTCTTTAAAATCGATTTAGTCAGAAATTTGGTCATAAGCTAAGTCGTCTGCTTAGTAGTTTGAGTCGGACAACTTAAATTTTCAACCAAAATTTGCCAGTTATGATTGAAATTAAAAAAATTGAAAGTTAAAATATATGTAAAAGGTTAAAAATCGTTTATAATGCTTTAACACAAATATTTAAAAATTAAAATATTTTTTATATATTTAATTTTTAATATTATATTTGTTAAAATATACAAATTAATAATAACAATTTTAATTTTTAATTTTAATTTTTACTATTTAAAAATATATATATATATATATATATATATTTATATTTATATATTTATATTTAATTTGTTAAAATATATAAATTAATAATAACAATATATATATATATATATATATATATAATTGAAACATTATACTATTTATAAATTTATTTAAGTCAAATGGGTATAATATAAATAAAAAATTAATATCAAATTATAAATAAAATATTTCAATGTCTCCCAAAGTATTTAGAATAGACAATGATATTAAGCACTCTCTGGTGTAAAGATTATCTGTTAAGAGAAACACTCTCTCTAACAAACGTTGTTATATATGTGTGTGTGTGTCAACTCCATATTATAAATCTCTCTCTCTCTCTCTCTAATTATTAATATTTAAAATTTTACATATAAACTTCACATTACAAAATGAATGAATTACAAGGAAAAATAATTTCCTCCACACACACACAGATATATATATATATATATGACTAGCCCCAAGGGATAGTTCTGGAGTTCATGTTACTAAGTACCTAGCTTATCGCGAGGTCATGGGGTCAAATCTCCTCAAAGCCCTTGGGGTTAGATCCCTTTGGGTTGATCTAGTTGGATAAGTTCCTATAGATGTATATATAAAATTGAGTTTGAAGTTTTTAATTATCATTTACATTCTACCCATTAAAATGTAATACATGTCTTAATTATATTTGAAAGTAGAAAACATATATTCATACACTCTTTTTCTTTATATATAATTATTTATGTTAATTATTTGTAATGTTGTACATTACAGTAATAACAGGTATCAGAAGGTCCCTGTGGTCTTGGTTAAACGGTGATGAGGCGGGTAGTTATGGCACTCATCACAGGTTCAATTCCCTTCCCCAATCGGGGTGATGTATCTAGACATGTTGATGAAGATGTAAAGATGTAGTCGTGCCAAACTTACAAAAAAAAATAACATGCATCAAAAGACTTTAAACAATAACGAATAAAAATCAAATTGAGCCATGAAATTGCGCTGAGTCATTTGATTAATTTGTTGGAAATGAGTACAATGAAGGTACTTGAATGAAGGCACCTGGGCTTGCTTAAGGCAAGCTAGAGAATCCCTTTGAACCAATGTTGAAATCCCCCACTAATGGTACGTTGTATGGTTGTAGCTCTGCACTGCAATCTGCCAGAAATGTCGTTGTTGCTCCTGAGGAAATGTTGTTAGGGTCTGCTACACTGCTTAGGAAATTCTGGGACTTTAACCCTGGAATCTACTCAAGAAACTCACAAAAACCCATAGAGGAATTGGCCAAATGTTCACCCCATAATTTTGGCCCACTTTCCCTTAGCTCCTCTAGCTGCTGGCTGAGTTAGAATCTCAGTTTGACACCTCAAATCTGCCCAGAAAATTATGCTAAATTAATCTTGGCTTCTCCTAAATAAATCTAGAAAAATCGAGAAAGGGTTCACCCAAAGCTTGACCCCAAAAATTGGCCCTCTTGGGCTTGGCTCACTACGCTACTAGGTAAATCAATCCTCCTGTAAATCATGTTGCTGGAAGTCTCCAAAATGCCACACAAATCCCAGTCAGGAAGCTCCAAGCCTCCCCAGCAAATGTCAGCTGCAACTCCTCTCTTCTCACCTCCCAGAATAACCTCTCTCTATGTGTTGCATCCTCCACGTAGTCCCTGAAGTGAACACGATTCATGTAATATTTGTTGTGAAAATTTCTTCCAAAATGATAAGAATCCTCTCCTGAGCGGGCACTCGAAGTCCCCCGAGGCAGAGGTTGAGAACTTTGCCTGAAAATCTCGTGTGCTAAACATCACTGCAGACTTGGCACCCGACACAAGCATGCTATATCAAAATGAAAATTAGAAAGACAAGTGAATGAATTAATCCCAGAATGAGCCTCATGCTTCCTATTTATCCAATGCTTCCCAACATTCTCTTGGGCCCCACCCCATGCCGCTAGCCTCCAATATGCTCCAATAACTGTGATGCCTCCATGTGGGATGCAATTTCTCCTCATTGGGCCCCATCCTCCACTACTGCCGCAATATTTCGTCTTAGCCTAATGTCTAGAGGCCTATAGTTGCCTAATTTTATTTGTGGGTCCCCAAATCCACATTTCCTAAGTCAAAACTGTGATATTATCAAAATTGGCCAGAATTAATAATCTGGTTAACAGAATTGCTAAACAGGAATATTATAGTCCTCCCTACCAAAATTTGCTTGTCCTCAAGAAATTCCTTGACAAGCATCCTCTCTAGCTGACACTCCCCATTGTCACTGCAAAAATGTGTCATCTTCCTAGATGCGCCACTGAATCATCGATGACCTCTACATCGCCCTAATATGAAGGGATCCCTCAATACCAGGATCCCAAGCCATCCTTTCCAACATGAAGCTCCCCCTGCTCCACTCATTATCCTGTGAGGCATAAGTATCAGAAGCCCTATGCACACCATCAATGAGTAGGGAATCATGATAATATGGCCTATGCCCAACTCCTCGTGAAGTTTCCCTACCATCTCATGCACTCCAAGAGTAAACCATCGAATATGACACCTAATCCCTACAGAAATAGTGTCTCACTCACATGATCTCCTCTTGATATCATCCTGTTGAACAACCTGCCATGCCAATGAAGTCCCCCACTTCATCAGTGACTCGCTAAATCTCAATGGAAGATCTACATGATCTTCCCCTGTAGTATCCAGCTCATCCCTAAAGGTGATCGGGTTGTGTAGAGCTATAATGCTCGGGTCCCCTGCCAAACTCAAAGTGGTGCCATCATGTTGATGATGCACTACTCTGCTTATGACATACTCCCCACTGTATGCAAATTGTATCCTCCTCTCTTGAGGCCTAGTGGCGGGAGAATTGTGAGAGACAAGCTCATCCAGCCTAGGCATCACCATGATGCCAATATTTATCCCTCTGAATGTAACTCTGAACCTATGCAGCAACAGAGAAATCCTACCTCGTCATCCAATGAAGGCCCCTGTGTACCCCCATGTGCCAACCCAATAGTGAACTAGATCACTCTCTATCGTGACTCTGACCATCACGAGATAGAATGGTCTATCAATCAACTGAATCTTTGTATCCCTTAGTCGGACCTGCTGCACCATAGCTCTGACAACTGCCAAAATACCTCTGTGCCTCATCTCTAGTCTGCTGCTAATTTGATGCATGCTATCCTGCCATGTGTCTGTCATTGTGTAGTACCGATGACGGCTGGAAGCCACATGTGACAAATAGCTACCCCTTAAATGCAACCAATATATGGATATCTGATACTCGCAATTGACTCAAGGTATGTGGATCCCCCCCGTTCTTGCCAACCATATCCACTGGGTCTGCCATCCTCCCTCTCGATAATGTGGTGATACAATGTTTGGAGCTCGGACACATACTGGGATGCTACCTCGACTGTACCCAGTATCCTATGCTCATGTATGATCTCTACATGCCCTAAGAAAAGAGTGACACATGTCTCCCTCATGACCCGCTCTCCAAGCTTAGGCTCAGTGATGAATGATATGCCACCCCTGTAGATGATCATCTCATCCCCCAACCTGTGGTTGTCAACTAGCGCACCGACCCAATGCCACTACTGAGAAGTCTCTCCCCTAGTGTGTTGAGTGTCATCTAAATATCTTGGGTGAGCTCCTTGTCCCTGGTTTCTCATGCCCAAAGTGCCAAAGGAAAACAACCAAAACGACTGCTCCCGTAAGTGATGTAGAAGAATATCAGGCGTGTGAGTCCCCACGGATTCCATCAAGTATCGCTCATATGTGTCTCTGTTGATCCTAGAAGAACTATGCCCAAAGGTATGCCCGGTGTCTCTACCCATGAGTCTCCCTGGAGGCGACATTCCAAGACCCCATTGTGAGGCACCATACACTCTCGCATACCACTGATCATCCCTGTACTCCTGGACATGCCACTGTCCATTGCGGCCTATTGTTGTACACTGTTGGATACCTCATGCTACTGTTTTCCCATCCTGTACCACCTCGTGTCTTGCTTGTGTCACCGTACTTGACACCTCCCATGCATACTCAATGTGATGTGAGCTACCCCTCCTACTCCACAATGTAAACCAGCATGCTACGTCACACCAACTTGCATCTCCATGCTCCTTTGCAGGCCACTGCTCTTCGTTGCATAGCCCTGCACACCCTTGGATGATACGACCTAACATTGGGTTTGTATGCATCAATCTATATCCCCCTACATAACACTGGACCCTATGACATAACTTTGTGTAGTCCTGTGTACCACTGCACATTGACGTACCACCCTGTAACATATAGTATCCTGCATGGGCCAAAATATCCACCACTCCGCTAGTAAACCCTATATGATGTGGGCTACATCTCCCTATCTACTCTGGAAGACCTGAGCGTCTTGACTCCTCACATGCCAACATAAATGACACTACTTAACCACTCCTCCATAGCCCCAATGTCTAATATACTAATGGCAGAGCACCGTCTCCATGTAATGCCCTGCCTGGTGTCCTGCTGATGCCACCTCCCACTACTAGTTCCTACCAAAGTAGGCTAATCACCCTGTGACTCCACACACAGTTAATATGTCGGGACAACTCAGGAAATGTGTCTTTCCCCCTGTCGAACCATCCTAGGACTAGTGTTGTTTGGGGCTCTGATGAAGATTAGAACATTTGTGTGTGCCTAAACATTAAATCCATTGCGCAACTACTACCATCACCTACTAACTCTATGATGTGATGGGAAATCTCACTTGGATCCCAACAATAGTCTGGGCTTCTTGCATTCCCAATGCTTGGAACCTCCTGCTGAATGGGTCCACCACCATCTCCATAGCCCACTCCACCGGGTACCAACTCAAAATCTCTCGCCACCCAAGCCCAACACGTGGATACTGCACCCTGTGCAATTTTGATCGTCTCATTCCACTATCCAGGTCAGCATATGAGATTTGACTAGGTGGCTCTGTCTCTCTCTCTCCAATGGGAAAAGGTGACCCAACAATGCTGCTAGCCCCATCTATGTATGTATGAAGGGGGCTGCTCCGACGCACCATTGTGCCCTTTAGATGTATCATAAGGGAATCCAACCATTCCCCAATGTGGGCCAACTTGGTCGTTGACTCGACACAAACCACTCTAATTCCCTCCAGCTCCTCATTATGCAACATAATAACCTCTCATACTGATGTGGCCTTCCCCTTCAAAGCTAGAAGTTCGGCTTGAAGTTGATGACATTGCTATGTGAGACCATCATCCAATACCTATGTATCTCCTAGTGCCTCATCAAGGGTGGATACACCTCCTGGCACCTCAACCATCTGTTGTGTGCTGCTATCACGCAGAAACTCAGACACTACCCCGATCATCACCTCAATGGATGGCACTATTGGGGTAGACTCTACTCTCTCCACTAAGATGTCAACCGACTCGGTCAAGGAAGTCTCCAACATGGGTGACCCTTGTGTCATACTAGGTGTATCCACTTGCTCCCCATGATCCTGTGTAGATGGTTGCACCCCCGCGGCTTGTGCAACTCTAGTCTCTCTCCTTGAAGGAAGTGGATAGGTCTGGTTTGACACCTTCATCAACTCGCTCAAGAGTTTGCAGTAATTAAATCCTCGTTGTGCCATGGTTTGTCTATGGTTTACGCCGTCACTATGTTTACATACACAAATCTTCCCTGATCTAATTGGTTACCCCACAATTGGGCAAGATCATGGCTCTGATACCATTGTAATATTCCTAACGGTACATTATAGTAATAACAGGCATGAAAAGACTTTAAACAACATCAAATAAAAATCTCGCCATTAGAACACAAATTGAGGCATGAAATTGAGTTGAGCCATTTTATTAATTTGTTGGAAATGAGTACAATGGACGTGCTGGAATGAAGGACCTGGGCTTGCTCAAGGCAAGCTAGATAATCCCTCTGAATCAATGCTCAAATCCCCCATTGATGGTATGTAGTATGGTTGTAGCTCTGCACTGCAATCTGCTAGAAATGTTATTGCTACTCTCGAAGAAATGCTGCTAGGGACTGCTACAATGCTCATGAACTTCTAGAAAATTAACCCTGGAATCTACTCAAGAAACCCACAAAAACCCACGAAGGAATTGGCCAAATATTGACCCCATAATTTTGGGTCAATTTTCCCTAGCTCCTCTACTTGTTGGATGAGTTAGGATCTCTGTTTGACACCTCAATTATGCCTATAAAATTATGCCAAATTAATCTTGGCGTCTCCTCAATAAACCCAGAAAAAACCCAGAAAGGGTTCGCCCAAAGTTTGATCCCGAAAATTGGCCCTCTTGGGCTTGGTTCACTGCGCTGCTGGGTAAATCGATCCTCCTGTAAATCCTGTTACTAGAAGTCTCCAAAATGCCACAAAAATCCCTGTTAGGAAGCTCCAAGCCTCCCCACCAAATCTCAGTTGCAACTCCCTGTCTTCTCACCTCCAGGAACAACCTCTTAGGAACAACCTCTCTCGTTTGATCAAGTCAAGAGAGCTGTAGTATTTTCAAAGATAGATCTAAGGTCAGGATACCATCGGATCTGGATAAAAGACGAAGACATACATAAAACTGTTTTTCATACTAGGTGCGGACATTACGAGTTTGTGGTGTTACCATTCGGATTGACTAATGCACCAGCAACATTTATGAGGCCGATGCATGGTATATTTCACCCCTTTCTAGATAACTTTGTGTTAATATTCATTGATGACATTTTAGTTTATTCCAAGAATGTAGAAGAGCATAAAGAGCACTTACGGATAGTGCTGGAAATGCTACGGAAGCATCAGTTGCACACTAAGTTCAGCAAGTGTGATTTCTTCAAGGAAGAAATACAGTACCTTGGTCATGTTATTTCTGCTAAAGGAATTGCAGTTGACCAGGAGAAAATCAGAACGATTATGGAATGGAAGATACCCCAAAATGTAGCAGACATCCGATCCTTTATAGGTTTGGCCAGTTATTATCAGCGGTTTATTGAAGTTTTTTAAAAAATTGCTTTTCCTGCTATTGGCTTACCATTTACCATCACACATCACTGTCCCATTGTTCAATACTCAGTGATTCTCCCTTTCCTATTCGTTGGTTTTACCTAGAGCCACACGCTCTGCCTCCTATAGTCACTTTCTTGTTTTATTCGAAGTTCAGACTTAAAACATTAACATACACACACATTTGCTAAATCAACCCCCAGTTGCACCGCAACAAGAATCAACAATAGAGGTCATTTGTTGGCTTCCTGCTATTGGTATGAGGGTGTTGTCCTTCATAAACAATAGAGTCATCTAATAGTCAAACCATGAACTATTGTGGACACCTACACCTACAGCCATACATTTTTACTCATGCTACAATTGTTGGTATCGGTTCAACTGTGAGAAATTAAATAATTAGTGTGAGTCATTCACTTCCAACGTCCATTCTCCCCTCTCTTTCCGCTTACCATAATTTTTAAGTCAATTTAGTCGGTAATTTAGTCAGAAGTTGAATCACTTGTTTCGTGTTCGAGTTGGATCACTTCGACGGTTTATTTATTAAAAAAAATTGAAAATTAAAAAATATATATATATATATATATATACAAGTGCGTGTTGTAAAGTAAGATTGTTGTAACTTGTATATATATATATTTTATTAAAATATTATATTTTTATTATATAATTGTTATAAATATATACATTTAAATCATTTGTTTTGTGTGCGAGTTGTACTACTTTCACAATTAAAATTTTGTTGTTTTAGTTAGACTATTTTTACTATTAAAATTAAAAAAAAAATTGAGATGTATATATAATAATAATTAAATTTAAAAATTAAAATAAATTTTTAATTTATATATGTTTTTAATATATATTTAATTTTTATGTTTTATTGAAATATTACACTTTTATTATAACTGTTTATAAATATATAAAGAAATGAAAACAAATTTTAAAGATTAAAATATTTTTTTTAAGTTATATATATATATATAAAATAAAATATTGTATTTCTATTATAATTGTTTATATAAATCAGCATAGATTCAAAGATTTTACCTAGAAATAAATATATATAACAAAATATTACACTTTTATTATAATTGTTTATATAAATCAGCCTAGATTCAAAGGTTTTATCTAGAGATATTTGATTTTTGTGAGATCTTGATAGATATGAAGTTAAGATGGATTTAAAATGTTTTAACTATAGGTAAAAAAGAAAAATTTAGTGATTTTATGTTTCACATTCTCCACATTAAAATATTATTATAATTGTTATTAATATTTTTTTTAAATGTTACATGTCAACTTAGTATTAAACATTGAAAGAAATTATTAATGAAAAATAACTTTCTCTTTTTTTATGTATATTTGACTTTAAAATAATTTATTCCAATATTTGATTTGTAGCCTATATTAAACTTTTTCAGTTATTGATATATTTTAAATATTAAATATTAACTCTTGAAAATATAAGAATATTTTTAATTTCAAGTACTTTACTTTTATCTAAATAAAGTTGATAAAAAAATTCTTGCTTAATATTGAGGTTGAAATATTTTATATATGATTGACACCAATTTTTTCTAATTAGTATATTTTTATTTGAAATATTACATGTGAATAAAATATTAAATGAATTATATATCATATAATATTAATAATATTATTTTTATATGTGCAATGAAGAAATTACATATCTCCCTTATACTAAAAAATATTTATTTGATTTGATTTAAAATAAAGGTGGAAATTGAAGTATTTTTTGTTGTTATTATTTTCCCGAAACAACAGATCTGGGAACTGATGGGATATCCGGTCCCGATCCAGCACCTAGTGAATGGTAGACACTCCCTACAGGATAACAGATCAATGATGGATTATGGAATTAAAGCTGACTCGACCATCTTACTGAATCTTCGGTTGAGAGGGGGCGCTGTACAACAAGGGAGATCAAGCTCAGCAGGAGGGGAAAAGGGGAAAAAAGCCACACCCCAGCAACAACCATCTGGAGGCCTCACCTATAAAAACATACTACAGGGTACCAAATCTGCAGGGCCGCCGCCGGTTCAAGAAGGAGCTGTCCCAAGGCCTTACATTGTGGAACAGTTAGGACAAACAACTATTTTCAAAATTGATTCTTCAGGAACAGAGGACTATGTAAAGTCTTTTGAAACCCAAGCCCTCATCTGCCGTTTTAACTGTTTCTGGCCTAAACCCATGGATTTGTTCCATTGGATCTTCACTCGGTGGACCATGGAATGCGACATCCATCTCTGTTCCAAAGGTTTCTTCATTGTTAAGTTTAAATCTTCAGAGACCAGAGATATTGTCATCCAATCAGGACCTTGGTTTTGGGGTTCTACAGGCCTCTTCCTGACCCCTTGGTTCCCTGATTTCGATCCTAATACCATGACAGTGGCCAGAATGCCGGTATGGGTGCGCTTACATAATCTCCCTCTTCACTTTTGGAATGACCAGATCCTGGAAGGAATCGGCAACAGTATAGGAAAGTTCATCAAAATGGATACAGAGAGAATTGAGGAGAGAATCTATACCTTCGCACGGATCTGCGTCGAGGTGGATCTGAGCAAAGGACTGCCGAAGAATATTATGCTGTCTTACAAGCAACAGAACTGGCTGCAGGGACTCGATTATGAAAACACTGCCTTCAGATGCAGAATCTGTCGAATGCCAGGACACCTCCAAAGCTCATGCCCAGACGCAAAGAAAGGAAACAGCAAAAAGAAACAGAAAGAGAAACATAGAAAAGGGTGGCATTTCCCTCCTCCGGTCTACGAGGAATCCGAAGCAGAGGAGGATCCCATCCCCATGGGAAATAATGAGACTACCCAAGGACAAGAAGTTCAAAGGAATGAAACCACAGATCAAAAGGACCCTCAGTACCACCAGACTCAGTCAGAAAGAACAAATGAGGACATAGGTGTCGGAGGAGTCAAACGTTACCACTCCTCGGACACTTCAGAGTCAGACAAAGATTCAGGACCTCAAACATCAGAAAATCAGTTAGTCCTTATAACATCTGCGCCTTCCGAGAGCGGGTGGCGCAAGGTCGAGAAGAAGAAGGGGAGGAAAACCTGAGCTGTGGGACAGCTACCCACACTCTGGCCGTTGTGGTTCTTTTTTTTTTTTTTTTTGAACCAAGTAGTTTTTCTCTGCCTTTTTTCTTGACTCTTTTTTGGGTAGCTTTGCTACGTTGATTGGTGTGCTAAAAGCACATGTGCCCTTTGGGCAGTTGTTTGAAATGCTATGCATATGTTCCTTGTAACTTTTCATTTTTATAATAAAAAGTTACTGATTTTTTTCTGTGGAAAAAAAGACT
>JAXQQM020080728.1:0-17827 GCA_034641835.2 Pinus albicaulis | reverse complement strand
TGGGTTCATTTCTAGGGCCACCTCCTTGTCCCTTCTACTTTTAGCTGATCCCTTCTTTTCTAGTAGCAACCTTGCCTCTGCCTCTTTGTTGTTCTCTGCACCTCTTTTCAAAAGATTTCTCCTTTAGATCCTTGTCCCTCTCGACCTTAGATCTATCAGCCTCTTTTTAGCGTGCTTTGATTAGATTTTTTCCCTCTTATAGACTATTTTTGAGAGACCTGCCTTCTTGGGTTAGATTGATGCATCGTAATTGTGACCCAATTTTCGATTTCTCATTCTTTCCAACGATTTATTTCGATTCTGTGACACACTTTTTATTTTACTCTCAAAACGTCTGGGTTTAAAAATTAAAATTAACGCACGCCACACACTGACCCTAAGTAGAGCCTGGTTAACACCGCCTGGAAAACACTTTAAAGTCAATTGACATTGCACCTCTCTGCCCTTGTTTTGACATTGACCTCACTTGATTTTGCACCTCCCTGCCCTTGTCGATTTTTCTTCTTCCCGTCATCATTACACCTCCAAGGCATTTGTCCCGGAGACTTCTTGGCCTTCACCCTCAGTTTCCGGTTGGTCGACTTCCTCCTTCCCGTCTTCATCGAGTAAGTCCTCCCCCGAGTCCACACTCTGAGTCTTCTTCTGATTGTTTGGGTTCTCCTCCTACTCCTACTTCTCCCCCTTGTTACCTCCACCATTTCTAATTGGGGCCTAGCACTAGTAGCAGCCATACTGCTATGCTGGAGTCTGTTTCAGCCAGGCCACTACCGGACCTACCTCGACTGCCCCTTTGCTCCCTTATATGGCCGGTCTCAGTCTCCCCGACTTCAATCAGCTAATCAATGATCCTATTCACCATGATGTCAGTTGGACTACTATGCCAACCAAGATCCCCTCCGACATTCCCAAGTTCGAAGGCCTCACTAGTGAAGATCCCTCCAACCATATTCGATCTTTCCACATTTGGTGTTCCTCCAATTCCATCACTAATGACTCCATCCATCTTAGATTGTTCCAATGCACCCTTACCAGCTAAGCTTCCAAATGGTATGTTAATCAAGCCACCTCTTCCCATACCACCTTTGTGACCATTTCCCAAGCCTTTTTATCTTATTTCCAGCTCCCTCTCCGATACGACACTGGTATAGAACTCTTGACTTCTTTTTTCCAATCCTCTTCGACCCGCCTTTCCGCTCATGTCCAGAAATGGCGAAGAAGACGGAGCTTATGTCGAGCCCCCACCTTTGAAGATCGGGTTTATATGGACTGGTTCCTTCGCTCTCTCTTACCTCCCATTGGCAAAGATTTCACATCCCACTTTCCCCAAACTGAAGAAGCCGCCCTCCAAATAGCCCTGAAATATGATCTTATCTATGCTCAATCTGGTTATGTTTATACCGTCCTTCCTGACCTCCCCAAACCCAGTGGCCCTAACACCCCAGGGGCATCTCACCCTGCCGATGGTATCATTGGAGCTCTTTCACATACCTCTGCTCAACCTCTTATGGGCTATGGTTTCCCTCCAGGAGGGGCCATCACCTCCAACACTTTTACCCCTCCAGGTAGCATGTATCTAGGATACGGCATGCCTCCTCCGTTTTCCCACACTCCTGCTTACCTCAATGTTGCCCATCCTCACCCTTATCCTTACCCATAGCCTGGTGTCCCAGCTCCTCCAACATTTGGACCTCCCACTCCCTTGCCTTCTCTGCCCCTGCAGCCGTACTTACTACCCCCTCCAGGGCCAGTATTTGCGCAGCAAGGTGCGACTAATCCTCCTCCTTCTCAAAGAAAGAGGAGAGGCAATCCATCTGCCTCTGGTAATCATGGATCCAATCCTTCAAGTATTGATTCTAACACTGCCAACCAACTACAGGGCTCTTAGCCCAAGCCGGACAGGTCACTTCGCACCAATAAGCCCTGTTCGTGTTGCGGTGTTTATGGTCATTACACTCACGATTGTCCCCTATTACCATAGATGCGATAGATGTCGGAGTCTTAGGCCACCATGCGGGGACAACATTCCTCCCCTACGGCTACTTCTCAACCCGCTGTGTTTACCGATCCTTTTCCTCCATAAGGATTCGTGGCTACCCAACCACCTCATGCCTCGGTATCCACTCAACCTTCCCCTTCTAGTTCCTCTGATTACCAGATTCTCATGATGGCCTCTGACATACCTCTTACCGTTGAACTTAAACTTCAAACTCGGTCTCATTAGTCCTCCACACCTCTCATTCCGTCTGTCTCTGAGTCTCCATCCTCAGGTCCTACAGAGCCTCTGTCGACACCCAATGGTCCCTTACACATCCCTTCGCCTAAAACTGAGGTTCATACCAAGATTCCTAAGGGACCATTACGCCAAAATGCTGCCTCTGGTCGGGCTACCCATTCATATAGCATAGTAGATGATCTGGCCCACTCTCCTGCTACCATTTCAACATTGGAACTCCTCCAGTCGTGTCCTTCTCAAAAGAAGGCTCTACTATCTTCCGTGGGTGCTGTAGATCTTGCTGATGACCAATTGATTGTTTTCGATGCCCGTCAGTCAAACCATCCCCCACTTCCTGCTTCTGTTGCTTTCCAAATCCTAGTCAAAATCCGAAATGGCAACGTCGCTCGCTGTATTATTGATGACGGGGCATCTACCTGTGTGATGTCTGCTTCGGTTTGGAAACAACTCGGATCTCCTGAGCTGGCTCCTTCCACAATCACCCTTCGTGCGTGGGATGGCCATGCCTCCCAACCCATTGGCCTATTCCGTAATTGTCCTATCACCCTTGCGGGCAAGACTGTTTGTGTCGACGTTGAAGTTATCGATGCCCCTCTTGACTATAACATTATTTTAGGGCATAGTTACACCTATGCCATGTATGCCATCCCATCCGCTGTCCACTGCAAAATGTTTTTCCCACATAATGGAAAGATTTTCACTATCGACCAGTTGACATATCATGAACCACAATCTCAGACTTTCCGTGAGTCCACTATCTCTGCTGTCACCAATAAGCTAGCTATTGATTCTTTGCCTAGTGTTTCCCCCGGCGTCTATAAAGACTCCTCCTTACTTGGAACCTTTCTGGACCCTCCTCCTGTATCTGATCCTAGCTCGGCGAACGTTTGCATGATGCAATCATCTTGGGCTGACCTTAAGTAGCCCACTTTAGCTAGCCAGCAACCTCAACCTCACACACCCCCACCCGATCCTAGCTCTTCGCCCCCACTAGCCAGCCTTCTTCCTTCTGAATCTCCTTCTACCAATATTCCCCACGTGCCTCTCCACCCTCCTGGGTCGATTCCACCTGATATCAACCGCCTTGGCACCATTCCTCCTGGCCATTACCTTGCTGGTCAGATACCTTTCCTTGCCCCAGCTCCCGGAATTTATTCCGTCCCTATCTTGGCTACTTTATCCCTCCCCAATTTGACCTTGGGTATACCCGTCTGGTACATTGAACCTCCAGCCACTACCCTGCCTGGTCAGCCCAAACCATATCTTGCTTTGACCCCAGTTCAACCGATCCCCATGCCTTCTCCTGCTGCAACTATACCTCAGTCACCTCATCAAGAACCCCCTCCTGTTGCATCCACTTCAGGTAAGAATAGCAAAGCTCGCAGGGGGGCATCAAAGGACAAGGCTGCCCTGACAAACTCTGCCCCCCTTGGCCCCTAAAGCATACCATCCAGTGTTCTTTGTGTGACGTTGTCGGTCACGCCACCCATACTTGTCCTGAATTACCATTACTCAAGACCATGGTCAATGACACGTTCCCGGAATCCGATATCCCTGAGGTCCACGTCACCATACCAGATTCCCTTCTGAAACTTAAAAAATTTCACACCAATCACCCTTGTTCTTTGTGTGATTTCCATGGACATTATACCCACCTTTGCCCCTGCCTCAACGAGTATCGTTCTTTTTTAGCCACATACCGCCAATTCGAAGCCACACTTGCCCATAATCCTTCTTCACTAGCACTAGACCACCTGTCTACCCCAATCAACATTTCCCATCCTGATATTGAAATGATCGAACTTTCAGCCACTATTTCTTACCTTTCCTCATCAACGCGTTTTCTGGCACCCGACCCCTTAGTGCCTTCCCTAGATGTTTTACCTACCCACTCATATGCTTACTCCTCTGTCACCCCGCATGATGGCACGCATGTAAGCCTTTCACCTCCCAATCAGGTGTCATATTTCTACCTCATCAGGTCACCCTATTCCCTCCACTCTTCCTATATTCCAGTCGGATGAAGACATCATGGAAGCCATGACTGAACCTGATTTTCCATGGGACGATATGCACCATCATGCATAATTCCTTCCACATCAATCCCATGACCAATATGCTATCGAATATAAAGACTTCATTCCCGATGAAATCGATTGGTTTAAAAATCCCATCCCCGCACTTGACGCTTTCGAAGAAGGCAATATGGCCAATATCTCTCCTACCATCAAAATAAACATTTCTGTCAAACCAGGTATCGAAGAACATATCACCATGGGCACCCAATGCACTCCAAAAGAAATTGAAGCCTACACCAAACTCTTCAAAGAATTTCATGATATTTTCGCCTGGTCCTACTCAGAATTGCCCGGACTCGATCCTGCCATTGTCGAACACCATATTGACACATGGCCTGATGCCACTCCAGTCTGTCAAAAGTTGAGACCCATTCATCCCGCCAGACGGGAAGCCATCAAAGCTGAAATTGATAAGCTCCGATAGGTTGGTTTCATTTATCCCATCGAATACACCACTTGGGTGTCCAATCCCATTCCCGTCCTCAAGAAACAAGGCACCATTCGTGTTTGCACCGACTTTCGCGATCTGAACAAAGCTTGTCCCAAAGACAACTTCCCCACACCATTTATTGACCAAATCATTGATGAGTGTGCGGGGCACGAGATTCTATCCTTTATGGATGGCTTCTCTGAATACAACCAAATTGTTATCCGTCATGCTGATCAACTTAAAACCGCGTTCATTAGTCCGTGGGGCACTTTCGCATACCGAGTCATGCCATTTGGCCTTAAAAATGTCAGTGCCACTTTTCAACGAGCCATGTCTTATTGTTTCTATGACTTAGCTCATATTATCCTTGCCTATTTAGACGACCTTACTGCGCGTTCTAAACATCGGGTGCAACACCTTCATGATCTGCGTACCATTTTTCTCCGATGTCGAAAGTATAACATTCACCTTAACCCATTGAAATGTGTCTTCTATGTTCCCGTCGGTCATCTCCTCAGCTTCATAGTGTCTAGAGATGAGATAACTCTCGACCCTTTGAAGGTTCAAGCCATTCTTGAACTTCCTATGCCGTGTACCTTACGCCAGCTGCAAAGTCTCCAAGGTAAAGCTAATTTTCTTCGTCGATTCGTTCCTGACTATGCCACTACCACACATGGCTTCCTTAGACTTCTTCGATCTCACACCCCATTTGTCTGGGATACCTATGCTCAAGGATATTTTGATGCCGTCAAGCATGCTCTCACATCGACTCCCTTGATCCGTCCTCCTGACTTTGACCGAGATTTCATCCTATACATCTCTGCTTCCACCTATTCGGTTGCTGGTGTCCTTATCTAGGAGGACGATAACGGTATCGAACATGTGATCTATTATGTCAGTAAGAACCTTGCCGATCCACCTGTGTCCTACTCGCATGAAGAAAAAATAGCACTAGCTGTCATGTTCTCGGTCCAAAAACTGCGTCATTATATCCTCATGCGTTCCACCAAGGTTGTGACTTATTCCAACCCAATGGCTTTCCTATTCAGTCGACGCATCCTCAGTGGGAAGTACGCTCGTTGGGTCGTTATCCTCCAAGAATTCGACCTTGAATTTGTCACCCCAAAAAGTAAGAAAGGTTTAGTCCTCGCCCAACTCATTTTTGATTTGCCTACCAGGATGCAAGATACTCCAATTAATGATGCTCTTCTCGATGAACATTTATTTTCCATCACCACCGATGATCCTTGGTACGGTGACATCCTTACTTACTTGCGAACCCAAAAGTTCACCCTTCATCTTGATCGTGATGCTCGATGACGTATCCGACACCAAGCCTCTCGCTACATTCTAATCGGAAATGACCTTTATCGTCGTGGAGTAGATATTGACCTTCATCGTTGCCTCACACACGCTGAAGCCGAGCAAGTCCTCAATGCCTGTCATAGCGGCGCTTGTGGTGGCCACCTCTCCGGCCTCGCCACCGCTCAAAAAATCATGCGTGCTGGGTATTTTTTGCCTTCTCTCTTCAATGATTGCATTGAAGTAGTCAAACGCTATCCCAATTGCCAACATTTCGCCCCCAAGGCACGAGCTCCTCCCGCTCCCCTCCATCCTGTCGTCATAGCTGGTCCTTTTTGTAAATGGGCCATTGACTTTATGGAATTTCGACCTCCATACACTAGTAACCACAAATATATCATCGTGGCAGTTGACTATTTCACTAAATAGGACGAAGCTATGCCAACATTCAACAATACGGTAGCTACCGCAGCCCTCTTTTTCTTTAACCACGTCATTGCTCGCTTCGGATTTCCCAAAAAATTAGTCAACTAGTCTCTGACCATGGCCGACATTTTGAAGATGAGATTTGGCATGAGCTATCCTCCCTATTGGGTTTTGAGCACCAATATTCATCTTCCTATTACCCCCAAGGTAATGGTCAAGTTGTAGCAGTCAACAAAATTCTTAAGACCATGCTTCAACGAACGGTGAATAAGCACAAAACCAGTTGGCATCTCATGCTCTTCCCTGCTTTGTGGGCTTATCGAACTTATGTTAAAACCTCCACTGGTTTCACTCCTTTCCACCTTGTCTTTGGCGAGGAGGTCGTCTTACCGATCGAGTGTGAAATCCCTTCCCTTCACTTGGCCGTCGAACTTCTCCCTGATACCCAACCTCTAGAACAATGACTTATCATGCTCGAGCATGCCTCTGAAGACCGTCGTGTTGCATTGCAAACTCTTGAAGAAGCCAAAAAGTGCACCAAAGCTCAGTATGAATGAAAAGTACACCCTCGTACCTTTCATGAAGGTGACCTTGTTCTAGTATATGACCAGGCCCACGATACCCTCGATCATGGGAAGTTCTACTCATTATGGCTAGGTCCTTACATTATCAGTAAAGACCTTGGTAAGGGAGCATATCTTTTAGAGGAATTTGAGGGCCACATCCTTCCTAATCCCTGCAATGCGCTCTATCTTAAGAGATATTACCCTTAGCATTTCCCGTTTGAGATGCATGTTTTATTTTCTTTTAGATAGCCGGCCACCATGATCAAAAACTTCAGCATGCTTACACGGGACACTGTTGTCCACGGGGCTTATACCTCTCCTCAAAATCGGATTTTCTCACTTACAAAAATTTTCCTTGGAGACACCACTTTGCCTCCATACTCATTCTGTTCGTGACAATTTTTGTCCTAAGATACCATTTTGTACTCATGTTTTATGGTCCCCTTTGGATCTTCCCCCATTTCATCATCATCATTAGTGTTCATCTGTTAGTCGCTCTAATATTTTCTCTCGTGCCTTAGTTGGGGTTCCCTTATTTCCTCACCTATGGCGGACCTACTTCTGTCGACATCAACTCATTTACTTCAGAAGCTAGGTTTAGGGGGAAGTGTACCTTGGTTCGAGCTCTTTTCAGCATGATCATGATCTATACACTTGATGGTCCAGTGATGCAGCAACAGCTATTGGTGATTCTCGGGTGTGTGTGAGATGTCTCAACCCTCATGAGAGGTGGCCCTCCCGGTAGCCCCCCACATGCCCGGATGACTTCTTCATTTCAGCCCTTGATGCAGCTCCTCCTATTTAATGATATCGGCCTCAGCCGCTTGCAGTGCCTCTTCGATTTGCATGTATCAGTCAGATTTTGCGAGCCCTTCCCCGTGTGTAGGGGGCATTTTGCGTGTATTTGTATCTCATGTACTAAAATATTATTATAAGTCCTGACGGTCATTCCAGGCACGACATGTATGTGGGACTCATCATTCTATTCATCTGGCTCATGTTTAGGCCAGCACATGCTTCATTATTGCATTCTGTGGTTTTCCGGGCGCCTTATTGTTTGTACTATTGTCTCGGCGGGCATAGGTATGCCTCCCCCGCCGCCTTTAGCACTGGTACCACTTCATAAACTAGAGACTTGTTGAACCTGTAAGCCTTGTCTCCTCAGGGTCTAGTCCTTTAGCGCTTTATACTACCTTACATTTCTCTCTCTCACTTCCCTCTTGATGACTAGTGATTGAGTTCTTACAGCGTCCTTCGGTCATACGATTTGCTCCTAACACTCGTACGTTGGGGGGAAATATGTTACACCATTTTTTGGTCATCTAAACTATTATCATTAGATGAACCCAAGTACACCATGTAAGACCAATTTTACCCTAAGTAAAATTTCTTTTACCATGTAAAATAACTCATTTTTTTTATATTTCCTCGTCATATTTAACCCAAAACAAGGAAATCAATTAAATAAATCCTTATTTTTTATTATTTCCCAGGAATAAGTTATTTAAATCTTTATTTATATAATATTCCTAGTTAAATTTGACTAAATCATTTATAAATGATTAAATAAATCATTATTTATTTAATTATATTCCCACCATTTCCATAAAATAATAAATAAATCATTCATTTATTTATTATTTATAAATAAAGGAATTGACCCAAGTCAAAAATATTTTTCCCTCCAACAAATATAATAAAATATTCCTAAAAGGTGGTTCTAGAATTTGTTTAATAATATTTTATTTTGCCTTGTGAGCTCCCTTTGAGTTCTATGTTTGTCTGGGTTTTCTACACCAACAAGAGAGAGAAATTTTAGATCTGAAATGTTGAGGACTTTCAAGAACCCATCCCATTGAGGAGAACTGGAAAGCACCTTTCTTGTTTTCCTCTCAGGTGCCCCTTTTTAATATAATATAAAAATTCTTTCAAATACATTGTTCTTGTCTTGTCTATTGGATGCATGGAGCCACATTTTACTTTATCTGCTTTATGTCTTTTATGCTTAGATCTGGATTTGTGCAACATTATTTGGATCACCTAATTACAGATTTAAAGATATTTGGAAACCATAATCGAATCGATGTTAGGGCTATTTGTTATGCGTAGCTAAAGTGGTCTTTTACGACGAAATATTCATACTAACAACGGGGTCCCATGTGATGTTACAACTGCGATCAGGAAGGTCATTGGGAGAGTGTTTCCGCTACCTAGAAGGCCTTGTGTTCTCATTGCAAATTCAACACGCATGCTACAGAAGGCTTCTTAGAATTTATTAAAATATGGGAAGAGCGCAATAGATAGAGGGGAGAAAATTTAATTATTGAAGAACCAAGAATACCATAAATCAGCCCCTCACAAGTGTATCTATAATTACTCGGGGAGGAAAGAAGACTGGAGATGATGCGGTGGAAGTAGAGCAACCCAAAATTATAAGACAAGCCTCGTTGAAGCGCTCATATAATCTAGAACAACAGAAACAATACTACAAAGAAGCGGTGGAAACATTCATTAAGTTAAATCCAAGCAAAGAATCACAGGAAGTATAGCCAATGGCTGGGAAAGAAAAAGGCCCATACCCATCACAGCCCATAGAAGAATGGTTCAAACTGTTTTTAAATATTGTGAATGATGAGCAGATGCTTGAGTAGTTGCAGGATAATTTGAAGTCAGCCATCAAAGGAGGGACATTAGAATATCAAATTCTCTACCAATTTACCAAAGAGACACTAAAGAATAATTCGAAGGAATAAAAGATGAACAGGGAAGGAGTTCAGGATTGATGCCCATATTGCGGGTTTTCAGATAAATGATACCATGCTAGACTTGGGATCAGATGTTAATATCCTACCAAAAAAAGACATGGGAAGCATTGGGTAGACCCAAGCTAGCATTATATCCAATTCAATTGTGCATCGTAAATCAGTACCTATGTATTCTTTGAAGTAATAGATATAATGGAAGATAAGGATCCATATCAAACAATACTTGGAATATATTGGGCATTTGATAACTATGTAGTGATCGACTTGAAAAAATATTTGATGATTTTTGAAGTATAAGGGGTTATAGTAATCCAACCCCCAGATCCCTATCAAGGACCAAGATTCATTGAACCAACTGATGACATGGAAGAACCTGAACTACTAGACCAGTTGTACTAGTTAACAATAGGAAAGAGGGAAGATTATATCAACCCAATAATAGAAGGATCAATCATTTGGCGCTATGTTTAGAGCTCAGACATTGGATCAGAGGTTGAAATTTTTCCCAAGGAGCATAAATTACCACTAATGAATGTGACCTTACAAGAAAAACTGGCCCGGTGGTGGGGAACCCATCCCAACAACCTAAGAATTGGGATGAAATTTCAACAACATTGAGGGTCAGATTCTGACAATCTGGGGGTCCGCAACCATATCTAAAGTTTATATGTAGTTCAAAGCCCCGACAACATGTAAAGGATCATGAAGAATGATGGGATATTGAAGGTTTCCCAAGGGAATTGTGGGTGCATGATTTTGTGCATACCCTGGGAACATTTCCCCAAGCATGATATGTTATAAAAGAAGGGAGAAGACAAAATGTAGATTGGGATTGTTTAATGAGCCAATTTGTTAGTAGTTTCTCTTTTAAAGATATTTTCCAAAGGATTACAAATGCCCTGCAAGATATTAAAATAATTTTACTTACAACAGGATAGTTAACAGAAGGAACCATAGACCAGGCTACGTTGAAGCATATATATGAATCAAATTATAAAGAAGCAGTAGATTGTGGAAAGGTAAATCAAGCACTAGATGAGTATGATTTAGAAGACTTTAGGCATCTATCATTTAATGAAAAGAAAGGGGAACGAGGAGTCAAAGATGGACCCGCAACATAAGGTCCTCACTTGCTGCCACAGAAGGTGAAGAAACAGAATCTAGGAAGTAAAGAAAAGTCAAAGCTATCATCCATTGGAGACTATTGGGATGAATAAACCACTACAAATATATTTGATCTGCTAAGAGAATATGAAAACCTATTTATGTTGTTCGTTGCAGAATCAAAAGGAGTCAAAGGGGATCTAGAATAAATGAGGATTATGCTCAAACCAGATGCAAAACCAGGAAGCACCAACCCTATAGAGTGAATCCAGGAGTGAAGGAGAAAGTGAAAAAAGAAATATACAAGATGCTAGGTGCAGGACTGATATTCCTGGTTGATGAAGCTAATTGGGTTAGCCCAATGGTGATACAGAATAAGAAGTATGCAACAGAGATCGAGGTATGTGTATATTATCGCAGTTTGAACAATGCTTGTGTACATGACCCCTTTCCCACACCCTTCAATGATGAAGTCTTAGATAATGTGGCTAGTAATGAAGCTTACTAATTCATAGATGGATTCTCAGGCTATCATCAAGTCAAAATTATAGAAGAAGATAAGAAGAAAACCACTTTCACTATGGAGTGGGGGTCATATGCACACCATGTGATTCCTTTTGGACTCTAGAACCAGAAGTATTATCTCGGATCGTAATAGCGGCATTCCCGGTTTGTATCCATATATTTATGGAAGTCTATATGGATGATTGGACAGTATACATCCTACTAAAGAATCCTCAACCTACTTCAAGTAATGTTCGACCGATGTAGAAAACTACAAATATCACTGAATGTGAAAAAGTGTATCTTTTTCTTTTTCTTTTTCTTTCAGAACATTACTGGGCCATATTATATGTAAAGAGGGGGTGTGTGTGGACCCTACGAAGGTTGTGGAAATTGTAAACATGGACCCACCAACAAATGTCAAGCAGCTCAGATCCACGTTGGGGCATAGTTGTTATTATCAGAGGTTTATCCGCGACTACACCCTCATCACAATTCCAATGGAAAATTTACTTTAGAAGACCTAACAAATAATATGGAACAAGGAGTGTAATGTGACATTAAACATATTAAAGGAGAAGTTGGGTAGTGCACCAACCTTGATTTATCCTGATTGGAACAACAAATTTCATGTACACAATGATGCATCAAGGATTACAGTGGGGGCAGTGTTGCCTCAACCAGGTGAAGGAAACCTTGACCACCTAATCTACTCTGCCAATAGGAAATTTTCAACAACAGAAAATAATTACAAAAAAACAAAATGGGAGGCACTTACGATGGTGTATTCTCTTCAAAATTTTCTCCATTATCTTCTGGGAGGACCTTTCAAATTCTTTACAGACCAGTTTGCATTGAAATACTTAGCAGACAAGCCTGTGTTGGAGGAGAGAATTTGTAGATGTCTACTACTATTATTCCTTAAATCACTACCCAACCAGACAAACTTCTCCTCTTCCATCATCAACAACACTTTCTTCTTCCACTCAATTGATAATTACATTTATTGTTACTAGTTAACATGCCCAACTTTCATCCACTTCTACTTCCTATGATGCTGTTGGGTGTGGAGCCTGATTATCTTCTTTAATTTGTATCACAGCGTTGGAACCCTGTTATTGCCTCTCGTAATTAAACACTGCCTAGGGGGTCCGAGGGGAAGGGGGACGGTTGTGACTTTATGGAGCCCCCCCCCCCCTGGTGGGGGGTTTCAGGGGCAGCGCCCCCGAAGTTAAAAACATATGTAAATTTTCCTTGTAAAAGTATTGTAATTTCTAGTCAATCTGGGCCGTTCATTAGGCAAATGATCTGACGGTAGAAGTTATGTTTAATTTAGGGTTTTTTTCCCTAGAAGACAACCCCTTGTTTTGTATGAGGGTATTGTATTACAGCTGTGTATTGTATGTGTATTCTCAAAGCGAGAAAGAGATAGGGAGACTGTGAGAGAGAACCGAGGATATTGCAACGGATCTGCTGTAGGTTGTGTCTCTTCATTTTGCTGGATAATAGAAAGGAAAGACTAGTTGTTCAGGGTGGACGTAGCCAAAACTGGGTGAATCACGTATATATGTGTCTCTCTAGTTTTATGTGTTTTGTGTGCTTGTGCTTTCCGCATATTTTGTGTGTTGCATTGATCTGTAATATATAATTTTCTAACAGATGCTACCACTAGTACTACCACTTCTGGTGCCATTATATCTACTAGAATGGAAAATAGAGCTTGGGAAGCCCTAGGAGTAGTTAACATTTAGATAATTCATAACCTTCCTAAATACATTAAGAGATGGTTATTGAAATAAAATCTTGATAATGGCCTTCCCGTTGAATAACACATCCATAATTTTATGTTGGCCATCAATAGGATTGATTATTTGCGCACTTAACTAAGGTTGTGTTTATGTGAATGAATGAAGGAAACTGAGTTATTATTATGCCTTAAACATAAACTTGAGAACAAAAAATAAGAATAAAAAATAGAAATAAAATACGCAAACACAACAAACATTAATGTCAAATTTCATCCCTCATGGACTACGTCTCTGGGTCTGCTTCCAAGTGGGCATCTGTTATATTAAGAATGCTCCAAAAGGTTCTTTACATAGAATTTCACCAACTGATCTATGCACGCAGGAACTACTGGTTACTTTCAAAAAGAATCCCTTTTTATCAACTCTCCAACGCATTTCTCTGTTCTAAAAAATGCCCAAGTATGGCCAAGACATGCTCAATTGAATATTACAAGCACAAATAAAACTGGGTTTTGCACTCCACTATACAACTCCTTACGCACCGGTGTAATGGTAAACATTTTATAAGACCCCGAGTAGGTTCTGTTAGCACTGGTATTTTCATCCCATTCATCCCAACTTATTTTACTCTGCTTTCACCTCATCTCTGTCATTATCATTGACCTCGTATCATTTTTTAACCATTTTCCCCAAGGGTGCCCAAATCATCATTGTTCACAAGCACTAAACCCTAATTTCCTCTCCCACTGAGCTAGGGTTTGCTATGGAAATGATAAATTTGAGCAGAGGAGGCATAATTTAGGTCATATTAGTAAGTATGAGGCCATTCCAGCTCATAATATCATGTCTCCATCATTTTTTAAGAAATAATTCCAAGGGTCAAGTCATTTGCCACTTATAGGGCTAGTTTAACTTCAAACTATGTTTCTGACCAAAAAAAGATGGATTTGACAAATGTGAGAGAGGTTTTTGTCCATAATAGGTCAAGTAATAAAAACCTCCTTAAATTTTTACGCGTGAGTCATTTTCTTTTAGAACTTTCAAAAATACAGGTGCCATAGGATAGTTACTGCACTTCTGGAGTGACCTTGGGAAAATCAAGTTTTCTCCTAGCTGGAATGTCCATATGACTTGCTTGATAATTCAAATGAAAAATATACTTATATATATTTCCAATGAGATATATTGAGCTCAATATGGAGTTGAGGAATGCCTCCAAAGGTTTCCTGCAATAGCATATGCATTCGTGCACCCTCATTCTGCACTTTTTGACCAGTCTTAGAAAAATCAAATTTTGACAAGGAAAATCACCTCCAATAATACAAAAAAAGGTAGATTTGGAAATTATACAGGATAATATCTCCAATGAGCTATCCTGGGCCCAATTTTGACATCATGAAGGTCTCCAAATATGGTCTGCAAAATGGTGCTGCACACAAAGGTCGCATTTTATTTCTGCACAGTAAAAATGCTAAACGCGCAACACCTTGGATGCTACGCTCTTTTTTGAGGCATATAATGGAAAAATGGACACCAAAAGAATATTTTTAATGATGATAAAATCAACACTATGAATTTTCTAAGCTTTTGGAGGAGAACTGGTCACTGAAAAAGACAAAAAACCATCAAAAAATCATGTTTTTGCCTCAATTTTTGCCTGGTTGCTGCGCGTTTACTAGTCTTGGGAGGAGTGATTTTTGACTGGGAAAATGACCTCCATTTTGAAAACTGAAGGTAGTTCTGGAAACTATACTTGAAGAGATTTCCAACAAGCTATCTTGGAGCCAATTTGGACACCTCAAACCCAGTCAAAAAAATCCTGCAAGTTGGGGTAAAATGGCGCTGCACGTTTAACAATTGACTGATTTTTTCTGAGTTTTTCTACAAATTTGAATTTTATCTTGGGAAAATTTTAGTTTACCTATGTAAATGATGAATATGAATGTAATTATCATGATTTTACTATTTAATATGGTAAATACATTAGGTAAATCAAGCAAATGAGGTGTAATGAATCAGTTCACAAAAGTTAGGGATGAGTCACTTTGACCACCCTACACTCTAGGTTTTAGTTCAGACTTTAGTGGATCAACTCCTCCTCTCATGGATTCGATCCCTGAGGTTGGGAGAGGTTGTTTTAGGTCTATATCATGTCATGTTTTACTCATTTTCAAAAGTTAGAATTTGGAATCATTTTGATTTTTCTAGTTGATCAAGGGAACTTGTACTCAGTTTTGGCCAAGCTAATAAAGAGGAATTGCAGCTATATTTATGGGATACCTGTGGTACTGAATGTCTTTCATTATTTCTTCTTCAGTCACATATGTTTGTTCTTGTCACTTTCATGTCTATGTTATGATCTTTTACAAGTTTGAAATTCATAATACATGCTTGCACATGCTCTGTTTTGGGTAACTGATCATATTGTGTTTAAACAACCCCCAATGCACTCTATACCTAGCCTAAAACCCTAAATACCCCAGCCCTCCTAGTTGTGACCCTTTTGGAGAGAGCCCTCTCTAGCTTGATAGGGCTAGCTATCAAGTCAAAATCCTGGTTTGTGGTTACCTATGTTGGGATTCCTTCCTCAGCCTTGGGAATATGGTGGAGTGATAACATATTGGCGTCATTTCTGGGTAGACGAAAAGACAAATATTCCCTAGGAAAGAACGGCAAAGATTTAGATCTAATTTTTGATGGTGAACAACAATTGGACACATATGAAGGCTGAACCATTCACCTGGCGACTCCATTGACTGAAAGCTCCGGAAAATCAACACTTCATGGCGAATCCATTGCATGAAGATCAGTAGCTTCAAGAATTTTCAAGATGGAAACTGTTGCATGAAGGTATGCTCCGATGAGCCGGGATCACATTCCAGGTTTCCCAAATAAAATTCCTAAGGTAGATTGGAAAAGGAATTTACCTATGTTTAAAGATGATGATAGGAATGATGCTGCTTTATATCTGGTTAAATTTCACATGCATACACGGAAGTTGAAGGTTGAATTTCCTGAAGATTGTCTCTTAAATATGTTCATGGCTTCCCTTGAAGGAAAAGCATGATCTTGGTATGAACGTTTTCCACCTGCCAGTATTTGTTCTCTTAGAGTTTTCCATTCAATATTTTATGAAGAATACAAAGAGTCCTACCCTTCTTTGTCTTTGGTTAATAATTGTTGTGAACAATTTGAGGTTTTCATTCAAAACATAGAGGATTCTTATGATGATAAAGAGTTCATGGATGAAGAGATATTGGAGGCTTTGCATGACAATCCTTTTCATCACCAAAAAGAGAAAGTGTTTTCTCTCATGGATGAAAAATATGATGTATATTGTCTTGATGTACATAAAGACTTCCCATAGGATACAATTCTTGTAGCAGTACAACAAGTTTATCAGCCAATTTTTAAAGAAGATATTCAAAATCCTTGTGAATCTTTAAGAGAGAAATAAGAAAATTACTGTGTTATCAAAATAAAACAAAAAATACTTTCTCCTCTATCTGAAGATGAGATAGATCAACTCCTAAAAAGTCAGCCCAAGCTAATGCAGGTTTGCAGTGTTCACATAGTCAAGAAGGTGTTGGTAAAACTTCTTCCATTTTAAAAAATGAAAATCTAAGCTTAAATGAGGACAATCCTGAAACTAGATTTATAGATCATCATGAAGAAAGACAATATCATTTTTCAATGTTAATATTTGATGAAGTTTCTCCTGAAACTGATCTACCTAAGTACGATAAATTTGAAGATAATTTCGATGAGGAGCTTCATGAAAATATACAGGAAATTGTTGTGAGTAAACCAATTTATGATGATGATTCCCTGCAA
Source organism: Pinus albicaulis (assembly GCA_034641835.2). NCBI lineage: Eukaryota > Viridiplantae > Streptophyta > Pinopsida > Pinales > Pinaceae > Pinus > Pinus albicaulis. The sequence goes on along the minus strand of JAXQQM020080728.1, from coordinate 837 downwards.
GGAGATCAGCTAACAGAGATCATTGTTTTTCATGAAGATGATAGGGTTGTCATGATTGATATTATTGAAGAATGTTTCCAGTTTAAGGATGAATTAAACTATGAATTTGATGACCTTGATCCTGAGAGAGACAATATGCCAGAGATTGAGTCAGAATTTCTCAAGCTTGAGGAATTTACAGCCAATACTCAATAGAAGGTTATACTTCCCTATGCCTTCCTATCGATCAACAACCAAGTTTCCTTTCACATCAGAATGAAGGGAGTACTTGTATTTTTGTTGCTAGATCTCAAGACAAGGTAATCCTTCAAGATTTTCAAGATCCCTTTAGCAGTCTTTTGGAATCATTGGAGAAAATTAATGTTTTCTTGTTTGTTAGCATAATCCTTGGTTTAAATTTCTATTGTGAGTTGCCTACATGTACATCATTATGTCTGCTCGAGGAAAGTGAGAGAAAAATTTCAAAAAGTAGCCATCTCTTGGATTGGTTAAACTGGAAGGATCATTTCACCTAATCAGCAATTGTGCAGTAGATTAGAGTAGGTTGGTATCATTTTAGTTTGATTTTATTTTATTTTCAACAAGTGTTGACAGAATTCATCAAGGTTTGAAGCCCAAGGCGAAGGTCCTAAGGCTTTGATGATCTGTTAGTGTGGGTTGAAGTTTGAAATTTGTTTTCAGTTTCAAGTTTAGTTTCATATTCTAGATTGGACTCCATTTCCCAATGGATAAGGCATTGATCTACAAATTCAGAGATCTACGGTTCTTGGCACCTCCAAGGAGCTACCATCCCCAGTTGGAGCCAATGTTAGCACTGGTATTTTCATCCCACACATC
>JAXQQM020065882.1:0-22098 GCA_034641835.2 Pinus albicaulis | reverse complement strand
CGGGAAACAAACGTTCTATCTTGTATCTTTAAACTATCAATAACCCATCGAACTACATCATAGTAAGGCATGATGCTCGCTCTGGCTGCAATTCGATGCAGAAATGAATTTGCAAGTGTTCTTTCATTGATGTCAGAGTCAGAATCCGAGCTATCCTCGTCTGGAACTGATGCCTTCTCCACTGTGACCTTGGGGCCTTCTTTTTCCAATAGGTTGTAGACTGTGTCCCATGTCATTTTCCCAAGACCTTGGCATGATGTATCTGTGACTAGCCTTAGCTTTATGGGCTTTTCTTTTGAGATTGTAGGAGTCTCGGCAAACTTCACTGGTAGAACAGTCTTATTTCTTCTTCCTCTCTTTGACATTTCTACGTCTGCTACCGCTTCCCTTTGTCTGTGAATGAAAGAACTTGGTGTTCTTTGGCTCTGCAAGACAATAAAATCTCAGTCGTGATCAACAAGCCACTCAAACGGAATGATTTATGAATTTATGGTTTTCATTTATTTGTTTCGTATATTGCATAAATGCTCCTTTTGGGTCACCCTTAAGTATTTAAAACCAAATCATAAACCATATTCATTTGATTCGTTATTGAATGCCTTCGTACCAATAAAGATTTGGCGCTTGTGATATATTAATATATTCAACAAAAATATTCGTATGCAAAATAGATGAATCGCATCGGAAGTTTTCGAATGGCAAATGAGTATCACAATACGTTTATCCCGATTGATCGATTGCGATTGCAGATCTTTCCGATCTCTAATGGTGGGGTCTACCATATATTTTAAACACATGTTCGATTTTTCTTTTAAAAGCGTTTATTATCAAATGCACATCGGATCGGGGAATTTCAACTAAGCGTAAAGAGTTTCTTAAAGACTGTCCCGATTAATCGATTGCGATTGACCGCATCGCATCGGAAGTTATATTTGACTGTTTTAAACTCTTAGCGATTTAAAATTTTCCGATTGGACTAATCGCATCGGAAGATTTGAAATGGGCATATGAAATTTCTTTTGAGGGTTATCTCTGATTCTCCGATTGCGATTGAACTTTTAACTTTGATATGTTTTTTATGATAAGGCCTTGTATATTAGATCGGACCATAAGTTTTTTTGAATGTTGAATATGAAATTTTTTCAAAACAATGAATTTTATTTCTAAGTGTTTTATATCTAAAAAGAAAGGGACCCTATTTCTAAATTTTATTTCTAAAATTTAGAAAAAAGGGAGGGTTGTTGTATAGTACAACGAGAGCATAATATAATTAGGGTGTGTTTAGTCGATTGGCCAAGTTAAGTGTGGTTTAAATTAATCTCCTTTCTGCAATTTAAATTAGTCTCATTTCTGCCATTTCTTTCAACAATTTAATTTAGTTTCTTTCCATCATTTCCTTTTGGAAATTTAGTTTAGTTTCCTTGCTGTCATTTATTTTCAGCAATTTAATTTAGTTTCCTTCTATCATTTCCTTTCTGCAAATTAGTTTAGTTTCATTGAACTGTGATAGACTTCACTGAGAACCCCTAGAAGTAGCACCCTTTCATAGAGCGGAAGAGGATGACATGAGTAGAATGCATCTATTGTGTATATAGCACTTTCACCTCCAAGTTTTTACGAACCCTGGGTTGATAAAGTAAAGTAGGGCAACCCCCGGGAGTTGCAGCACTCCTGGTGCAATAACAGGTCTCACCACTTTTTGGCGTTGTTGACAGGGAGGTGTCTAGTAGATGATTTTCTTTTTTTTTAAAATTATTTTGTGATTTCCTTTATTTTAATGTTGTTTCTAAAATACTGAAAAATACAAAAAATAATCTAATTTTCATGCCTCATAGGAGTAGGGATACTCAGAATTTGTTTTAAAAATACTTTTCCAATACCAACCCCCCCACTTGACCACGTGGTGCAGTAAGAACCACATCACCATTCAATTTTGAAGGTAGAAGAGATGGATGGATATGATGACAATGAAGAAGATCTTATTTGGTCTCCCATTCAAGATATGGATATCAGTGTACATATGAAGAACATCCCTCCATATTTCCTTCCCAACTTCCATGGTATGAGGACAGAGGATTCAGAAACATTTCCCTTAGAATTTGAGATACTTTGTAGTTCTTATGGCTACTTTTCACAGACTCAAAAATTGAGATTGTTTCCTGCAACATTCAAGGATAAATCTCTTAAATGGTTCATGGGTGTAGGTACTAATTCAATAAGATCATGGAATGATATGAAAAAGATATTTCTAGGAAAATATAAAAACCATGATCTTAAAGAATTTTTTTTTAGAATGAATAAAAAAGAGGATGAGAGCCTTGATTATTTGAAAGATAGGTTCATGTTTAATGTTAAGAGGGAAAAATTGCATCATTTAGGATTTGACACACTAAAAACCCTCTTACTTAGAACAATTAGGGATGAGTGGATTTATATCCTTAATATCATGAGTGGAGGAGATGTATACCAATTGTCATTTGAAGAAATTTGTGAAATATGCAAGCGCATATCAAGAGGAAGGGAAAGAGTAATTTAATCTGCCTCAACATTAGTAAGGAAAGATGAACTTAGAAATTTTCTTGAAAAATTTAAAACATAAATTCTTATCAATCTAAGTGAAGAAGTAGAAATGTTAAGAATGAAAAATGAGAAAAACGAAGATGCTGATATTTTTGTTATCCATGCAGAATCATATGCTACTAAATGTTTTCCATCATACCCTAGGTTTAAAGAAGTTTACCAGGAAGACAATGGAGCAAGGCAAGCACCAAAGAATTTATGCTATGTAGCTCCAAGGAGACCCTGGCAGCATAGTCAACTTGATATGATGCAAGGAACTACTTTACAATGCCAACCTTCTTCACATCCATCTCAAACTAATTGGGACACACTTCCTCCTTGGAAACCTTGGCCATCGCAACCTCAAACCAAATCTTGGCAACATGGTTGGCAAGGACCTTATTGGGAAAACCCACAATATCCTCAATATCCTCCATACACAACTCCATGCTATCCATACCATCCACCTCCACCACAACCACAACATCAATTACATCCATCTCATATACCCATCCCCACTCAACTACCTATACCACCATTTCCAAACCCACACCATGAAGTATCTCAACCCACTTACAATGCTAAAGTACAATACTACCAAACACATCCTCTTAATCTAAATGGTTTGCATCCTAGTTCAAGAAATGTACTGCAGAGAAGAGATTTTATTAATGTCATTGAATGAAAACATCAAGAAGAAGAAGATCCAAATGAAGAGATCAAAAGATCAAGGGCTGCACTTGATGAAGAGCCGACATCAGAATCAAATGTTAAGAAGGTTTCCTCATGTTTAACAACATTTCCTCCATGTGTTCAAGAGAACAATCAACAAAAAGAGGAAGATTTTAATGTCATAATAGAAGAGGACATCCAAGGTGATCCAACTCATCAAGTAGCCCAGGGGCATCACAACTATATTGACAGATAGTTCCAAACAATCATTAATTTGCAACAACACACTCTTCTCCAATAGTACTTGATAAAATCCTAGTCAAAGTTCATCTCTTATATTCAGGTACATGTTAGAGCATGTATTCCAAGTGTGCACCTGATTTTATCTGTCATCTTGATGTGTACATGGCTCCATTGGAAGTATTCCTATACTTGAAAAAAGTTTTTTTTTTTCAAGTAGAGTAGGAAAGTGAAAAATAAAAATAAAAAATAAGAAAAAAAGGAAGAAGAATAAAATCTTAGGTTAAAACCTCTTTTGAGGCGTTTGAGATTGGTCCACTGACTGAAAACATCCATGAGGCAGTCATTGGGTTGAAAAGAAAAAGAAAATGGAAAAAATAAAATATCGTAGGTGAAAACATCCTTTGAGCCGCCTAGGCAGACCTACTAGTGGAAAACCTCATTGAGGCAGCTAGTAGGCCTTAAAAAAAAAGGAAAAAAAAAGAAATTGCATTTCTCCATATATCTCTCTCTAATGAATCCAGGTGCTCTCCATCCTTTGCAAGTTGAAAAGAATAAGTTGGCACAAAAAGAAAATTTGGTCAACACTTTAGCCAAAGGTAGGAAAACTTGGACTTCCTCCTCCTATGCTTAGAAGATCCAAAATGACCTTAAGCAGATTACCACATGTAGGTACAGAGCATCTTAAGAACCACCGAAGACGGCTTCAACATCCATATCAACAGCTTCAATATCACCTACAAAAACAAATCAATGGGAAGGCTCATGTATGCAATCATCTAAACCTTTCTTAGAATCTATTTTAGCTTAAGAAAACATTAAAAAGTGTGAGAAGGAAAGTTTTTTTATATAGCCAAAATCAGTAGCAGAGCAACCTCAGCCTTATCTGGCGACTAGCCTCACTTTTTCCACCAAGAAGTGGAACAAGACAAAAGTAACTAGGACTTAAGAAAGTTGGTATTAAGCAGTTCATGTACTTCGTGATAAAACTTTCAGAAATGTAACGAGGCTATTCTTTTCTTTAAATGAGTTGACAAACTCCATTTTACTGATTTAGTTCTAGAGAGCTAGGCTCGTGGGTTAGGGCCCAACCCATGTGCATCATATTCTTTGCTATTTTCATTCTTTTCTTTCTGTCATTTAGCTAGTTTTTCTTCTACCGTTTAGTTAGATCTGCTTCTCATAGTTTCATTGCTGTTTAATTTTCTTTTTCTTTTAGTTTTCTGTTGTAGTTTTTTATTTGATTATAAGAGTAATAGAGTAGAGGAAATATCCAAAAGCTATGTTCAAGCCTTTCCCTCCCATCTCTGTCAATAGAGTTCGAGGAGGGTTGAACTTCCCACAGGCCAATAAAATGCTTTCTGTTCACTATTTTTTATCACACATTTTGTTTCTTTTTTCCGTGCATGAATTTGCAAGTTTGTTTGCAGGAATAAGCATCAAAAGCCCCAAAGAGTTCATCAAGCCATACCACTTCATTTTCCATCTCTGTTTTCATGCCTGAACATTGATGTTCCATCTCCATTTCCCTCCTTCTTTTATTGCAGATGTCACCCTTTTTTTTTCACAAAATGCTTGAAAAGCATCAAAAGTCTGCTTCTGCCCTTTTTCTCCTCAACTTTCCTGCTTATTGCATCTTGGATATCACAGAACCCTTTCTCTTCTTTCTTTTTCCATTCTTCATTGCAATTTTCACTTTACCTTTCCACCTTACTACTTACATTTTATGCTCTAAAACGATTTAAACATTGGAACCAGACCTTTATCCTTTCCTTTGAACTTACCACAATCCCTTTTTGCAATCACATTTCACAACCTTTTCCATTTTTCCTTTAACACTTACCGCTCCCGTCTGTCGATTGCGATATCTTTTTTCCGTACTTTGCCACGTCATCCGACTCATCGCAAATCGCAAATCACACTTTTTTATTTGGTTCCTGTTAATACTTACTACTCCCAACGACGATTTCAATATTCTTTGTGCTCCACTGCATCGCAAATCACAAATCAGACTTTTTATTTTGTTCCCATTAACATTTACCACTCCAAACACAGATTGCGATATCGTTGTCGTACTTTATCACCGGCCCTACCGTGACGTCATCCCGTCGCATTTCACATTTCACAACTTTGACCCCATAGAATTTTGAATTTTGCAACTTTTACCCCATCACATTTTGCACTTCACAACTTCCACCCCATCGCATTTCGCATTTTTCTCCTGCTCTCGAACATCACTTCTGCTACACCTCTAACTTTGCAATATTGCAATTTCGATATCGCACTTCCATCTTCCATCGCAACTGCACCATTGCACTTTCCAAATTATTCTTCTCCAAAGAATTTTTGCGCTATAATAAAGTTTTAATAAGGTTCTAACCCATATTTTCAATTCTAAGCCTTGTTTCATGTGTTTATCCCTCCATTAGCACCTTTACTCCTTTCTTCTCCAAGCTGCAAATCAAAGCTTTTTCAATTAGAATTAAGTCATGATTAGCTTAGCTACATGGATAAAAGAATTATAGATAGAGCATAAGATAAGTAGGGTGTGTTTAGACGATTGGCCAATTTAAGTGTGGTTTAAATTAGTTTTCTTTTTGCAATTTAAATTAGTCTCCTTTCTGCCATTTCTTTTCAGCAATTTAATTTAGTTTCTTTCTGTCATTTCCTTTCATTAATTTATTTTAGTTTCATTCTTGTCATTTATTTTCAAAAATTTAATTTAGTTTCCTTATGTCATTTACTTTTTGTAATTTAGTTTATTTTCATTGAAGTGTGACAGACTTCACTGAGAACCCCTAGAAGTAGCACCCTTTTGTAGAGCATAAGAGGATGACATGAGTAGAATGAATCTGTTGTGTATATAGCACTGTCACCTCCAAGATTGTACGAACCTCGGTTTGATAAATTAAAGTAGGGAAACCCTTGGGAGTTGAGCACCCTTGGTGCAATACTAGGGCTCACCACATACCATGATGCTTTAACTACCACAACAAAAATATCCTCATCTGGGAACTAATCGTCCACAACCAGCGGATCATTTGTCTTAGGAACCTGTGAAGAAAAATATTCTACTGGGTTTTCCTTTTCTAGATGATCTTTAATGGTAATATCAAAATCCTGCAAAAGTAGTAGCCAACGAGTCACTTGCCCATTTGTGATTGGTTTATTGGCTAAATATTTAATGGTAGAGTGATCCATGTACATAAAAAATTGATAGCTTGTTATATAATTTCTAAATTTATTTATGGCATAAATGATAGTTAAGAATTCCTTTTCTGTTACTGCATAATTGAGTTCAGCAGGAGTAATATTTTTGGTGATATAGTAAATAGCGTAAGGATTTTTGTCTGCTTCTTGCTCGAGGACAATGCCTATCGCTACATCTGATACATCTGTAGAGATATGAGAAATTCATCTCCCAATTGGGTCCACTCAATACTGGAGCAGTCAAGACTAGTTTCTTCAAATATGTAAAATAAATGTTACATTTATCAGACCAAATGAATTCAACATTTCTTGTTAAAGCATACAAAGGTGCAAAAATCTGTAAAAAATTCTTTATGAATCTACGATAGTACCCTGCATATCCAAGGGAAAGACATACCTCTGTCTGAGTGCTTGGTGTAGGTAGTAGAAGAATTGCCTCTATTTTCGCTAGGTCTACTTGTATTCTAGCCGCAGAGGTGTAGTGTCATAGGATTACGCCTTATGTCATCACATGTGACATTTTTTGTTACTTAAACACAACCTCGTAGCAATGCATCGTTCCAAAAATTTCTATAAAGTTTGTATCTCTTGATCGAAATCACCCCCATATGGGGTGAAGTCATCCATGTAGACTTCAAGTCCTTCGTTTATCAGATAAAAAAAATACTGAGTATGGCCCTTTGGAATGTAGCTGGGGCATTGAATAATCCAAAAGGTAACACTCTATAAGAAAACGTACCCCATGGGAATGTAAATATAGTTTTATCTTGGTCTTCAGGGGAAATTTGGATCTGATTATAGCCGCTGAAGCCATCAAGAAAAGAGAAGAATCGCTTCGTTGCTAGTGTATCGAGGACTTGATCAATGAATTGGAGAGGGAAGTGGTCTTTCTGCGTGGATTTGTTCAATTCCCTGTAATCCACACAGATTCACCACTTCCCATTATTTTTGGGAACAACCACCAGCAGAGGGACCCACTAACTATCTTAAATAGGATAAATAAAATTCATGTCCAACAACCTCTGTAATTCCTCTTTTACAATGTCCTTGAGGTGTGGATTTAATCTTTGTTGAGGTTGCTAGATAGGGCGAGCATCCATTTTGGTGTAGATGTGATGTGTACACAATTGGGGATCTATGCCTTTCATGTCTGGGTAAACCCAAGCAAAATCCCCTTTATATTTTGTAGAATCTGAATTAGATTTTGCTATTGGTTAATATAAAAATTGTCATTGATATTCAAAATAATTCCTGGTTCAATCTCAACAGGCCTGCTATTATGAACAACATTTGTAGGTATGTGCTGATCATTGACATATTTCAAAGGCTCTTCCTAGGCTTCATTGTCAAGAATTTCTTCTAACATTTGACACTTCACATTTTTATCAGTATTTGATTGGTTTATAAAATTATTAATTACATCATCTTGAGTCTAATTTTTTAACTCAAGTGCTTCTGCTACTGTAAGAGGTGAACGAATGTTTTCTTCCAAGTATGTAGGTGGATTTTTATGAGTTTTTAGGGTGGGTAGACTTGGGTTAGTAGGGGGATATAAAACAAGGTTTTTTTATAGCGTTCCCCTTTGTAATGGTCATGATACCAGTATGACAGCCGATGTAAGCATCAAATGTGGTTAACCAAGGTCGTCTCAAAATTAAAGGGTGTCCATCTAATTGACTTCTTGGGTTAATAACTAGAAAATCAACTAGGGATTACCATGAGTCAATAGAACCATGATATATTGTAAGGTTCCTTTTGGTTTAACGACTACATGATCAACAAGTTCCAGCAAGGTGGTTGTTGGTTCTGGAGTTGTGATACCAAGTGTTTTGTAGGTTTCTGCCGTGAGAATTTTAATAGCTGCACCTAAATCAACTAGTGTGTTTGGGAAAGAGCGGCCATATATCTAAACTATGACTATGGGAATACTTGGATCTTCATAGTTTATTGGTGTTTCTGTAGGTTTTAACCTCGAACATAAATTATCTACAAACGAATCTTATAACAGAAAATAAACAATAGCAAGAGTATAAAACATAAAACAGATAAACACAGAGATTTTCCCCTGGATCCCAAATCGGGACGACCAGCTTGATATTTCATTATATTCCTTTTAATGTTACAACACAGATATATATATACATGTCGAAGCATACATAAAACCTAATCCATTAACCCTGGATTAGATCATAACCGTAGTTCCCTTCACCGGATCTACAAAATACCAGGGGCCGAAAACCATCGTACCCCAAAACCATGTGCAAAACCATGCACAAAATCATGGGCACAGACCGCCCACCGGAAATTAAGGACCAAAAAATTTTCGCTAGGCCGCTGCCCTGGACCCTGACAGGGGGGGTTGCTGCCCCCCCTGTGACCCCCCTGTTGCACCCAGCGCAAAGAGTGGGATATCATCCCCCTCTTACCCCCCCGCGCGTGATTAGTCGTGGAAAGAATATAACACATACCCAACAGTTTCTCTGCCTAAAACGAGATCAGACAGGGGTCCAAAAACATGGAAAGTTGGTGAAAATTTTGTTTTCTTCACAGGATTTTTCACACACAATTCTTTAATCATTTTCACGCAAATGGGAATGTCTTGGATAGCCCCGAGGAGAGGAATTTTAATACACAAATTTTTAAGTTCCGCTAAGAGATCAAAGTTTGGATAAACAACTGGTTTAGGTATTGATGGGCCACTAAATTATCATTCTTATTACCATTTATTAACATATATTTCATCCATTCCTACCATTCTTTTATCACATTATTTATCATTTAATCCCATTTTATAATTATTTATGCTCTTATGGATAAGTAATATTTATTCTCCTTTATTTTTAATAAATTGAATATTATTATGAATTATTTTGTAAATGATGATTTATTAATGAATTTTTATAACTCACGATTTAGTGTAGAAATTTGCTGAATAATGATTAATTATCCACCGAGACTATCCCGATCACATATCAATTAATTCATATGCAACACATAATCTCTTCCACTCACATCATCACACATGCGAAAAATAAAACAAGCGATAACACATCAATTCATCATACACATTAACACAAACATGTATGGGGAAAGCTTAAAGCTGAAAACCCCAGAAATATTGTGTATATTATAATGGCTGTAAATAATGTAAATAAACTCAAGATAATACCCTACAAGTACTCGCATTTTCGCTATTAATAACACAAACTAGCTTGGTTTTGAACAAGTCACAGGTTCAAAACACATCCACTAATTGCCTGCCTCTATTGCAAAATCAAGGCTGGTCTAATGAGAGATCCAAGGTTCAAATATCCTTGGCTTGAAAGCGCAATCATCATGGGAAATTCCTCCAAGTGTGGTGCAAATCTCATGCACAACTGATGTCACAACTGATAGCTATCTCAACCCTTTCATCTACCTCTTTCACTGGTCTCCACTGAACTGTCCATGCACTGTAGTGAACTGATGTGCTCTTGAGTTGACTAATGAGTTAATAATTAGTGAATTAAATAATATTTAATTCACTCCACTCATTACTAGCTGATTAGCTAGTTAAACTAATCTCAACTAGTTCAACTAAGTTAAACCGAACACAACTCCACCAACTGTCTCATCAACTCCACCAAACTTCTGCCACTGAAGTCCTAACTAAAGTCAACCATGCATGTGCTCAACAAACCCTTAGGAATAGCATAATTCCTCTGTCAGATGCATGAGCCACTTCCAAGGCTCAAACTGAAGTGCTCCAAGAGAGTAAACTGAAGTTTATAGTCCAAATATTATTAAGGGTAAATAATATTTGACTTCCCTATTTTTAGGATAGGCAGTCTAAAAATAGACTTCGACCTATAGGTCCAAAAAAATAGAGGTCCATCTATTTTTACCAACATGACCAATACTCCAAGAATAAAATACTGCAATCCCCGGACCATGCTCCATATGTCTAAAAATAGACATAGTCTAAAAATAGACTTTGCGCCAGAATTTGCCTGCGGGCCCACTTAGTGAAGGCGACCTCATTTCACTAAGCTCCATCATCTTGCTGCATTTTCAACACTCCCTCTCAGCAAGATATGGATTATCTGCAACCCCTATCCTGCCTCTGTGGAATTCAAACTTGCTCCTGGTGAGCGCCTTCGTCAGGATGTCGGCATCCTAATCCTCCGTGGGAACATATGAAAGCATCATGATTCTCCGCTGAACACAATCTATGATATGATGATACCAATCCGTGAAGCCATGCCGCCTCAACTGATCCTCCTGTCTGTACCATGAACCATATCCCGATGTGCCTCTAATATAGTGCAATACATGCTTGCCTGCCTTCCAAAAGAGCTTGGTAGGCTTAACCATAGCTTGCGAAAGCTGGTTAATTGCATAGCATATATCGGGTCGTGTATTGACCAGATACATAAGCGACCCCACCAACTGTCGATAGACAGTGGCATCCACTACCTCCGCTGAAGTAGCATCCTCCTTCCTCCAACCACCAGGAAGAGGAGTGTCAACAGGCTTGCAGCCTTGCATGTTGAACCTCTCCAGAATCTCCCGAGCATACTTGTCCTGAGAAACAAACAGTTTTCCGCTGCGCTGCCAAATCTCTAATCCCAGGAAATAATGAAGGATGCCCAGGTCCTTCATCTCAAACTCTCGTGCAAGATCCTCCTTGCATGAAAGTATCAACTGCTCATCGCCAGTCAAAATCAGATCATCTACATACAGTACGATGATCAACAGCTTCCCCTCCACCACAATCTGGTATAGGTTTGGATCCGCCTCACTCTTGGAGAATCCAAGCCCGGTGAAGTAGATGTCTATCCGAGTGTACCAAGCACGAGGTGCTTGCTTCAGCCCGTACAGTGCTCTCTTGAGTCGGCACACATGCGACTCACTGCTGAAGATCTCAAAGCCTTCAGGCTGCTCTATGTACACCTCCTCCTCAATAACTCCATTGAGGAACGCAGTCTTCACATCCATCTGATGAATGTGCCACCCCATCTGCGCTGAGAGAGCAAGGATCGTCCGTATGGAAGAGTACCTTGCGACAGGTGCAAAAGTCTCCTCATAATTGATCCCCTCGATCTGTGAAAAGCCACGGGCGACAAATCTCGCCTTGTACTTCTCCACACTCCCGTCAGCCGCCTGCTTCACTTTGTAGATCCATCGCGAACCCACCACTGATTTCCCTTTCGGTCTTGGGACAATCTCCCATGCACTGTTTCTGATGATCGAATCATATTCTTCGATCATGGCATCTACCCATGCGGGTTCCTCCACAGCTTCCTCAAAAGAGGATGGCTCCATCACGACACATTGAATCATAAGAGCCATATATCCAGTGTACCGATCCGGTGACTATCTCTGTCTGTGCTGTGCTGTAGGTGGTCCTAAAACCTTCTCTGCATCTTGAGCCAATCGCTCAGCTTCTGTAGTGCGCTTGCGCCCTCTGATGGTTGGCGCTGCATGGGTGGTTTCTTCCACCTCCCGAACTTCCTCTTGTGGCTGATCCACATCCGGAAGCTCCTCCTTAGGAACTAACAGCTCCTCATCTGCATGCAAGTGTAGCTCCCTCTCAAGCGAACACTGCATGGCTTTCTCCTCCTAAAATTTTATATCCCGTCGCACAACAGTCTTTCGACTGTCTGAAAAATACACCCGGTAGTTGTGAGGTGTATCAGTGTACCCCACAAATATTCCAACCTCAGCAGTTGGATCCAGCTTCCTTCTCGCATCCTTCTTCACATGCATGTAGACAGGAGAACCAAAAATCCGCAAATGGGAAATATCAGGCCTCTTGCCAGAATAAGCCTCCTCCGGTGTACTCATTCCAAGAACCTTGTGAGGACAACGGTTCTGCACATACACTGCTGTATTGCATGCCTCAGCCCACAAGTGAAGGGGTAGGCCTTGATCATGCAACATCGCCCGTGCAGCACCCACGATCGTTCTGTTCTTCCGCTCAGCCACCCCATTCTACTGTGGGTTATGGGGTGCGATGAGCTCTCTCCGAATCCCTTCTGCGCTGCAGAACTCCTTGAATTAAGCCGAGATGAATTCACCACCGTTATCACTCCTTAGAGAAATCACCTTCTTCCCCGACTCCTTCTCGACCAGTGCTTTAAACTCACAGAACTTCGTGAATGTATCACTCTTCTTCTGCATGAAGAAGATCCAGCACTTTCGAGAGAAATCATCAACAAAGATCACATAATACTTGTGCTTTGCTATCGAAGCAACTGAGAAAGGACCACACACGTCTGTGTGAACTCTCTCAAGGATCGTCGTGGCACGACTATCCTTCTCGTGAAAGGTGGCTTTCACATACTTCCCAAGGTACACCCCTTGCACTGATCTGACTGCGCAAGAGTGCCCTTAGGAAGCCCAGTAGAAATCTGCTGCAGGATCTTCAAAGCTCCATGGTGAAGGTGGCCCAATCTCTTGTGCCATAGTTCGCCCTCATCATCCCGGCTCACCACTTCTCCCGCCTTGCATGCCATAGCTGCGCAGCCATCTACCTGCAACTGATAAAGGTTCTTGGTTCGAACCCCTATCTTCCTGGTCTCTCCAGTAGTCTTACTACGCAGGAAGGCTTTTCCTTCGCTGAAGACCACATCATACCCCTTATCCTCCAACATCGCCACAGAGATCAAGTTCTTCTTCAATCCAGGTACATGCATAACATCCCTCAATACAAAGGGTTTACCAGACTCCCTCTGAAAGGATATGGTACCGATACCAGTCGCACTGTATCTACCATCATCGCCCATCTCGATGTGCACACCCAAATATTTGTCCTCCAGATCTGAGAACAAATCCCGATCTCTCGTCATATGAAATGACGCACCGCTATCCAAGAACCACACCGATCCCATCACACTTGAAACCAAGCATGCGATCAGTGAAAAGTCAAGCTCGAACTGTGAAGCCAAAGCTTCTCCATCTGCAGATCTTCCCGCTTGCTTGTTTTTCTTCTTCTTTGGACAATTGGTAGCATAATGTCCGTGATCATGGCAGTGAAAACACTTCACTTTCGCCATATCCCGCTTCTTGCCCTTTGCACCAGAATGAGAGGTTTTCTTACCCTTCCCCTTCTTTGCTTTGGCAACCAAAGCGCAGTTTTCTTCATCAGCTCCCTTTGATGAAGATCCATCTCGAGTAGTCCTCCTTATCTCCTCCTGCATGAGATCCGCCTAAAGGCGCTCCCATCCCGGCAGCTTCTCCCGACCATTGACACTATCTTGATATGAGTGCCAAGCCTTCGGAAGACCAAGGAGAGCCAGGTCGACCATGTCCTCGTCTTCGACAGTCACCCCCACACTTCCCAGCTCATCTCTGCACCGAGTGAACTTCGTGAGGTATTTGGCGATACTGTCGCCCTTCTCCATCTTGATGTTCCCGAGCTTATCTTTGAGCGCCAGCTTCCTTTGGTCGCTCTTACTCTGGAATAGATCCGTCAAATATTTCCACATTAAATATGGAGTAGCCTTTCCATGCAGGCTGGATACAATATGATCCTTGACGCCCTCCAACAGGATCCTTCGACATTTCGCCATCTTCTTTTGCCATGCTTCGACATCAGCAGGATCAGTGGGCTTTTGGACATCCATATCTATGAACTCCTTTAGACCATTATCTTCTAATAATGCTTCCATGCGATCCTTCCATGCAACATAATTCGAACTGTCTTCAAGAGCATATTCGAGTCACAAACCGTTGAAAGACATTTTCAACACCGACACCAAGAAAACAAAACTACTGCAAAATTCGAATTCCACCTCAAAGCTCATTCGGTATAGATGTGAGAACAAAATTATTTTTAGCACAGTTACTTGAATGCAAAGGCGTTTACTGAATCCTCTACCTTTCAAAGAAAAAGATGGATCCGGAAGCTCACAGCCCGCATGCGGTTTCTGTCTGCGAAATAAGTTTGTAATCTTGTGATGATCTGCTTCAATAGCTCGATACCATGTGAAATTTGCTGAATAATGATTAATTATCCACCGAGACTATCTTGATCACATATCAATTCGAATTCATATGCAACACATAATCTCTTCCACTCAGATCATCAAACATGCGGAAATAAAATCAAGCGATAACACATCAAATCATCATACACATTAACACAGTATGTATGGGAAAGCTTATAGCTGAAAACCCCGCAGCTATTGTGTATATTATAATGGAGAAATCATGTAACAAACTCAGTACAATACTCCTCACAAGTACTCAGTACTATCTCATGAAGTTACACACAAACTAGCTTGGTTTTGAATAGGTTACTGGTTCAAAACTCACCGCCAATTGCCTTGCCTCTATTGCGCAATCCAGGCCTGTCTATATAGAGATCCAAGGTTTGAATCTCCTTGGCTTGACGGCGCAATCATCATGGGCAATTCCTCCAAGTGTGGTGCAAATCTCATGCACAACTGATGTCGCCACTGATAGCTAACTCCACCCTTTCATCTACCTCTTTCACTGGTCTCCACTGAACTGATCATGCACTGTAGTGAACTGATGTGTTCTTGAGTTGAATAATGAGTTACTAATTAATAGATTAAATAATATTTAATTCACTCCACTCATAACTAATTGATTAGCTAGTTAAACTAATCTCAACCAGTTCAACTAAAATAAACAGAACACAACTCCACTAGCTGTCTCATTAACTCCACCAAACTTATGCCACTGAAGTCCTAACTGAAGTCAACCATGCATGATGCCATCAAACCCTAGGAATAGCGTAATTCCTCTGTTAGATGCATGAGCCACTTCCAAGGCTCGAACTGAAGTGCTCCAAGAGAGTAAACTGAAGTTTATAGTCCAAATATTATTAAGGGTAAATAATATTTGACTTCCCTATTTTTAGGATAGGCAGTCTAAAAATAGACATCGACCTATAGGTCAAAAAATAGAGGTCCATCTGTTTTTACCAACATGACCAGTAATCCAAGAATAACATACTGCAACCCCTGGACCATGCTCCATATGTCTAAAAATAGACATAGTCTAAAAATAGACTTTGCGCCAGAATTTGCCTGCGGGCCCACTTGGTGAAGGCGACTTCATTTCACTAAGCTCCATCATCTTGCTGCATTTTCAACATTTAGCCTCCAATGTCTCTTTCATATTACAAATTTGATCTTCAATTTATAATTAAATATTCCAACTCAGAAATTCACTGGAATAACAAGTGATAGTTTTGCGTTGGACATTTTGGGCAAACGAAGAAGAATATTGAAAATCCAAGACATAGGTTTTGTGCATAATCGACTAAATTAATTTTTTAATGAGAAATTTTTCAAAATTTGGTCTTCATTAGGAGAAACACAAGGTTCTTAAAAGGACATATTCACACATTTTCTATTGTGGCTGTTTTCTAGATTTCCTTAATTGCAATAATCAGATTCCACTTGTTACAACTGAATCATGGTGGAAATATTTATTAAATGTTGTAATCAATTGGTTGAAAATTTCCCTTTTGTATATTGTATATTTAAAGGACAAAAATTAGAGAGAGAGGGAGAGGGGATCATCATCTTGACTCTATAACTTTCAATCATCATAATACAGAAATATTGTGTTGCTGTTACATGCGTTATTTGATTTAGTTTCCGTTAAGTTCTTTATCTTCTTGCGCCTTGCTAGGGAGGAAGGGTCCTCCTCTTTAGCAAGGATTGCAGCTATTAAGGTAGCCATGTATATATTCATTGCTTTTTTTTTTTGGTTTTTAAGTTCCTATGGTTATCATTTATTAAAGAGCTTCTCGAATTATCCACAGTATTAAGGAACATTTGTCGATGTTTCAAATCCCAACAGGGATCCATCATTAGGACATTTGAATGAAGAATTGAGAGAAGGGTTTAAGGCCATTCACAGTGAAGAAATTTTATGAAAGAGCTGACCAAAGTTAAAGTAATTAATTAATTATTTTTATTTTTAATTATGAATATTTAATTAATTATGTCTATTTAATATACTAATCAATGTTCTACTTAATTTATGTTAGGGAAATTTTTTAGTGTTATAGTAGGTACTACTAATAATAATTGATTAATTAATTAATTTTTATTTTTCAACAAAATAAAAATTAATTAATGAGGATAATTATTAGAAGAACGAATTTTAATTATTAAAACCATATTAGAATTCAAAAAAGGAGGAGAAACATA
Source organism: Pinus albicaulis (assembly GCA_034641835.2). NCBI lineage: Eukaryota > Viridiplantae > Streptophyta > Pinopsida > Pinales > Pinaceae > Pinus > Pinus albicaulis. Next base: position 5,245 of record JAXQQM020065882.1, on the reverse strand, counting down.
CATGAAATCTTATATTAGTGGAAGTGTTGTTTCCGTTGTGAATATATCCGCTTCAATTTCAATATTTTGTATGCTATTACACATATGAGATTAGAGATAACAACTGGATAATTGTTGTGTGGCGAGCTAGAACAAATTAATTGAAGTGTGATTACAATCTTGTAGTTCAGTTTATTTCTGCATGAGTGATTTACTTTCAGAATTTACTTCAACAACAATTTCTTTTATTTGGAATTGCTTCTGGTTGGGTGTATTGGCATAGACAATGCAAATGTCATTGGAATAAAAGACGTCCCTGAATTGATAATTTATGTGTACTGTTTTAGTCATTTAATAGTGATTAATAAAACCCAACATTTTGGTGTCGTTGCCAGGGATGGCAGTGACAATCCAATCAATCATAGTTATTTCTTGGAGGTGCAATTTCCGTGTGTTTTTAGAGTGTCTCTAGCAACACAATTTCCGGGAAGTAAGACGAGAGGTAAGAACCTCTGCAGTGCTCTAATGAACTTGAGCAGGCTCACCAATGTCTTGCTGGGACACTTAGAAGTGTGAATTTCTGGGCATTTTTTTTTTAGAGTGTCTCTAGCGACATAATTGCTAGGCAGTAAGATGAGAGGTAAGAACTCGGGCAATGCTCTAACAAACTTGAGCGGGCTCACCAATGTCTTGCTGGGACACTTAGGAGAGTGAATTTTTGGGCATTTTGTTTTTTTAGAGTGTCTCCAGTGACACAATTGCCGGGCAGTAAGACGAGAGGTAAGAACCTGCACAACGCTCTAACGAACTTGAGCGAGCTCACTAATGTCTTGCTAGGACACTTAGGAGATTGAATTTTGGGTGTCTTTAGCTATACAATCGTTGGGTGGTAAGACGAGAGGTAAGAACCTGCGCATCAATCTAACGAACTTGAGCGGGGCTCACCGCTGTAGAAACTGAAGCACTTGGAGGATGAATTGATACACATAGGGTCTATGTGTGCCAATAGGATGATAAAACAATCCACAAACACCCCCCACTCTAAAAATCCCCCAAAATTCATGGGATGAGGTCAAGTAACAAAACATCAAAACAATCTGGAATTCAGTCAAACAAATTCACTATATAAAAACTATGGGAAATCAATAATATATTGAAGACTGGTTTCACTTTTTTCTTTGCTGGCAACATCACTCCATACTTCAACAATTCTTGGAACCATCCTTAGCAGGGAAGTTGGTCTCTCATACCCTAGTACTTATTAGCATACATATTTCAATTATGGGTATGTGCATATTTGAAGCCCTATTTCGAAAATGACTTCATTGGAGGTACTCCTACACATAAGTATATTTTATTTTTCAAGGTAGAATAGTGTAGTGTAGAAAATAGAATAAATGAAGACATAAATAAATAAATTTCTTTATATGTAAAAATAGTTGTTTTTGTTGCAACATACTGTGAAATTTGACATAGGTGATCAATATTCGAATTTATTTATGTATATAGATGTTTTATATTGGAATGAAATTTATACAAACACTCATATTCATCTTGATCACCTTCTTGGAAAAATTCCTTGATTATCATATCTTATGGCTTGCGGGCTTGATGAAAATTATGGAAAAACAATAAGGAAAATCATGTTTTGAGGGACCAAATGGGCATATTTTCAAGAATTGTTTCTATCCTACATAGCCCTTTATGTCTAATTTCTAACCCAATTTGAATCACTTGATTTGGATTTTAAACGAAAATGTTATGATTAAAAAAATGACAGTATGTCTAGTTGGCAGCTGAGGAACAAAGTTGGGACAGTCCGTTTTTGGAGGCCTAAATGACTAGATTTTAGAAAATTGTTTCTATGGGATGTTACCATATTAATATAGTTTAAAATTCAACTTGAATCACTTTTTTTTTTCGATATTTCATGAGAAATTTATGACCAAAATGCTAACTATTTATTGTAAATCAACACTCTTAAAACTTTGTTTTCCCAGTAGTTCACTAGCATATTTGACCCATCAATTATTATTTTTTAAAAAACATGTTACTATTGGAGATAGCTACATGAATATAATTAAATGGACTAGTACAATAACATCTGAGTACATGAGATAAATACAACCCAAATGCCCCCTGTAAATGGGGAAGGGCTCACAAAGTCTGACTGATACATGCAAATCAGAGAGGTGCTGCAAGTGGCTAAGGCCAACATCATCAAAATCTGGAGCGGCATCAAAGGCTGCAATGAAGAGGTCATCCGGGCATGTGGGGGGCTACCTGCAGGGCCACCCCCTCATGAGGGCTGAGACATCTCACACATGCCCGGGAATCATCAAGAACTGCTGCTGGGTCACTGGACTGTCCAGTATACGAATCTCGATCATGCTGAAAGGAGCTGGAGAAGCAATCAAGTCAAAGGGAAGTGAGAGATCCCCCTACCTGATCCGAGGCACCGAACAAGAGTGGAAGCTGGAACCAAGGTACACCGCCCTCTGGACCTTGCTTCTGGAAGAAATGTGCTGATGTCGACAGAAGGAGGTCCGCCGTAGGTGAGGCAATGAGAGATCCTCAACTAAGGCACGAGAGAAGAACAATAGAGCGACAGACAGACTGACACTAATGATGATAGTGGAAATGGGAAGGATGGAGTGGCGAATGGACGACTTCCCTTGTTAGAGCATAAAGGGCATGAATGACATGGCAGCGACTGACACACTATCGAAAGGGACAGGGGACAGTGGGGCTGAAGGTCATAATGTGCGACGCAAGAGAGGGACCAAGCAATGAAGGATGGAGGGCTATAGTGGGGTGTAAAAGGACGCATGATAGACTCCATGAATGCAATGATGACTCGACTTGGATGCTCTAAACAAGGGCGACTTTATAGTGCTGCCACACAGTAAAGGCCCCAATGGGGGGTCATAGAAGCATGAGTACAAGGTGGGCACTCATGACGAAAATCAACACGAACATGGACAAGTAAGGGGGCGATATGGTACCCCAAGTACAAGTGTCGTAAGTGAGGAAATTCGATTTTAAGGAGCGGTGAAGTGACCCTTCGTGGAAAAAATGTGTCCGGGTGAAGTATCAAATCACCAAAAACTAAGTAAAACCCATTTGAGAGCTCGGTGAGATCTATCCAGCGGTGCTGACGGTTCGTTGAACGGGGCTACGGTGTGGTCGCAGCAGTCGAAAGAAGAAACAGGGGTTCTCTTTTAATGAGGCGGTTTTCCCTCCAAAATCATTCATTTGCTATTGTTGCTATGGTGAATGTGGAGAGGAGAGAAGGCCCTAAATCTTGCGGCGAACGTAGCGGACAAACCGACCGTTGGATTCGAGATCTGTCAGTTGGAGGCGAGAGGCCTAACCTTGCTCTTGCATTTTGATGGATTACATTTGCAGTTGAGGGCCCAAAACCCCCAGAAACAGCCCCTCCTTCATCTCTATGGCCGGGTCACACTTTTTGGGGCAAAAGTACGACCCAGGACGCAGGTATTAGGGCAACAAGTGCGACCTGGTCCAGAAAATGGCAGAAAACTGCGACCTGGGAGATGAGGGGGGTTTGGTGCTGTTGGATGGCTGGGAGTTGGATTTTGGTGAAGTAGGAAAAATGAAAAAACAGATGCTGGCTATCCTTACAAATCCTTACAAATGATGTAAGGGCCTAGCCATAATGAGTCAAACTTCCCATGACCTAGGACATCATGGGCCTGGTCATATACTAGAACAAGGTCGCCTTCGCGAAAAGTGCGAGGTTGGACTTTTCGGTCATACTGAGCTTTGGTGCGTTTTTTTTTTTTTTTGGCCGCTTCCATGGTTTGCAAGGCAACACGGCGGTCTTCGGAGGCACGCTCAAGCATGATAAGTCATTGTTCTAGCGGTGGGGTGTCAGGGAGAAGTTCAACGGCTAGTTGTAGAGAAGGAATTTCACACTCGATTGGTAAGACAACCTCCTCTCCAAAAACGAGGTGAGGAGGGTTATGGTTGGGGGGCAGAGGTGCCCCCAAGCATGGTGTGGTCATGCCAAAATGTATCTAGAAAAATGGGAATCTAAACACACTTTAATGATGTGGTGTGCCATTTGTTTTGGTTATGGTTATGCAGTTTGAGAAAGGAAATGGAGGATTGCCAATTTCTTTTGGTACTGCATATAGGGATCAAATGGACTTTAAGTTTCCGAATTGACATACCTGGTGTCACTATCCCAAAAGGAAGATTTGGAGATAATGAACTGATGCTCTCGTAGAAAAGCTATAGGTTGGTCAACAATAATGTCTAAGAGACTGGGTTGCTGATGTAAGATGAGGGAACGATAAGGGGTATCGTCCCGAGAGTGATCTGAAGTGATATGGGACTCTAGAGGTTTGTCTAAATGTGGAATAATACTGGGTCTAGAGTCAGCACGACCAGATACACTAGGAGAGTGGTGGAGAATGGCGTCTCGTGGTCTCTCAAATGTGGGTGCCCCCTTACCCAAACATTGGGTTTTGATGTAATGGCCACAAGGTGGATGTGGTGTCAACGCATGGGTTCGATGTAAGGGGGAATGGATAAAGTCAGGGGTGGGAATTTCTTCCATAATGTCGTCATCGTGATAGAAGATGGGGTGACTGGTGGAAGAAGAACCACCTGACATGGTGAAGTGGCCTGAATCATCATCATGAGAAGAGAGGTTCACATGCGCATCGTCGCAATGGGTGACCGAAGAGTAAGTAGATAACGGATCTACCGATGTTGAGCCCAAGATGACCGCTGAAGGAAGGTCAAGCGAAACAACAGGGAAGGATTCAGATGGAACGTTCCCCAATGGTCTCATGGATGATGACAGGTACAAAATGGTGACTGAGGGCTCCGTTGGCTTAAAAGCGGGAGGCGGAATGTGAATTTCCTCTGGTCCGATCGAAGCGGCCTTGAATTGGCGGTACAAGTCCAAGGAGGAATGGTACTCGTCAAGGCGGGGACAGAGGTGGGTGTAATGGCCGTGAAAATCGCACAAGGCACAAGGGTGGTTTGTGCGCAAGTGTTTGAGTTTTGGGAGGGAGTCGAGGATAGTGACATGGACTTCTGGGAGATCAGAGTCGGGGAATGTCTCGTTGACTAGAAGCTTGAGGTGGGGCAATTCAGGACACATGTGAGTGGCATGACCGACGACATCACACAAAGCGCATCGAATGGCGGGCTTTGGTGGTCGTGGGAGGGTAAGGGATGTCGGGGGGGCCGGATCTTGATGGGTTTCCCCCTTTCGGGCTTTGCCTTTCTT
>JAXQQM020070156.1:0-24958 GCA_034641835.2 Pinus albicaulis | reverse complement strand
GTCATTTTTCATGATTATCTTGATTGAACTATGGAATATGTTCAAACCTTTTTCTTGAGCAAAGGTGTTCCATATTCTTGAAAAACCAAAAAATCAAAAAATTTTAAAAATGTAAAGAGGGTATACCCTAAAAGAAAAATCAAAGGGTAAGAAAAATAAATTGGTCAAGAAAATGAAAGAAATGAACCCCAAGCAAAAAATAGACCAAGGAAAGTGTACAAATCCAAATGCCACTACTATTTCATTTTTGTAATAAAGCAATTGTGTGCAGCTTGTCAAACTTTTGCCACAATTTATGAAGAGTCAAACTGTTTAAATTTGACTCATTCCTGTTTCAATTTCATGTTGTAGAATAGAGAATAAATATCTGACCAAACAGTTTAATCTTGGCAGATAAGTAGATAGGTAGAGTTAATAAAAGGTGCTCAACAGTTTAGTACGAGCCCATGGATGTAATAAGGGTAAGTGAATGATTTATATAGCAAAGAAAGGAAGGTGATAAAGGGTTTGCAAGTCCAAATGCACCCTAATAAAGAAGAAAAAAATGGTAGTGTAAAGTAGATAGGGTAGGTAGATGGTGTTGCAAAGTTTTATATGATGAATGATGGTGCTAAATATGTTTGATATTTTACCTTCATCACAAGTATTGAAGTAAAAAATACACTGAAGAATTCACAGAAAGCAAAGTCAAAATCATTAACTTCCCACATCACTTTTTCCCTAAAAGTTTTACTAATTTCCCCAAAGTACTAAGGTATTTGAAGATTAGAAGGGCTCAAGGCATTTCCTTGACTTTTGGAGGGACCGGACCCTCGGCCTAATGATCAAAAAGACCTAAGTACTTGAGATAATCCATCATTATAATCATTCACCTTTAACCTTTTCCTAAGTAAAATCCCATTTTGCTTAGGAAAATCATGCAAAACTTCCATAAAATCCCTCAAAATAACTTACTATTCTAAGTTTAAGTGTTGAAGATGAGATATTGCAATTTACTTCAGAAATTGTCACTTTCTTAGATGTGCAAAGTATTTTGAGTTCCCTTGTCCCTTTGTCATATTAATGTTTAACTCTAGTTATTAAATCCCTAGTGAAAATCCTTTATCCTAAGTATATAACTCCTTTTAAATTAATATCCCAAAAACCCCTCTATTATGATTTTAACCAAAGTATTTATTTCCCAATTATTCATTGAAAACCCACATTTTGCGTCCTTTGGTTAAAATATATCATTATGTAATATCTCCGCCCTTATGATAAGTTAATTATATTGGTTAATTTATCATATAATAAAAACATATATGAGAAAAGCTTTAAACATATGATATATATGTTTAACACAAAAATATAAATAAAGCCAAAGTTTTAATTCAAACTAAAAACTTCGGAAAAACCCCATGCCACCATGGCTTATCCACCTGGCATCCCACCCGACACTTTAATCGTAATGAAGACCCGCGCGCAAAGTTCCTTACCCTGACCCTTTATAACTATGGGATTAATTAGTTATCAAGACTAATTAATAACCTTTTCTCCACCAATTATGTGCCACCCGGAATGATTAATTAAACACTAATTATGTCGGGCCCGCGTGATAACTACCCCACCATCTCCCCGTCCCTTCCCACCGTCCGATCTCCCGCTACGAGGTCTACGGCTAGCATTCATTCCACTAGCCATCCAATACTCGAACAATAACCCGCGGGGGCACGGTGGTTTGGAGACCGCCCTCCGTCCACATGTCAATGCCCCAATGGAATTGCTGCCCTCGTGTTTAAAACCACCATTGCCCGTAAGCGGTACGGGGATTACCGCTTACCGCCCGGCCCCCACCACACGTCAGCCCGTACTGAAGTGACGTCATTCCTCGAAAAACTAAAAACCCCTTTTTGACTTTGGAAATAAAACAAATTTTCGTGTTTTTTATGTCATTTTCGTTATTCGAAATCGACTGCGCCTTCCGCTACGAAATTCAAATTTTCATTGAAATCCACTGTTCAATCCAATTTCACTCCAGATTTCTACCGGACCAGTGTTGGAGCATCCTCTTGCCACCACTTGATACCTGTTAAATCCAAGTTTGCCTCCGAAAACAGGTATTTATTCTATTGCACTCCAAAAATTCAAAAGAAACTCCGTGTTCCGTGTTTTTTCACTGGATTAGTGTTAAAATCTTATTGCTAAGATCATTCCCTGGTTTTTAAACTGTCAATTGTTCCCCCGAACCTGCAATTATGCCAATTTCCCTCATTAAAACTGAAATCACGAAATTTCTGTGAAGAAAACCCAGAAAATGCCATTTTGAACACACAAGAACCAAAATGGGAGTTCCTGTAGCCTTGAATGATGCTCCATTTTGAACCTGGTTAAAACCTCACTCCCTTGTCCATTGGGGAATTGCTTGAAAAATCTACTCAGTTGTCCCCTGAAGAGGTGACCAGAAGATCACATCCTTGGATAAACAATCTTAATACTAGTCATAAGATTTGTTTACTCCAAGATTTTTATCAAATCTATTCAAACAGAGGTTAGAAAGCATAACAACTAAAGAGTATCAGTGGTTAAAGTGTATCAGGTAAAAGTCAGTGAAAGTTAAAATGAAGTTACAGAGAAGTCACAGGTAAACAGTAAAAGTAAATACAGAAGGCAGTAAAATGGTAAAAAGAGATGAGAATACTTTCACCAATAGTGAGGTTTGTCTAAAGTGAAAGTAAAACAGTCAAAAGAGTAAGAAAGTAAAAAGATGAAAAAACATAACAAGAAGGAACATTTTTGCAGAAATTGCATGTTTTAGTCATTATTTTGCAGAAAATATTGTGACCAATACAAGATGAATTTTGAAAAACTGAAGGAGGTTTATGTTCTTAAGAGTACCATCTACAAAAACCTCTCTCACTTTCCTAACAGCTATTATGGTTTTGGAAATATTAAACAATGTTGAAAAGCACTTTTTGCAGAAAATTACAGTCAAGTCATCATTTTGCAGAGCATATTGTGGCCAATTAGAAATACATTTCACAAAACTGAAGGAGGGTTTTGTTCCTAAGAGACCCATATACAAAAACCTATCTCCAGTCATTTTCTAGTCAGTTTCTCATCTGAAGACATTAAATACTACGGACCATTTTCAGGACTACGTAAAACTACGTTTTTACACATATTTTTCACGAGAGACGCTATTATGCATAGGCTGGAGAGGAATTTTGGGAAATTGAAAGAGGTTTATCTCTGTATATATTTATCTACAATAAAATCTTTCACTTTTTACATATCTATTACGGATTGAGAAATAAAAAGATATCATTGGACCCCAAGTTTGCAGAATTGTTGGAGCAGAATGCACAAAGAAAGGAAGCAGTTAGTGACTTGGATGCCTCATCATCAACTAAGAGTTGGATCAAATTCCAATTCTCCTCTTTTTCATCACCTATCCATAAATAAGTGCCAAATAGATGCATTAGTTGAGTCATCTTTAATTAAGTTCTATTTATATAATAGTTAGGAAGATTTGTGAACCAATTTTGACATTTGTTTCCAAGATATTTTTAGTTTTAGAATTTGTATAAATACTCCACTCTTGGAAAGATTTGGGGTGGATTCTACGACTTCGCAGTGACATTGATGTTTTTGGAATAAAAATTTTTTGGAGAAATTTATTTGTGGCTTGCTGGATGATAATTTGAAGCTCGGGACTTTTTGCAGGATTCATGTGTCGGACTGCAGTTCAATAAGTCTTTCTATCCTATGTCTTAAGTTTTATATCTGTTTATAATATCATTGTGTCCATTTCTGAATAATTTACATAAAGGATTGAATCAAAATTTACTTAATTGTACTCTGGTTTCAGATGTGATTATTCTTAATGTTTTCCTCTAAATTGGTTATAAGCATGAATTCTTAAATGATCTTGCTTTGCTAATTTAAACATTCTTGATTACTATAATAAAGAATTCTTCACTGCTCTTTGTTTGTAATCATTTCATTTCTTTCTTTTGAACATGGTGAAAGATTCTTAGCTGCCTTTCATCCCTTCAAAATCATCCCATCCACTTTAAATTTTAAGGATTGTTCTTTGTTTGGCTATCTTGCCTTGCAAAGCCATCTTGTGTGTAGAATAGAAATCCAGTAAAGCCATCCTTTGACTCCATAGCCCAATGGACTGAAAATCTTCAACCTTGCCCTTAGTTGGCGGATTCCACCATTCAAACAAAATCAAAACTCTTGGACTTACAACTAGCCTAAAACTTTCTAAGAACAAAGATAAATTATAAAGAGAGAGCCCTCTCTGGATGCAGATTGGCTAGATTCTGCATCTGAAGGTTGGTTTGTGGTTACCTCGGGTATACTTTCCTCTTACACAACTTCTAGGAAAACCTGAGTGATAACACAATGTATACACATGTCATGATACCACAACTACACCATGAACATACATAATTACCATGCCCACAACTTACACATCATGCATGACATACACACAATACCACCGTATACCATTACCATATGCTGTATCATACCGCGATTACATGTACACAAACACTAACTACACAAGCGTGTTCAAAATCAAATGTACGACTACCTGCTGTTTTCCATGTGATAAACGACACCACATGTACACAAATCACGTGTACACGACACCACCTGCACAACGTGTAGACAACTCCAAATGTATATCACACAATCTATACAATGTGTACACGATACCAAATGTACACATCACCAAATGCATGATATTTACACGACACCACATGTACACAATGCCACGTGCACAACATGTACTTGACACCACCTACACACAACACCACTTGTAGAACATGTACACATCGCCACACGCCCACAACACCAAATGTACATAGCACCATATGTACATCATGCACACAACACCATATGTACATATCACAACATATTCAATATATACATAGCACCATATGTACACAACACCGCATAATCAACATGTGCACAACACCATATACATACATCACCACATATCCAACATGAACACTATACGATATGTATACAAACCACATATCTAACATGCGTACAACACGATATGTACACAACACATCATATATAATATGTACATAGTGCTTGCCATACCTAGCATAGGATATGCAATATACACACAACACCATATATACAATAGGCATACAACAACATATGTACAAAATAATATATATGCAACTTTGCACATCACCATAGGTACAATCACTGAATATACAACATGAACAACATATACAAAAAAATAACACTATACATCCATAGACCACACACTGACCCCACAGGAAACCTTTCTTCTTGTATCTTTCCACGGTCCATGTTTATCTTAGTATGTTGCATATCACACTACTTTCACTTCACTGATATACCCCTCAGCATTAACTATCCATAACATAAACATAGGAATAATACAAGCATATAATATCAATTCATGTACACATGATACTGACCTCATAGATCTGTCAGAGTTACTCTTCCCATTTGATTCCTCATAAGACCAAGAACGTCTTCACACCATTCGCCTACATAGGAAATCATTCCTCCACAAGAATGATCCTTGAAAACCCCAAAATACAGTGACATAGACACATACATACATACATACATACATACATACATATATATAATCATTATCATAAAAAAATCATGATCGTATCAAAGGAAGTCATACATACATGCATATATACATATAAACCATCAAGACCCATGATGACCCTGTCAATTAATGACATACATACATACATACATACATACATACATACATACATACATATATACATATAGAAACATCAACACAATCATGATCACAACCAAATTGCTAGATATCATAAGGTCTAGGTTAAGAGAACTTCTTTTATTTTTGCACAACATGGACAACGTTGAGAACAATAGTTCCCAACATAGCCAAGCCATCTAACACCTTAGATCCACTTTCTTTACCCTTCCTATTACCTTTCTCATTTTTGTATTGGCATCGTCCATTTACCACAATGGACCCAACTAGTCAAACCGACTGTCAGAGTCTTACCTTCCGTTGCGCTTATTCATGCACTGAGCTTCACCCATGTCTTACATTACCTACTAGGGTTTAATTCAATTCTTTCTGAGCTTCATTAACTTTCCTCTATCCCAACTAATTCCCAAGACTCTCAAACAAAAGGAAATACCAAGAAAGAAACAAGAAGAAACCATGAAAACCAATAACAATACAACACTGCAAACAAAGTGGCATGGCCATGCACTTAGCGCAATCATGACTGAAAATCAAGTGCAAAAAATCATAAAATACCAAAAACACAATATTGGAAATAAACACCATGACTCAATCCCCATGGTTCCCAATACTTCCAAAGGAAAACTCAGCTCAAGCCTTCTTCAAGATTTTATGGCAGTCTCTTCTGTCATGCAATCCCCTGCATCATAATGCCATAAACACAAAATTTTCAGTTCATAAATAAAAATACAACATGTTATTTACCTTACCTTTTTGTTCCAAGCACGCTAACCTATAACTAAACACACATGTGAGCCATATGTACCAAACATTAATCCAACATATCTATCAATTTAAAATTAATTTTTACGAAGACTAAAAACCATTTCATAATCAACATTTATCTCACACTCGTTGGTCATAATACATAATGCTAAAACTATCACCTACTTACACTCAAGTACATACTAACTATATAAACACCTATATGTTAGCACAACCATCTTAAAACAAGATCATTCCTTCATGTAATCTTACAGACACATATACTCATATCATGCAATCAATCAATATTCAAATAGCTTGTGAACATACTATGTTAAATAAATCAACTAGATAACATAATCAAACACTCAAAACAATCAAGCACTAAGTATACGACATAAGCAAACTCATACCTAAATGTATCTCAGGGGAGGATATATTGTCTGCATAATCAATCTAGATTAGCACAATATAACTTCACAATACCTCAACTTAACATAAATAAGATTGGGATATCCATAAAAGAAACTAACTAACAATTGTCATTCATGCATAAAAATCACATATGCACAGTCAGCCTAGATTAGTACAATACAATATCACAATTATATCGACTCATACATGAACTTAATAACCCTAACCATTTTCATAAGCCAATCCAAATAAATAAGATCCATATAACGTCAAAATCATAATGAAATAACCCTATTGATCAAGTTACTAGCATATAAGAACAACAAGCTAACCGATAATATGCTCATCAACAACATATAACATAATAATCAATTTATCTAACATAAAACAACAATAAGTCAACATATAACATGATCATCAACAACATATAACATATTCATCGGACTAGCTACAATTGAACATATAACATGCTCATCAACCACTTATAACATACTCATTGAGCTAACTACAAGTTAACATATAACATGTTCATCAACAACATATAACATACTCATTAAGCTAAATACAAGTTAACATATAATATATTCATCAATGACATATAACATAGGCATCAATTTAATACCTTTCTTAACTAGCCAATGCATGTACATATGATCACACAAATCAACTAACATCTAACATGTACGTAACCATAAAATCAATAGAATGAAAGGCATACACATAACCATAATGCATATGACTATGCTAATAAACTAGCATTTAGAACATATGTAACCATAATAATAGAATGAAAAACATATAAGTAACCCTAATTCTTACAACAACCATGAATCACATACCTTCACGCCAAGCGTACAAACTAGTATGGAGGTCTACTCTTGCCTTGAGGTCCAATGTTGCAACTTCAATTTAATGATTTTAATATCCTACTCTATATTAGCAAACACATTAGCATCATAACATACCAATATCATCATTATGACCTAATTTCATACAATGACCTTATGCACAACAAACTCAATCAAACCAATGCAACTTGACCATACATAGCACCCACTCACATGTATAGCCAAACATGAATGACCAATGCATGATCAAAATATAGCATCATGAAAGAAAGCATACAAAAACACTACACAAGTATGACCAATATGTGACCTAGCATAAACAAGAGATGCATAGATTAAATGTAGCAACATGTAACCAAGTGTGCACGGACAATACATGAGCATGAGAAACACATAACTAGTCATACACTCATGACAACATGTTGAAAACAACACCATCAACACTTCCATGGCGACACCAGCATGGCTAACACAACATGGATGAAACAAGCACATATAGACCAAAAGCATACTAAACACACATGCAACCAATATGAACACATGATCAACACACCACCCATATATTTTGAGAGTTGAACCATGCTCTGATACCACTCTATGGTATCATATATAAACCAAAGGGAACGTGAACTAGAAATCACCAAAAGAGAATGCAACCATGGTTGATACCAGTTTGTAACACCCTCCTTCCTCATCTACCCGTGTAACCGACCAACTGGGGCAAACATGTGACGACAGGATACTAATAGAAGATTCAACCTCCTAGATGGCCTTGAGGAAGTCGAATCGGCGGAAACTTGGCAAACACACCTTACACAGCATCAACAACATCCCTGGTTGGTAACCCAACCTTCCAGACCCCTGATCCTTGAGGGAGACTAACGTTTTGACCCTTTTGGACCATATCCGTAGGCATTCCAAGGAAACTTAGCAACTGGGAGCCTATAGCCGCAGGAACAACACAACAAGCATGTGGTCAGAGCCCCAATTAGTTAGTTTTGTGTCTGCAACTCTGATATTTGTGGCACCTTTTCACCCCAGAGCCCAAGTCACTGTCCATAGCTTCATGAAACTTTAGGAGATGATATATAAGATTAAAAAAAAGTTACATAAGCAATCACATCATCAGGAACTCATATGGACCCCTCCTAGCCATGATAGACATTTTTTCAAACATGTCACAAACATTGAGTCTACAGGTGTAAACAATAGATTTAAGCATAAGGGTCTCATATGTATCTGAGAACCGCTAAGAAGAAATGTTCCCTTACATCATTAGCGACAATACAATCTATTTGACCATAGATTCATTGTGCATTCATTTACGAGTAAAAACATGGATAGAGCCATACATCACTGATAAAATACATGATTATAAGCAACATAATAACAACAAAGTACCATGGAAACAACAACAATAGAATCCATATAATAATCCGGTAAATTTTTATACCAAATTCCAAAGGAATTATCTCTTCGTGCGAATGTAAAAACCAACCGGAGATGGGACTTCCATGTTCTACCCGACCATAGATTGGTTTATCCAAGTCTCACTTCAGTCAATTAGCATCGTGCCATATTCCAAGCATGAATGTGGGACTTCATCAAACACATCAATCAACACCAAACCAGGGCTCTAGAGACCAAATTGTCTCAACCCCAAACCAATGATTCCACCTCACGGTCGGACATCACTAACCATCACGGATTGGTCTCCACCCAAGCTACTCCAGGGCTTCAAAGTATGTGTTCCAACCAAGGCTCCAAGACTAGTAACTTCCCGACGGTGCTATAGATATTCTAGAGTGTTTTTCCATCCGGGATTCAGGACTAGTAACTCAGCCCTAGTTGTTTCTAAGATCTAAAGAGTTTTTCAACCAGGTTCTAGGACTAGTAACTCAACACACCTAGGGATCTAGAGTGTTTGTCTAACCAAGGCTCCAGGAATAGTAACTCAACCTAATTGTTTTCCTCCAGGATCCACAACGTTTGTCCAACCAAGGCTTTAGGAACTAATAACTCAACCCATAGCTAAAGGAATCATGAGAGCCAACCAAAAATAATCAATGGAAATAAACCCACAACACCATGGTCATCCAGGAAATGGAAATTCTAGGAAAATCCACATGCATACACCATGAATTCCAAGACTAGTGAGGAAAACATACATGCAACTCGATATCTGCACTCATAATTTGATGTAGATGTTGATCCTGATGTCCTGTTGCACTTTATTGCTGTTCCTTTTCCTTATTGCTCTAAGAATCCAAGTATGCCACACTCTGTAAGAGTTCTCTAAGAATACTCTAAGTGCTCAAGAGTATGTGAGAGAGAGAGAATAAATGAGAGCTCAAAAAATGAACTGAACAAAAAGCTTACCAACTGATTCCCAGAAGCCTTTTTATTAATGAGACCTCTATTTTCTTCATTTTCCATCATTTTCCTCCTCACATGCAACTTGAGACCTTTCACCTTTCTTTTCTCCTAATTTCCATTATTTTCATAAATTAAATTGCAATTAATTCCTCATGCCTTTCCAAAGCCTTGGCCTTTACCTTTTCTAATTTCCTTTAGCCATAAAAATCGAATGAACATTCACTCTAATGTTTTTCACACCATTTAGCTTGGAATACATGTCCCATCAGTGTGGTATTATATATATTTTTACATGAATTTTTACTGGGGTTGTTACATTATGAAGATATATTTCAACTTAATTATAGAAGAGCCAATTGTACCCTTGACCCATAATCCTTGAAGCTTGTACTTCTCTCAGGGATTAGGGAGGATTTTATGGAGACCCTTAATATGTTGTCTGGAAAAGACATTTACCAACCAAATTTTGAAGAAATAAAGACAATATTCAAGAATCATTCTAGGTCCGCAAGGAGGAGAGGTAGCTCTATTCATGGCTTGGTCAACCATTATACGTCTACCTCAACCATCAAACGTGAATTAGGGGGTATGATAGAATACTTTAAGAGTGAGGTGTTGCATAAATGTTCCTTAAAAATGGATACCATGTACAGTAAAAGGAGGAAAGATGAGGGAGAAATAGAACTAGTTTTGTTTTTCCCTAGATGCACCAAGAAGAACCCAACAATGAGTGCCCATTGAATGTCATAGAAGGTTTCTCTATTTCTGAGGAGAACCATGCAACTGAAAAATTCCCCTCTCTTCTAGGCCTAAAGGTTGTATACTAAGTGGAATATGTTAGCATAGAGAAAATTTCCTTCATCAACCAAAGGAGGCCACAAGGCCCTCATCGGTATAAAAAAGGAATGCAAGGTGCACACTACCCGTCTTTCAATCAAAACAAGAGTTCACCCTTTCAACCTTGGTATCCTCCATATCACTCACCTTCTTCCATTCTTTGTCCTTGGTCCAATTCTCCTTAGTATCCTCCTCAACCTAATAATATACCCTTCCAACCATATCAACCTTAGCCTCCTTAATGGGGAAACCCTTCATGAGCCTAATGGAGGCCTCAAGCAGCACAACCTCTTGTCTTAATTCCTCCTCCTCCACCTCAACCACAACTACCCCAAAATAATCCACCCAAGAAACCTTAGATTTCCATTCAATCCAATTTGAACCCAAACAATATATGGCCCCATAATTCTATGGTGCGAAAACATCCTGTCCTACATATGCTATGGAGATCCAAGAGATCAACCTTAGGTCTAGGAAGGTACCTCCATATGCTTATCCACCTTCTCCACCTACAGACCTTGAATAATAGATGGAAGATAATGCCCCTCAATCCAATCTACCACCCTATTCTGAAAGGTTGGTCCAACCTAAGCAACACCTTAGAATAGGAAAAACTTATGAGAGAATTGAAGAACCTATGTGTTAAAATACCCCTTCTTCAAGCCATCAAATATGTTCTCATATACAACACTATTATTAGGGAAGAGTGTTTCAATAGGCTTGGAAGATGAAAAACAGATGCCCCAGTATCAATGTTGTAAAAACCCCACGTTAAAAGTTCATGTAATATAGTTAATAAAGGAAAAATAGGACCAAGTTCATGGGACACTTATTCCAAGATGAATGTTGGGAAAAACATCCTAGTGGGTGTTCATTGGGCTTATTATAGCTAAGGGAATTTGGAAAAGGAAATGGGAAATGATTTGAAAATGAAAAGAGGCATTAATTATCTTTTTATTTATGAAATAATGGAAAATAGGACAAAATAAAGCTGAAAGATCACGGGTTTCATGTGAGAAGGAAACTAGAGGAGAATAGAGGAAAATTGAATAAAATAGAGGTCTCATTAATAAAAAGGCTTATGAGGATCATTTTTTGTTAGTTCAAGCTTTTGTCAATTCAATTTTGGATCTCTCTCTCTATTGTACCTCTCTCATACTCTTTCACACTTAAGAGAATTCATGGAGCACTCTAGCATTGGAGAAAGGAAGGAAATGGAAGAACAAGGAAGAAATGGGAATCAAGGATTAAGCAAGGAAGATTTGGATCAAGAAACTACAGTGCAATTACTTGTAGTTACTGAGTTGCATGTATGATTTCCTTACTAGTTTTCACATGCATGGTACATGAATGTGTCTATTGGCTTATCTTGTTTTCATTGCCATGGTTTTTCCAGGTGTGACAATAGTTTCAACCTACCTTGAAATTTCTGAATAAGCATGGTGTGATGGGGTTCTTTCATTTGGTTAAGCTTTGGATTTTTGGATGGCTTTGGAATCGAGTGACGTGGTATCAAGAAAATTCTAAAGGGCCTATAAATCCCTTGAATGGTAATGGCAGGATATGCGGTAAATACTAACGGTGGAGATAGGAAAATTCCTGAAGGTAATGGTGAATAAATCTGGAGCCATCTAAGCTTGTTTAGAGCCTAGTGATCCCTTGACTGGTTTTGGTGGGATTGTAGTAGATCCTGGTAGAGTGTGTTTCTTTGTTTGGGCCTAGGAATCCCTTGAACAATAATGGTGAGATTGCAGTAAATCTTGGTTGTATAGATGAGGGTTTTAGACATAGAAATCCATTGAACATTAATGGCAGGATACACAGTAAATCTTGAGGAACCCTGGTTGTTTTTTTGTGAGTCCCACATTCATGTTTGGAATATGGAAAGAGGTTGATTGGATGAAAGAAATATTTTGTTCAACCCAATCTATGGTCGGGTGGTACTTGGAAGACCCTAACTTGGTTGGATTTTCATATGTTAATATGACTTATTTTTCTCTTGTATTTCATGAATAATTATACTTGTTATTATGTATCTTTTATGATTGTCCTATTGTTTTTATTATTTTGGTTATTGGTTGGTTATAAGCATGGTTTTATGAAAGAATTGAGGCATGGTTCTCATCATGTTTTGGTTAGTAAATGAATTTTTAATGAATGCATGCCCTAATAGATGATATTTTAGATATTTTGAGAGGGAATCAAACCTTCTTGATGATTCTCAGCTAATTATGAGACCCCTATGTTCATATATGTAATTATGACTTGCAGAATTACATGTTCATGATGTGTCTGACGAAATGCCTATCATGGGACACGTTAAGTTCTTGTTCAAATTTTGAATTATGGGCCTTACCTTTGTGTTATTTATCATTTTTGATAGTTTCATTAAGTTTTGGGTAGATGATCCAGATCTCTTTAGCTACTTGAATTAACCAATATATTTTACTTATGTGATGTTAGTAGAATTGCATTTGAAAGAGTATTAAAAAACCACATCTTCATGGGTTATGTCTCTGGGCCCGGTGTACAGAGCAGGGAGGTTGGTTCATTAATCTTGCAAGATGATGATGAGTACATAGTACATTATTGGTCATTACAAGGATAGATTCCTCAACCAGAGTGGCATGTCTCTCCACGGGACGTCCTCCTATAGGAACTCTCACTCAAATGGGCTCTCCTTCAACATGACAGGCTAGTAAATTCTCACATGACGTGATATACATATATCCTTCGAAATAATGGTAATAAGGATCTCAACAAAAAAATCATAATCTCAACAATTCAAAAGAAACACATGTCATAGCCACATCATATACCTCCACTTTCAAGGATGGCAAGAAAATGCAAAGCTTTGATGACGAAATGGACTACACTGTTGAATTTGTGGTGTGAAATCATCTCAAAAAACTATAAAATTTGTCCCTTTCTGACAATGTCAAATTTTGGATTCTCAGGAATCTCGAAGATCTCCCTAAAGATTCCTCCCTGAAGATGGCCAAGAAATATGTTGCTCCGATGAATATTCTGAGCACACCACTGTGCTCCTTGTGAAATTCTATGAAAAAATGACTATAAAGTTGGCATCATTCTGCCTTTATCACAAATCAGCTTCCAAGGAAATATTTGAGATTCCACAAGATTCTGTAAATATTCCTTGTTGTCGGATCCCTGAATTTTTGTTGCTCAGATGGGGAAATGGACCACACCATCACATTCCCTATGAAATTATAGTTCTCTTGAGTATAAAGTTGACATGATTCCATCAATGTGAAAAATCAGCCTCCAGGGAATATTTTAGATTCCTCACTACATCAGATAATATTCCTGTGAAGATTCCATAAGAATATGTCTCAAAAAATGTGTCAGCATAGTTTTGTCTCGGAATTCACATCAAGGTTCCACTCTGCCCTTATTTCGAACTCCGCTCCCTTGCCCCCTATCAAATGAAAAAGAACGTGTTTTAAATATTTGAATGAGGGTGAACCTAACAACATTTGGGTTGTTGGCCCATTGTTTGGAGGTGTTGTGTTAAGGCGGTTCTGACCGAAGGTCCCGGGGTCCAATCCCCTTGGGACCGCATTATAGCACAACATTTTTGTTTAACCGTTGGCATATATTAAAATGGTGTGGTGGTTTATAACCGTCGGCAGTCAAGGTTTATGGTATGGCGTTGTATGTTAACGTTTTGTGGTGCGTTGTATGTTGATTGGTTGTGGGGTCATTTCCATCGAGATGACCCACTAGCCAACGCAGGTTCGATACCCTTCGGTCTCAAACTATATGGTAGTACATTGGTCATCGACCAATATAAATTTTTATAATACACATTGTTGTAATACATATGTATATTCAACAATTGGTGGGGGTGGGTTCGT
The DNA here is from genome assembly GCA_034641835.2 of Pinus albicaulis. Taxonomy (NCBI): domain Eukaryota; kingdom Viridiplantae; phylum Streptophyta; class Pinopsida; order Pinales; family Pinaceae; genus Pinus; species Pinus albicaulis. The sequence continues at coordinate 10,130 of JAXQQM020070156.1, read as the reverse complement.
CGATGGGTGGCTTGTAAACCATGCATTTTTATTTTTTATTTTTTATATGACATATAATAATGTCGTACCGTGGGGTGGTCCATAATAATAATAATAATATATATATATATATATATATATATATATATATATATTATTAAAACCACTATTCAAAATTGGCCCACTGATTTTTAAGTATTACTGGAAAAATTAAGTAGGCAACAAATTTTCCATTTTCGACCATTGGATTCCGTGCATCGAGACTCTACCAAATTTTTGCCTTGTTAGTGACTACCACTTGGCCTAGTTTGACCAGAACTTTGACTCGCTATAACATGAGCACGCAACCTTGGATTTGAATGAAGTTCACACCATTGGAATTAGGACGACGAGCACTACAATTAGGTCTCGGTCTGGGTGAAATATGCAAACTTTTATTTTTGAGATTTTCCATAGCCGTGAATTTTGAGAGTGTCTAGAGCCACTTGGATTAGAAAAGGTATGGATCCTAGCCTTGAAAAGTGGCTCATATCTCGACGCCACTGGCACATAACTAAGTAAATTAGTATAGTGTCATTGGGAAGCATGCTTATGTGAGCAACTGGAGCATTATATTCACTGGATTTCCTTTTCATGGGAGCGATTGAGAGCCCAAACTAGTTAAAAATAAATTTAACTCAGTGGTTGGGCACCTGGAGTGGGTGGTTAGATCCTAGAGGTCCTATAGAACCTCAGGGAGGTTGGTAAAGTTTCGGCTTGTCGATTCCACTTCCTTAATTGTACTTAGGGAGTGGAGTCATATGATAGTATCCTTCTGCTCATGTTTACCTCGACAAGCTAGTGAAAGTGGGTAAATGTAGGACGTGGTGTTACAAGGTGGTATCATAGTAGGTTGTTCTGTCTTTGGGTGATATATGAAACCACAAAGTGGTATCATAGCATGTTTAAACACTTGGATTGGATGGGCGGAATGTGTTTTTAATGCATGCATGAAGGTTATATATGTGCTTGTTATGTATGCATGGTGGTGGTCATTGTTACAGTTGTTTTTTCATGTAGAATTTGATGATGTTGTTGTTGGGATTTGTTTGTCATGAATGCATGTTAGTTGTCGATGTATTTGTTATGCATGCTAGTGTCTATATGTTTTTTATGCTTGTATTGTTATTGGCATGGTTGTCATGCATGAGGGTCATGGTATGCAGTTGATATTTTCATGCACGATGTCTATATAATGTTATGATTATGATTATAAATTTATCGTACTAATATAGTTGATCTTGCAGATGATATATCCTCCCTTGAACTATATTGAGGTATGTTGTTTATCTAACATCATATACTTGTAGGAAGAAGAAGATAAAAGATGACTAGAAAAATGGTGGATTATGATTCATGAGGCTCCCCCCATAGATCAAATGAGCAGCATGGTGGTTGTACTCCCCTCACATAGTAGACACTTTGAGAAGTTTAAGGGAAGATAAAAGAATATGCAAAGTAGATAATGAAAGAATTATTCAGTCACAAGAGAAACTTATTAATGCACAGGAGAAACAAGTACAGGTAAATGCAGTTATTCTTCAGAGTTTGTCATACTTGCAGATACAAGCACCTATTAGGATCATTCATGGGCAGGAGGATCTACAAAAACCAATGGGGCATATGGTAGCAAGTATCATGGTCGGCATATGTCGGATAGGGATGACATGGTCAAATATGAAATTTTCTTGGTGGGCATAGGCTGGATATGATGATACCATGTATTAATTGAATATCTAGGCATTGAAATGAATACGGCATTGCCGATGATCATTTTTTGATAGATATAAAGGATAATTTTTTTATAATTATAATCAAAATATTTTCCCACAAAAACTAATTTGCTAATCATGTTGGAAAAAATACCGGGGAGGGGAGTGAATCATTATTTTAAAACATACGTAACCTTTTCATTTATTTTGATTTTTGTATGCTACTTTCCTAAAGGAAACCTAGATATTTATGCAAATTTTATGCAGAAAACTAGCATATATCCAGTAAGATTATATTTTAGTTAAATATTCCTTGTTTTTCTTAAATCAGTATATCAATTATTCATCATACATTTGATAATCAATAAATAAGTTTAGTAATAGTGGAATAAAGCATCACACATAATTAACACACATGAACACCAATATTTAAGGTGGAAAACCAATGTGGGAATTCTAATTCTTCAATGTACAAACATATTATTCTATTCAGTTTTATGAATTATAATTTTCATAAAAAACTTCCTATGGTAAGATTTAGATAGGTGGGACATTTCACTTTCTTTCTATTTATATATTACCTTTTCTTCTTCTTAATAAGGGATTCATATATAGGATGTACAATTTGAAAGTGATGGTTAGGGGTTCTCACCCCATGAATTTCCATGCAAGTTTCTAAACACAATTATGCATCCTCCTTATTGGCTATAGGTTTTAAGCCACTATCGTCAGAGTTAGGTGATTGTATGCACACTTATGGAGGAAGGTGTGAAAACCCCTCCTATAAGAATGTATTGAAAAGGGGTAACCAACTAATATTGACTAAAGGGGAGAGTTCTCAAGGCCAAGGTAGAGATGGAAATGGCACTAACAACACTCTATTAGAATCTCAATGGAAAAGAAAATTCAAGACCATATTTTTTCTTAAAGTATAGAAGTTTCCCATATACAAGGTAATATCCAATTAACTTGATGGTTATATTTGTTATATGAAAAATTATTCCCTGATATATGTATTTATAAGTCTTTGGCCCACTTAAAAAGACCTGGTAAGATGGATCTAGCAAAAATGGCATCCAAAAAGCCAAGTTGATCTTGAGATAGGTATCAAGGGTTTCTTTATAGTTATTTTCTAGTTCTAGAGGACAAAGATAACATATTTGAAAATGGCCCCTATTTTTTCAACAATGTGGGGATTTTCATGAGGTTTTGGGAGAATAAATATAGGTTGGAGGGTGAACAATTCCTAGTAGCTCTAGTATGGGTGAGAATGTTCTCACTTCCTAAAGAATTATGGGACCCATAAATTCTCGAAGGAATTGGTAATGCAATAGGATCCTTTGTAGAAATTTTGGAGGTCAATAGTAGTGGCCTATACACTTCTTACAAACATATTTTTCCTTACATGAATATATCCCAACCTCTGTCTGAGTCCATTGAAATCTCTTATCAAGATGAATTGTGGTAACAAACCATATACTATAAACATGTCCCCTTGAGATATTGACAATGGAATGACTATTGCTACTTATACCATGACTATTGCCATGAATTAAGATGAGACCAAGCATGGATATCAGGTAGCTGACTCACTGATTAAGAGGGATGTAGGAGAGCACCACCTAGGTGATGAACCGAATTATCTCACTTTCCAACGAAGAAACAAGCATCATATATACATCAAACAAATATTTCATACTTAATAACTATGATTAGGAACTGGAATTTCTAGATGATATTGAAGGGCCCAACTAAGAGGCATAGAAAAAGGCCCATTTGAAAATCCGTCAACATACATTTACCTCTCTCCTCCCATTAGATAACAACTTTTTCACTATAATGTGTTTATTAGGAAGATTAGAATATGTTTATCATATATTCTGATCTATCATGATTAATTTGCAGGAAAAGGGTGCATTTACTATGCAGAAGTACGTTGGAGGGAGTTGGATAATATGTATGAGTAGTTTCCCCTACATTTACTCACCTACAACTCGATTTTTTCTATATATTTACATACTCAAAGTACGAGGATATACTAACAGTTGATGCACTCGAAGATTGCGAGGATTTAATGGAGTTGGATCTACTGTTTTAAGGATTCTCGAGGGAAGCAATCCTTCCTCCAAGGAGGATGTCCCTAAAACATTTTTGTATAAATAAGGAATCCCAAGGGCTCAATATAATTCAAAATTATAGAGAATAATAGTGACTTATAGGTCTAATAGATTTTACTTGTCATTTTCATTCTATGTACTTGATCACTTTTTGAGTTCTATGAGAAGTCTATTGTTTCGTTAAATCTGAGTGTGTTTTAGAGGGTTGATCCCTTGGGTTAGGGCCCAACCTAGGCACTAATCTATCTCATTTTTACAATTTATTTTTCATATTCCTTTTGTGTGCTTAATATTAGCTATATTTCCTTTATGCAAGTTTTGTTTATATGAAAACATTTCTTGTGTAGAGTTACTAATCATACTTCTTGGGAAATGTGGTTGTGAGATTTATGTTGGAAAGCATAAAAATATAGGTTTCATTGTGAATGAAGTGGGAAGATCCTAAATAAAATTAAACTCATCCTTTCCTTTTAGTTTAATTTTCTTCAATTTATATTGTTAGCATGTTTTACATATTTGGAAAGATTGAGTAACTTTTGTGGTATGCAGGTCCTACTATTAGATTTTAGGGTATATCATTGTCTTTCCACTTCTCATCATACCATCAAATCCTTCCTTCCTTCCTCAAAAACTTTTTCAAAACATTGTTCACCGAGACTTCATTTATGGTTGGTTGAAGGCCACCATGTGCATTTATCATTGTGCAATCTAGGCCCGTGAGGGGTACTAAGCTTGGCAAGGACATCATAAAACCTTCTTCAACATTCCACTACACTTTATCACGTTTATATCACCCTTTTTCCCTCAGAATTCTCACGGATCCAATCCTGTAGCATCCTGTAAAAATCCTATAGCATCTTGTAACAACATGTAGAAGATCTCCAAATTTGACCAGAATTGTCCTTAAAGCTTGAATTTTTCCTTCTATCCCTTCATAATTCCCCTTAAGATCTGAAACCATTATTGAGGAATATTAGAGGCCAATTAGGACTTGTCTCTTCACCACTATAATTCATCTTTGCAATTAGGGTTAGTAAACAAGTTCATGAATTTAATAGTACAATGATGATTTACATGATTACTTTATGAAGCACTCAATGAACTCTATTACTAAGATATAATCTATTTTGGAGGGACTGAATTAGGGTTAATTTAATTCTGGTTACTTTATGCAAGTTATAGTAGGTTTTCCTTCTCTTTTTATGTTTCCTAATCTAGGGTTTCCATTTCAAGCATTGTTATTTCTTATGCATAGACTAGGCTTTACTTTGATGTAAAATTTACATTCTACAAATAGAGTAGCCTTTACATTTCGGAAAGTAGATTAATGTTTACATTTTGCAAGTATATTAATGTTTACATTCTACAAGTAGTGTAGCCTTTACATTTATGCAAGTAGGGTAAACCTTTACATTTCTACAAGTGGGTTAGTATTTTAATTTTTCAAGTATGTTAGTATTTATATTTCTACAAGTATGATATCATTTCTCTTTCTGCAAAGTAGAGTATCATTTCCATTTATTCAAATAGATTAAAATTTCCATTCCTGCAAGTAGATTAGAACTTCCTTTAATGAAATAATTTTTCTTTCTTGGAAATCTAGATTCATTTGATAAAATGGTATTTGTATACCATGGTTTGGTCCATTTCCTCAGAGAAACTTGAGTAGAGCTTAGCTTAATATGCATATGAGACTACCATCTCTTAATTTTATAGGAAACCCAAATTTATAATTAAATTTGGTATCCTTAGAAGTTGCAACATTCTTGTTGCAATACTCGAGCTCATCACTTCTTGGCGTCGTTGTTGGGGAGGTGTCAAAGTAGGCGTTGTTTATGCTTAGAGTTGCTTTATTTTCCATTTTAATTTTGTTTTGCATCTTCTTTTCTTTTCTTGTAAAAGAAACTGACACAAAAAATAGACACCTTTATTCCATGCCTCAATGGGTTTGGGATAACTTAGGGAAATTTATACCAAAATTACCCACTCCTTCAAGAATTCAACCATCACTCTTCTTTGGTGACTGTAAACCTCCTAAAATAACCACAAAGGAGTTGGAAAATATTTAAAGAAGCCGTAGGGGAGGAAGAACATACATCATCAACCCAAAATATGGTTTAAAGTAGAAAGAATGAGCTCTTTCCTATTAGAGAAACCAATGGGGATTCTAGGATGAAGATAATAAGCCTCAATACTCTCCCACACTTCCATGGCCTAGCTTATGAGAACCATAATAAATTCATGTTTGATATTTTTGTGGTTTTTAGAACCTATTACTACACTTCTGATGAGAAAAAGATAAAGTTGTTTCCTTCTACCCTCGAGGATATAGCCTTGCACCGGTTCATGAGCTTGGAAGGAGGTAGCATCATAAATTTAGCTCAAATGCAATAATATTTTAATAAACAATATAGGGGTTATTATAGATCAAGGGAAACAAAACTGGAGATCTCCAAAATTTCCCTAGGGCTAGATGAATCCTTAGAGGATTATGTGTAACACCCTCCTCCCACATCTACCCAGCTAATTGGCCAATTGGGGTAAACATGTGATGAGACGCTACTAGTATGAGATTCAACATCCTAGATGACCTTGAGGAAGTGGAACCAATATAAACTTGATAGACACACCTTACACAACATCAACAACGGCCCCAGGAGTTAAACCGACCTTCCAAACCCCTGACCCCTGAGGGGGATCTCATTTTTGACCCTTTTGGACCATGTTCCCAAAAATGCGAAAGCAAGGTAGTGGATGGGAGCCTATAGTTGTAGGCACAATAAAAAAAGCATGCAACGACGGCCCCAATTTGTTATTTATGTGCCTACAACTCTGATATTTTTGCCATCTTTTAAGCCCCAGAGCCCACATCACTGGCCATAAATTCTTGGAACTTTAGGAGATGGTAACTAACATTAAAAAAAGGTACAAAATAAGCAACATCATCGGGAATTAATCTAGACCTCTACTAGCCATTACAATAATTTCATCAAACATGGCACAAACATTGAATCTACAAGTGTAAACAACATATTTAAGCATAGGGGTCTCATTCTTATCTTAGAATCACTAAGAAGCATTTCTCCCTTACATCATTAGCCGCAATACAATATATTTGACAATAGCTACATTGTGCATTCATTTACATGAAAAAAGATGGATAGATCCATACATCATCACTGGTAAAATACATGCTTATAACCAACATAATAACAACAGAAATACCATGGATAATAGAATTAGAATCCACATAATAACCATTATATTTTCATAACAAATACGAAAGTAATGAGCTCTTCATTACTGAATGTAAAAACCAACCGGAGATGGGACTTGCATGTTCCACTTGACCATAGATTGGCTAGGACAAATATTACTTCATCCAATCACCCTCATTCCATATTGTAAGCATGAATGTGGGGCTTCATCAAACACATAAATCAAAACCAATCCAGGGCTTCTAGAGGCCAAACCACCTCAACCCTCAACCAATGATTCCACCTCATGGTCGAACATCACAACCATCATGGACTGGTATCTACCCAATTTGTTCCAGAGCTCTAGATTTTTTGTTCCAACCAGGGCTTCCAGGACTAGTAACTCAACACCAACTGTTACAAGGCTTCCATGTCTAGTAACTCAACCCCTATTGTTTCTAGGCTCCAAATCGTTTTTCCAAAAAAGGCTTTACAACTAGTAGCTCAACCCACCTAGGGTTGTACAGTGTTTTTCCAAACAAGGTTCCAGGACTAGTAACTCAAACCAACAATTGTTTTCTGAGCTCCATAGTGTTTGTCCAACCAAGGCTTCCACGACTAGTAACTCAACCCACAGTTGTTTGTCAAGGTCCAGAGAATTTTTCCAGCCAAGGCTCCAGGAACTAATAACTCAATCCATAGCTAAATAAATCATGAGAACCAACCAGATTAAAATAAATGGAAATAAACCCACAACATCATGGTTATCCAGGAAATGGAAAGGTTAGGAAAATCCGCATGCATACATCATGCATGAAAAAAATATTGAGGAAAACATACATGCAACTCAGTACCTGCACTCAGAATTTGTTGTATATGTTAATCCCGATGTCCGCTTGCGCTTTTCTATTCTTCCTTTTCCTTATAACTCCAATAATTCAAGTATGCCACACTCCCCAAGAGTGCTCCAAGAATACTCTAAGTCCTCAAAGGTATGAGAGAGAGAAAGAGAAAATGAGAGCTCCAAAACTGAACTAAACGAAAATATTACCAACTCATCCTCATTTTTTTATTATTAATGAGGCTTCTATTTTCTTCATTTTTCCTTATTTTCCTTCATTCTCTTCCTCACATGAAACATATGACCTTTCACCTTCTTTTTCTCCTAATTTCCATTATTTTCATAAATAAAATGCCAATTAATGCCTCATGCCTTTCCAAAGCCTTGGCCTTTTCCTTTTACAATTTCCTTTAGCCATAATAAACTGAATGAACATTCGCTAGGATGTTTTTCCCACCATTCATTTTGGAGTATATGTCCCATCACCGTGGTCTTATATATATTTTTACATGAAATTTTACCAGGGCCGTTACAGAACCCTTCCCCTTGGGGGAACACCATCAACGATGTTCAGTGACACCTATAAACCAAAAAAAAGCTAAAAGAAAAACATAATTCCTATGGAGCTTTATAACACAACTTGTTGCAGTATTTACAATGACCACTGCTGAAACATGACAAACATACTGTTTACTAAAGCTTTATAACTCAACTCATTACGGTATTTACAATAAAAACCACATATATACCCATACACATTTTATCCAACCAAAAAATAGCCATATTGTCTATGGAGGTTTATAAATCTAGCTCAATACAATATTTACAATAATATACACATATGCACATTTTCTCAACTAGCAAATAAAAATATATGATGCCGGTATCAATAAACAAGGGAATCCAGAGGCTCACACCTCCACCCTCAAAGTAGTACCAGGATTAACCTCCTTCCCACGAAGTCCAGAATCCACTTCCGAAGTCAAATTTGCATACAATGTCCAGTGCTACAATCCTACGCCACTTCTCCTCTTAGTGAATAGTTGTCGGCTCATTGTTTCAGGGCACACTACCGATGTGCATCTGATTCCATCTGGAAATGCTAATGACAAAAAAAAATACATCCCCAGACTTCCCTTCTCTACTACATAGTCCCTCAGGCAATCTGGTAATCCCCCTTTGTGCAGTCACTCACCTTCCAAGTTCCACAGGCACCCCCATCCATGGTATTCCATCCCTTGAAAAGGCTTCCTTGCATTGGAAGATACAAAAAGCAAGGCATATAAATGCCTCAAAACCATCATACCATTCATAGTATGTTCATGGAAATCAATGGACACTATTGGGTACCATATGCATATTGCTGCTTGTTTCATTTCATTTTGTTGTTGCTGCTAATTCTTGTAGTCAATTCCAATCAACCAATTGGCCATTTATATGTTTCCTATGCCAAATACATAACTACCATTAGATTAAAGATAAATTGAAATAAATTCACATCATACCTCATTGGTAGCTCGTCAATAAGGTACACATGCACTTTTGTTCACTTCTTGTCACAAAAATTCAAACTAGTTGTTTGATTAAATCGTCATGTATAAAGATATCACATCTAGTTAGCTAAAAACGCAACCATCATAAATTAAAATCATCGATCACATGAAATCATCATAAACCATAATCATAAATCACATGTAACTATCAAAATGCAGAATCATAGATCACATGTAATCATCAGAGACTAGAATCACAAATCACATGTATAATAAAACTAAAATAAAATATTTATACTTATCCTTTATTAGTCCTTACTTTTTCCTTTGTTCTTTTGTAACCATACCGGATCAATTTCCACACTCGACAAGCACCCAGTACCTTTTCTTCTCTTCAATCACATACACATACACACAGTGTGCATCACAACTCATACATCCACACAAGACGCACAACACCACACAATACATACACCCACACCCGATGTATAACAAAAGACAATATATATGCCTATACCTAGTGTACGACAAAATACACATACATGTAGCACACAACATAACACATACACCTACACCTGGAATACAACGCAACACAATACACCTATACTCAGTGTACAACAAAACATAATAAACCTATATCTAGTGTAAAATACAAAGAAATATATATGCCTACACTGACATACAACACATACACTTGCACTCGGTGTATATTTCAACACAATTCATATACATATATAGAGCCCCACACAATG